>CAMTDV010000025.1:49301894-49671894 GCA_947069175.1 Scalesia atractyloides
CGTGACAAAACTAATGCTTCCAAGGATAGTTGCTCATATAAATATTTTGTTTCGTGTAAGCCGCGAGACTTTAATGGCGAAAAAGGGGCTGTTGAAACTCTGAGAGATAGAAACGGTAGTGGACATCAGTGGATGCGCTGAAAAAGATGTTAAATTCGCTTCTCAATCCTTCAAGGGCAATGCCATAATTTGGTGGAAAGCTTTGATGCAATCAACTGGGAAGGTGCATCTATATAATTTAGGATGGTCCAAGTTCGTGAACCTGGTTAAGGACACCTACTGCCCACCTCACGAGGTGGAGAAAATAGAAATGGATTTCATAGCTCTCACCATGAAAAATCTCGACTGTCGAAAGTATGTCACTGATTTCGATTCTTATTCTCGATTGGTGTCTTATTTGGTTACTCCCGAGCCTTAACGCATTGCGCGTTTCATCAATGGATTGGCTCTAGAAATACGGAGTTTGGTTAAGGATGTTCAGCCTAACACCTACAAATTAGCTGTTGAGCTATCACTTTCTCTCACCTAAGACTATGTGAGGCGAATATTAGGAAAATTAGAGAACGATGGGAAGAGGAAGAGAGAGGATGACCGAAGCCAACAGTCGAACAAGAATCGGAGGTTTGGATCCCACCGAAACCATCAGAGGTCTGATGATAGACCCAAGTGTAAGAAATCCAACCTACGAAACTTTGGATCATGTCGGGATAACTCTCAATCCAAACCCTATGGTATTTGTAAGAAGATGGGGCACACGACCCTAGATTGTAAAGATTTGAAGGAAGCTATATGCTACAACTGTGGCGAGAAAGGGCATATCAAACCTAACTGCCCTAAATACAAGAAAGATGATGCGGCCAAGGAAGAGGGATCGAAGAAAGGAAAGGCTCGTGCTTTCTAGATGAAAGCTAAGGAAGCCGTGAATGATGACACTGTGATAATAGGTATGTTTCTAATTAATGATGTTTATGCTAGAGTTCTTTTTAATTCAGGGGCCGATAAATCTTTTGTAGATCATAAGTTTAGTGCCATACTAAATTTTCCCATAAGAACTCTAGACATAACTTATGAAGTAAAACTCGCCAATGGAACAATAGAAACCGCTTCTACGATTCTAGATGGATGCTCCATATCCATTAAGGATCATTCCATTGCTGTTTCACTTCTGCCAATGAAATTGGCGGGATTCTGTAGTTCTTGGTATGGATTGGTTATCTAGTAACCAAGCCCATATAGCCTGTAACAAGAAACTCATCAAGATCAAATCTCCAACTAGAAATGCACTTGCTATACAAGGAGACCGGCATTATAGATTGTCGGAAAAAGCATCGTTACTCAAAGCATCAAAGTGTTTGAAGAAAGGTTGTGTCATTTATATGGCACAAGTGACTATTGATGAGCCAAAGCCAAAGATAGAAGACCTACCCGTTATCTCCGAATTTACAGATGTCTTCCCCGAAGACTTGCCTAGTCTACATTCGGACAGACAAGTGGAGTTTAGAATCGATATCATACCGGGTGCCGCTCCTGTTGCAAGAGCTCCATACTGATTGGCACCTACAAAAATGAAGGAATTACGAACCCAGCTGTATGAACTATTGGAAAAGGGTTTTATACAACATAGTTCTTCACCTTGGGAGCTCCAGTTTTGTTCGTAAAGAAGAAAGATGGTTCAATGAGAATGTGCATGACTACCGCAAACTGAATAATTTAACAATCAAGAACCGCTACCCATTGCCCAGGATTGATGATTTATTTGATCAACTCCAAGGAGCAAGCTACTTCTCAAACATTGATTTGAGATCAGGATATCACCAACTCAAGGTTTGAACAGAAGATGTTCTGAAGAAGGCCTTTAGAACAAGGTACGGACAATATGAGTTCTTAGTGATGCCTTTTGGGCTTAAGAATGCATCTGCAGCCTTTATGGATTTAACGAATAGGGTTTGCAAACCGTATTTGGATAAGTTGTCTTCATAGACGACATACTTATCTATTCTCGTAGTCAAGCTGACCACAGAAACATTTGAGGTGCATACTGGAATTGTTAAGACAAGAGAAGCTCTATGTGAAGTTTTTAAAATGTGAGTTTTGGCTTCGTGAAGTCCAATTCTTGGGACATGTTGTTAGTAAACGCGGAATTCAAGTGGATCCCGTGAAAGTTGAAGCTGTTATGAATTGGCAAGCTCCTAAAACTCCATCGGAAATTCGTAGCTTCTTAGGTCTAGCAGGCTACTATAGAAGGTTTATAGAAAATTTCTCAAGGATCGCTACGCCATTGACTACTTTGACCCGCAGAGATGTTAAGTTCAATTGGGGTCCGAAACAGCAGGAAGCTTTGAGGCAAAGACTGAGCAATGCTCCCGTACTAGCTTTACCTGAAGAATCGAATACTTTGTGGTCTATTGTGATGCATCGCACTCTGGTATGGGATGTGTGCTCAGAGGAAAGGTGATCGCTTATGCTTTAAGACAACTGAAGGTGCATGAAAGAAATCACACCACGCATGATCTAGAATTAGGTGTCGTGGTGTTTGCGCTCAAATTATGGAGACACTATTTGTACGGAACAGAGTGTATTATATACACGGATTATAAAAGTCTCCAGCACTTATTCAATCAGAAGGACTTGAATATGCGTCAGCGTCGGTGAATGGTAACACTCAATGATTATGATTGCGAGATCCGTTATCACCCAGGAAAGGCAAATGTGGTTGCCGATGCCTTAAGTCGCAAAGAAAGGGTTAAACCAATTCAGGTTAACGCCAAAAGACAGGAGGTAAGGAACAACTTGAACGAAAAGATCTTAGATGCGCAGAAGCAAGCCTTATTAAAGGTAAATCTTCCAAGTGAAGAGTTGGGCAAAACTGTTGAACAATTGACAACTATAAGTGATGGAATCTGTAGACTTAATGGATGAATTTGGATTCCAATTTTTGGAGGACTTAGAGATTTGGTTCTCCAAGAAGCACACAGTTCTAGAAAGTCTGTTCACCCGGGAGGTGACAAAATGTATAAGGATCTAAAACCCAATTATTGGTGGATGGGTTTGAAGAAGGATATAGCTACTTATGTAGCTAAGTGCCTGACATGTTCACAAGTTAAGGCTGAACACCAAAAACCGTCGGGACTACTGCAACAGTTGGAAATTCCTACTTAGAAGTGGGAATGTGTAACTATGGATTTTATCACCAAGTTACCCAGAACCATTCGCGGCAACGATACCATTTGGGTTATCGTGGATAGGTTGACTAAGTCTGATCACTTTCTACCTATCAAGGAAACTCTCAGTTCTGACAAGCTGGCAAAGCTGTATGTGGAAGAAATTGTATCCTTACATGGCGTACCGGTATCCATTGTGTCGGATAGGGACACAAGGTACACCTCTCACTTTTGGAAAAGCTTTCAGCAAGCTTTGGGTTCATGATTGAATTTCAGTATGGCCTATCATCCACAGACGGATGGATAGAGCGAGCGTACGATAAAAACTTTGGAGGATATGTTGTGCGCTTGTGCGATTAATTTAGGTAGTAGCTGGGATAGTCATTTACCATTAATTGAGTTCTCCTACAACAATAGCTATCACACAAGTATTAAGGCTGCTCCCTTTGAAGCCTTATACGGAAGAAAATGTAGGACGCCCGTTTGCTGGGGAGAAGTTGGCGAGGCTCAACTGACAGGACCAGAGATTGTCCTAGAGACGACTGAAAAGATATTGCAAATTCGAGATCGTCTCAAAGCTGCCAGGGATCGGCAGAAAAGCTACGCAGATAAGAGGCGTAAACCTCTTCAATTCCAAGTAGGGGACAAAGTTCTGTTAAAAGTGTCGCCTTGGAAAAGCATTATGTGTTTTGGCAAAAAAAGGCAAGTTGAGCCCAAGGTATATTGGACCTTTTGAGATTGTCGAACGTATTGGGTCTGTAGCATATAAGCTCAAGCTGCCTGAGAGGTTCAGCGGGATACATGATGTGTTTCACGTCTCTAACCTGAAGAAATGTTTGGCTGAAGACTCGTTGGCTATGCCACACGACGACGTATAGATCTATGAGAACCTATGGTTCATCGAAAAACCTGTGGCGATCAAGATCGACAGGTCAAGAAGCTTCATAGGAAGCGTGTGCCTATTGTGAAGGCTAGATGGGACGCTCGTCGAGGTCCCGAATATACATGGGACGTGGAGTCTGTCATGCGACAGAAGTATCCACACTTGTTTGATTGAAATCTCGGGGTCGAGAATTAATTTAAGGGGGTGAGGATGTAACAATATGTGTTTTTACGTCCAATTAATTTCCGACACGTGTCCCGGTAATCCTTGTGTGTCGTGTGCCAAAACAGGAGGGACCAAAGTCGTTGAATCCTTTAAATATCCTCGTTATGCCATGAAACAAAGTTGAAGGAAAAATTCAATTTTTCATGTTCTGGGAGGTGGATGCGGACCGCATCACCTAAGCCATACGGTTCGCACCCGTTTAAAACTGGGGGCGCCTTAGAGGCCATACGGACCGCATGGCCAAACCCATACGGTCCGCATGGCACTGCCAGCGAACCAAAACATGGAGACTCATGTTTTGCCACATTTTAATGTTATGCCACCCTCTCTTGCATGCTTGACATGAATTAGGACCCTTGTTCACGTCCTTAAACACTTGGAAACCCTCTGTGCACCTCCATGGCCATTTAATGGATGAATTTTTGAGTTGCAACCATTACTTCACCAACTCTAATTCATCAAGATCATCCTAGAGGAGCTTCTGGCTATTCTCAAGCATTCTATTCTGTACCTAGAACTATTTGAACCATATGTAAGTATTCAATTTCATGCTAAGTTGATTCCATTAGGATTTAAGCTAAGATTAAAGTCTTGACATAAATATGCCTTGACTTTGATCTAAATCCTTGTTGATCCGGCCATTGGGTGTAACGAAAGTGGCTACGTGATTGTAATGATGTAGGTGTTAATCCCCTAAGAGGGCACCTCCTGATTACCACGAATTCTTGATCAATTGACGAGTCAAACTAAAAGTCAAAGAAAGTCAAACTGTCCAGTTTTATAAAAAGTCATAACTATCAATCTCGATGTTATAAAATATGTATTGATGCACTAACAACATAAAAATAAGTATTAGAACTTATACCAACTGCTTTGGCTCGTCAAGATTCGGTCTAGAGTCGGTTTGCAACCGAAAGTCGCTATATTTGACTTTTCATTGACTTTTCGATTCTGACCCGATTTAGCCATTTTGGCTACTGAATTTTGGTCACTTTAAGACCATATTTAAGTATGGATGACCTCCTAAAGTTCTGTCACTCGATTCATTAGAAATCTGAGTTTCTATATAAGTTCCATAATTATTTATTAAAACTTTGCAAAAAGGTCCTTTTAATACAAATTAAGGTTTTAAACATACATGCATATAAAAATATGTTATAAACTGATTCATAATCATAATTTGATTATATTGATGTCAAGAATCTGATTCTAATTTGAGTTTTCACAAAAGATGCGTTTATGGCATTAAATAACTAAAATGCCCTTTTCGGTATTTTAGAAACACTTAACATGATTTTATGACCAAGATGATATATTTACTGATATAATATGATAAGTAGGACCATTTGGGATGTTCATTCAGATTATAACCTGAATGAAGGCTTAAGATTCGTTAATTGCCGATAAATGACTAAATTACTCTTTTTCACGCAAAATGGTTTTAATCAATCTTTTTATAACCAAAACTTAAACCTACTGATGTAATAAGATAAATGACATGTTATTGATTTATAAAACAGGTCATACTCCTGTTTAACTTAAACATCGATTTAAACAGCATTTTAGCGACTTTTACGCCTTTTCGGCGCATAGTATGGTTTAAACCATAACTATGAGCTAATACTTGATACCTACTGATTTATAAACTTATTTTCAACATCTTAACAGTAAGTACAAGTCCCGAACTCATAATCCCAATTTTGGCTTCAAAGCTATGTGTAAAATTACTAAAATACCCCTACGTGACATGGTTTGTTTCAAAACCATCAAGCACACATATATTTGATATCCTACTATTATAACATCATAAAATAAGTATTTTTACAGAATGTTATAGACCTTGAGATCAGATTTATATTTAACATCTATTATAAACAATAAAATGACCAAAATTCCCTTGTAAGGCATGAATCGATTTTAAATACATCTCGGGCCTATCTTTTGCAAAGCTACTGATTTTATAATATTTGTCAAACATATTATCTTATAGAACTTGTATATGACTCCTACGGTTACCTGGTTTCGCTTATTCGCGTTCGGTTAAGCATATGTGACTAGTTCACGCAATATAACCAAAACGGGTTTAACTATGTCATTCCTTTATCGAAATCCAGAATGTTGTTGGCTTACCTATATTAAATAAGTATATGTACTTGTCGGGTCCAACTAACATCCTATTCCGGTCACCGCTTAATCTAGCGTATCATACCGTATTGTTTTAACGTAAGTCTAACCGGTTCAAGTCTTAGACTTCATTAAGAACCGTTAGCATTCTAATATTGGTTAATAATTACCATCACTCCCAGAGTAAATGCCTTCCGGTAGATTGTACCTGTGCTTATTTCTGATATGCGACTGAGTTCTGACTTTACAAGACTTAACTTCAGGTAAATACCCTTAATTTATTTTCCCTATACGGCTTGGGATACGGCAAATTATTACCGCTTGATCGGGTATGGGATTATGTTTTATCCAGTTGTGGTAATTAACTAAAATCTTGCATAACCCAGTTTTGATATGTTTTGTCTGAAACTAAAACATTGGGGATGGACTTGACCGTGTCCTGGATATCCTTGGCTCACTAAAGTGTTAGTGGCCACGACAATATAGCATGGCATGTAGGCATACAGTGGGTAATTGCTATCTGCTTTCTATGTGAAAATTCAGAGTGGTGTGTCAGTCGATCTAGTCTTAGTGTTTGTATTGGCCCCCATATGTAAAAGCCTGACATGTAAATTTGTATACAAGGTCGTATGTACTGTCCCAAGTTATTTATGAAAATGTGCCAAGTCCATCTAAAACTAATTTCGAAAGGATTTTCAAAATGAGTCGGTTGAGTGTATTTACCAGTGTAAACTGACGTATTTTCAAAGATCAAGTTACAGGTACAAGTACGAAATAGGCCGAAAGCTGCGGGGCATATACTAAGGAGTTGCGCCCTTAGGAATTGCCTGTAGAGTCTGTTATCATTTTATGTATATTTTCGATCTACCTGTGGATCGTATTACAAGCCTTGTCTGTATTTTATTTGGGTTTCGAACTCTAGACACTTATGGTTTGTAATAGTTTATGTTATCCAAGACTTCCACTGTGTTATCTTATAATTGGTTATGATGATATCAACTTTACATCACAGTACTCCCCACCGGGCCCACTGGTAGACACGTGGATGTCGGGGTGTGACACTCACATTGAATTTTTTTTAGAAAATCGAATCCCTTTATCAATAAAACTGAGTTTGGAACCTGAGAAATGCAGAAACTGCTGACAGAAACGACCATATATTTGATTTAATGACTTATTTACGCATTTCGTCTAAATATGGAAAGTGGGCAAAAACAAACGAGACTCGCAATGAATTTTTCATGGAAAATCGAATCCCTTTATCACTAAAACTAAGTTTGGAACCTGAGAAATACAGAAACTGCTGACTAAAATGACCAGGTAGTTGATTTAATTAATTATTTACGCTTTTCGTCTAAATATAGAAAGTGGACGAAAACAAACGAAATTCGGAGTGAGGTTTTCGTGAAAAATTGTTTCTCTTTATCAATAAACTGAGTTTGGAAGCTGGGAAATACAGAAAATGCTGACAAAAACGAGAGGATATTTCATTTAATCAATTATTCACACGTTTTCGTCTAAATATGAAAAGTGAGCGAAATTTAACGAAACTCGGAATGAATTTTTCGTGAAAACCGAATCACTGCATCAATGAAAATGTGTTTGTAAGCTCATAAATACAGAAATTTCTAACATAAATGACCAGATATTTATTTCATCAACTATTAACACGTTTTCGTCAAAATATAGAAAGTGGGCGAAAACTAACGAAACTTTAAATGATATTTTTCAAGAAAAATGGAATCCCTGTATCAATAAAACAGAGTTTAAAGCTGAGAAAAGCAGAAACTGCTGACAGAACGATCATATATTTGATTTAATGAATTATTTACGCGATTCGTCTAAATACGGAAAGTGGGCGAAAACAAACGAAACTCAGAATGAATTTTTCGTGGAAAATCGAATCCTTTTATAAATAAAACTGAGTTTGGAAGGTAAGAAATACATAAACTACTGACAAAAACGACCATATATTTGATTTAATAAATTATTTACGAGTTTCATCTAAATATGGAAAGTGGGCGAAAACAAACCAAACTCGCAATAAATTTTTCATGGAAAGTCGAATCCCTTTATCAACAAAACTGATTTTGGAACCTGAGAAATACAGAAACTGCTGACAAGAATGACTAGATATTTGATTTAATGAATGATTACGTGTTTCGTCTAAATATGGAAAGTGAGCGAAAACAAACGAAACTCACAGTGAATTTTTCGTGGAAAATCGAATCCCTTTATCAACAAAACTGAGTTTGGAACCTGAGAAATACAGAAACTGTTGACAAAAACCACCAGATACTTGATTTAATAAATTATTTACGCGTTTTCGTCTAAATATGGAAAGTGTGAATGCTTGGATCGGACCCAACTTGTGAGCTTCCGGTCAGATATGCTCAGCTAACAGAGGCGGAATTCATTGTTAGTTGATTGAACAAACAAAGAACAAGCGTAATGATTATTGTTTAACCGTCTGTATCTTATATTGATTAACTTCATAAAGATTACAGACTCGAGCAGGGCTTCGCCTCTGATCTCCAAAAACAGCATGCTAGACAAACATCTTAAGTCACCTATTTATACGCAAGACTTGACAGCAAAAAGGGACTAGGACACTGAGATTTTCGCACAAAATTTTCGTGCGAAAATCCACACGAATTTTCGTGCGAAAATTCTAGACGTAAACTAAAACATAACTTTCAAAATAAAACTTTTGACGTTGCAAAACCCTATCTATACAACAGACTCATTCTAGACGTAGGCAATAGACATATGTGCACCAACAGACTCCCTCTTGGATGTTGCCGCAGTCTTGGACAGTGTTCAAAACTTTTCTGCAAAAATCTTCAAACATATTTGACTTGAATTATCCGAAAAATCTCTTAGGTGGCTTCCGACGCTCCTCTGAAGCAATGTGAGTTTGATCTGTAGGAGGAGGTCGATTATACGTGTTCCCGAACTTGAATCTTTCACAAGAAGCCAGCTTTCGTCTTGCCTCGATTCTTCTTCATTTTGATCTATCTTCTTCATTTCTTTATCTTCAAGCTTTCTCCATGAAGTGTTCCAGTCTTTTCCTGAATTAATATTGTTAGCATAACATACATTTACAATCTTCTGGAACTGCAAGGCCTGCTCTTTATCCTTTTCTTCATAACTGATCTTGATGAAGAACAGGCGTTTGATATCTTTCTCTGAGTAGTTGACAAGCCACATCGGATCCAAAACTCTAATCGCATGCCACAAACCATAAATTCTCTTGTGCATGATCACGGTTTCAGATAGATCTTCAGTCCTATCCCGCGATCCTTCATCAGGCTCTACACATATAACAGCCTCCCCAGTACTTGAATCGTAGTGCCACCATTTGAAGATTTTGTAAAAATCTTGTTCCATCTTCTTCAAAGGAATATTCTTCATAACACGTGGCCGTTTGACAATCAAAGTCATGTCCTTTTCTTGCGTTACTGGATCGATCTTTGTGATGGTTCATGGCTTGTGTGGTTTCCAGTAGTTAAAACCATGTTCAGCTTCAAACTTGATCATCTTTCAAAGACGTTGATCATTTAGACTTAACTTCATACTGAACGTCTTGGTCTGCATAACTCTTTCACATCCCACTCAGGCAAAGTCTTTATGTCACCCAGGTATTTGAAGTATTGAACTCCAAATTCACGTTTCAAAGCATACACATCTAGTTCCTCAATCCATCCCTAACTGATAATGTCACCCAGAGATGCATCAGGATCTCTGGTGAAGAAAGCTAATGCACGACGGAACTTTCTTTCTGGCGGCATTTCCTGGAACCATTTCTTTTTCATTTCAATTATCTCTTCTTTGGTCGGTGGTTTAGGGGCCGTGCCATCTTTCACTATTTCTTCTATTTTGCACTTAAGCAGATCATCATTAACTTCAGCAGTCATTTCGGCAAAGGTAGGAAACACATCTGTTCCTTCAACGTTACTTCCACATTTTTATCGTCTGAATCCCAATCTTCTATAATCACTTGATCATAATCGTTGGCCTGTGGGACATCTTTAAATACGTAATCATTCGGTTCTGAACTTGTATTCTTTAGCTCTTCCTCAAAATCGAACTCAAATGATTCTTCATCGTTTCCCAATAGCTTAGCGAGATCAGCCTTTGAGTAGTTATGAACGTATTCTCGTTCCTCGACATCATGCTCAAGATAAATGACTTTGCGCTTTGGCACTGTCTCATCAACTTCGATCGACGACTCCCCCTGAACCTGTTCATCTGTTAGTTCAAAAACAGAGTCATTCATGTACGCATCAACGATCATATTTTCATTATGAAATAAGTTAAGTACAGATTCCATCCCTTCCTTTTCTATAACTTCACATGTCTCATCTACCATATCATCGATCTCCCTTTCTAACTTCCTCTGAGCTATCGCTTTTTCTTTCGTCCCATTGACTCTAACACCCCTTTGCCCTGAAGTACAAACCTTTTCTCAGAAGATACTGGCAAAGATTCAGCTTCCGGCGTAGATTGTTCAATCACAGGATCCGTAGAAATCACAGCTTCGGGCTCGGGTTGGCTGAGACTAGGAATATCATCAACCTGGTGCTTTCATTTCCCCTCAGCATCAGATAGGGATTTAGAAGCTCCTTCCCTTTCCATGACTTTCTGCCTTGCCTCTTCTCTTTCAATCTTCTCAATCTCATATGTCAGAGATATGCCCAGAGTTCGAACCAGAATTTTCTTCATTAGATCAACCTGCCTGTTGTTCGATTCTCGTTCTGCTTCATACTCTTCCATTTTCTTTATCATTCTCTTATTCTCCGTTTCATAACTCTTGAGAGTTTCCTTAGAATCTCTCTCTCATTCTCCAACACTTTAATCCTTTCTTCATAAACAGAAACTTGTTTTGCAGCTTGAAAGAATTTCTCATTGTCATCAGTAACCAACCTTAGGATCTCCCTGATGCTATCTCTATCTGACTCAAGTATCTTGATCTTCTTATCAACATTCTTTAACTTTGCTTCTAACTCTCCAAGTCTCCCAACATATACATCATCAGCTGTAAAATTTTCTCCCCCTGGGATAGCCTCATAATCAAAGTAATAATCATCAAAGGCTGTGTCTACTGGAGGATGTTGTTGTCTAGGATGAACCGATGATGTTGTTTGCGCCTGAGAAACAACAGAGGAGTCCCAATAGGTGGATGAGGAGGAGATGCAACCGGAATCTCTGTAGTAGTGTGTTGAGGAGGAGGAGATGCATGTTGAGCAGTGAACCTTGGGGGTTCAACTGATGGAGGTGGCTGAGTAGATGGAGGAGGAGATGGCGGATGTTCAGAGGATGTTTCAACTGTTTGAACAACTGGAGTCTCAGCAGGCCTTGTCTTTAGCTTGATCCTAAGCTTCTTAGCAGTAGACTCAGGCTTTCGAGCTGCAGTATGTTTAACTCTTTTTTCGGTTTTCATTCTCGCAGGCTTGACAATAGTTATATCTTCTTCGGTCTCAGATGGCTCATATGTGGTGTCATCATCTGCTGTAGCCTTGTGTTTCTTTTCCTCAGCTAACTTCCTTTCTTTCTCTATCCTTTCTTGCTCTTTTCTTTCTTTTTCTTTCCTCTCACCTTCCCTCCTATCTTCTGAATCAGTACTCGATGATGGACCTTCATCATCACCACCACCTGCTGTTGTTTCAACACCAACCATACCTTCGATTTCTTCAGCAGTTTCCTTGACCGATTCTTCTACATGTGTCGTATCTGTAGTTTGAACTGTCTCTTCAACACGCACTTCTTCAGTATCAGGTTCATCAATCAAACATGTTCCCACACTTGGTTGTTTCTTTTGGCGCTTGGGAGCTGAGGAGGAAGTCTCTGATGTTTTATTTATCTTTGTAGCAGAGGAAGTAGATCCAGCTTTCTTTCTTCCATAATGACCCTTCTCTCCCTCGCCCTTGATATACCATATACTACGCTTCTCAATGAAATCTTCCATCATATTCCACTCCTCACTTTGTAACCACTATCTTCATTCCTCCATTTGCCATCTGGTGGAGCAACATAATCAGCCTTAACAAATGTACCAAAGATAGGCTTAAAAGCTGGAGCCTTCCCCTTTTACGGTAATTACCGATGTTGTGGAGGTCCGACGGGGACATATGCTCTAACACCAATATATCATCTTTCTTCCTCTTGAGATTGGGGTGTAAGTGGTCGAGGATCATCTGAACAAATCTAGGATACTGCAAGAATCGACCCTTACCCAAACTCATCACCATCAGTTTGAAAATCATCTTACTGAAGTTGTAAGGCTTGTTCAGAATTACTGCTACAATCATGCACATGTGATAATCTACTAGATCGTCCCAACCTCCTTTCCTGTGACTTAACGCCCTTGTAATGCAGTGAGCCAGAAATCTGTAGGGCAGCCCTAGCCAGTTGATCTTGAAAGGAGCAGAGTTCACATAGCCGTTATACCCCATTCTGTAAAAGCATCCTTTGACGAACTTCTCTGTAAAGCCTGTAGGAAAACTGCTTTCATCCCTTAGATGCAACACTGTTCGTATAAGATCTTCAGTAATTGTAATCTCTACATCATTCTTTCCAACTCTGACTGCTGATGTAATAGCCCTTGGTTCGGCTTGTAACTCTGCGGCAGTCCCAAAACAATCCACATGCGATGCATAAACATTATGCTTATGTGTGAGAGCAAAATATACCGTCAGCCTCTCCAGAAAATCAATATACTGGGAAAATGGAGCAAACTCTGGCAGATCTTTATCAATTAAGCAGCAGGAGTTGTGCATCGGGTGGAACTCATATGCGGTTTTCTGTGAAACAGAGAGACATGAAAAGTTAGACAGAAATTTTTAGAAACACAAATTCCTCCAAATTTTCGTACGAAAATGACTTTACAAGACATTACTGACTTTTCGTGCGAAAATTTTCAACCATAATAAAACCTTCCATGGCGCTGATTTTCGTGAGAAAATTGCATATTTTCGTGCGAAAATTGCATATTTTCGTGCGAAAATCTGTGTCTTCCCCAACAGTTTTATCAAATTGAACCGACTCACAACACTTGCAATTTTTGACATTTTATTGAAATTGAAACGGTAAACCTAGGTTAAATTAGCCGATTTTAACGTTAGAAGCTTCAATTTTAAGTTTTACCGGCTAGTTTATCCTAGAACTAAGGTGTTAGTCCGTTTAAGTCCAAATGGTCCAAATTCACGGTTTGATATCGGTATTATACCTTTGCCATTACAAGAGGTATGCAAATTAACCTCCCTAATGTATTGAATAAGTCAGAAAGCGAGTGAAATGAGGGATAGAGCAAAATCGCCTCAGAGAATCCGCACCAAAAGTTAAACAGATTTTCGTACGAAATGGATGTCTCTCACTCTTATATAGAGCCAAGAAATTTTCGTATGAAAATTGGCCTTGTGAAGATTTGCCAAATTTTCGTGCGAAAATCAGGCCTAGATCGTTTGTACAGACAGACTTTTTGGGTGCTAAGATCCAAAGTCGAGAGGGAAACAGTTTAGATTTTCGTGCGAAAACTCTTGAAACCCTTGAACTTTTTTCTACTTTCCAACTTTCTCGTTTGTTTTCAGTTCTAATTATCCACACAGTTGTCCAAGTCCAAGTTAATGACCTTGTTTAACTGTTTTAGCTACCAAGTCTAAGTTAATGACCTTGGTTGACCACTTTTTGACCAAAACTGACATTATCCCTTGATTTTAAGTTTCAAATTAATGAACTTTTCAACGTTTCAAACCAGACTTCGTTTCCAGAATAGCTCCCAGCCCGTAATTCTAAAGATTTTCCTTTGCATTCTGTCGCTTTTGACTTTGAAGATTTGTTTTCCATCACCGGCAGTCAAGAATTAAAGTAGAAACAGAAAATCTTTTTGAATTTTTGAATATCCATAAACTCTAAATATTTAAAGCAATATGTACAAACATATTTACAGACATATTTTTTTCGAGTTTGTGTTACAGGATCATATCAGTTATTGAGATACATTACCAGTACCGTTGCTCTAGATGAAACTTTAAGTTCTTAAACATATTTTCTTTAGATTGTCGGTATACTGATCCACTTAAACCTCTACACATTTCTCAACTGCTTCAAGATATGTTAGGTAATTTTTAGCAACATGGCCTAATCTATGTTTCCCACCTCAGAATATACTCCCGCATAGAGATTCCCTAGATTTCATCTAACAGATGAATATATCTAGCTGATATCTGTGGAGGGGTGAAATGCGAGACCTTGAGAGCTCATGTTAGTACTTCCGTACAGAGAAAGAGATGAAGGCTCGACTTTAGATGGTGTTCCTCTTGGGAATCTTTTAATTTTTGTACTGCAGAATGTCGTATCTTTTTATGACAGTTTTCTTCATTTTTTATGCAGCTTCGGGTGAATAATGCAAAAGTATTATACAAGTTCTAGGCCATTGCTGATGCAAAATCAGAAGAACTCTTATAATACCCCAGATATCAACTAAATATAAAGACCTAGTATCTGGCTTTCTCTCAAACGAAATTCTGGGGTACCAAGCCCATATATCCAAGAGATGTTAAGCCACAGATTTACCAGTTTATCTTTTTAGGTTTATATCCTGAAAGCAGTTTACTAAACGTGCGAAGCCTATCGACATATCCTTAGAAAGACCTGTTTAGACGCTTTTAAACAATACATATCCTTAGCGTACTGTAATGGTCCACTGATGTACTATCATCTCCTCTTATAGACAAAACACTTTTGTATTTTTTAATGTTTTTGTATTTTTCATGATTTTTCAATGTTTTTGTATTTTTCACATCTTTTTCTCCCCCTAAAATCAAAAACATATTTTTTGGATTTTTGTTTTTAAGAAAGCATGTAAACTATTTACAGAAAACATTTGACTTACTAGTGAGGATCACGTCCCAACATCGTCATCCTCAAACTCAACCTCATAAATATCCCCTGATGTCAGATTCTTAAAACCATTTAGTTTTGAAAGATTTCGAAATCTTGCTCTGTCAAAAGCTTTGGTGTAAAAATCTGCTTTTTGGTCATCAGTGTGGATTTTCTCAATTCGTACCAACTTTTTCTTGTGACAGTCACGGATATAGTGGTATCGAATCTCAATATGTTTAGTGCGTGAGTGTTGACAAGGATTGACTATGTTATCAATAGCTACCTTGTTATCTACGAATATGGGCGTATCAAGAAATTGCAGACCGTAGTCTCTCATCTGTTGTTGTATCCACAGTATTTAGGAACAACAACTGGAGGCTGAAATTTATCCAGCTTCACAAGTAGAGAGTGACCGCGGTCTGTTTCTTGCATTGCCACGTTACCAAACGGGTTCCGAAGAACTGGCAGCCGGCCGTTGTAGATTTAGCGTTCTGCTTGCAGCAACCAAAATCAGAGTCAGAGTAACCCGTAAGGTTGAAATCGTCGTGATGTGGATACCACAAGCCGGAGCTTGGGCATCCTTTCAAGTAGCGCATGATTCTTTTGACGATCAACAGATGTGATTCCTTTGGACTTGACTGATATCTCGCGCAAAGGCGTCTTGAAGCTGTGAGATACATCAAGGATCCGATCATGGAGCGATATAATGTTTCATCAACTTTTTCTCCATAGTCGTCTGGACAAATGCCGTGGTTTGTGGCTAAAGGGGTAGATGCGGGTTTAGTTCCTGTCATGTCAAATTTCTCTAACACATCATGAACATACTTCATTTGGTGAATGAAAATACCGTCTGGTAGTTGTTCAACCTGAAGCCCCGAAAATAATTTTATCTCTCCCATAGTGCTCATTTCGAATTTTTCTTTCATGACTTTCTCAAAGTCCTTACACAGTTGTTCATTTGTCGATCCAAAGATGATATCGTCCACATAGATTTGCATAGTAATCAGATGTCCATCTACTTCCTTGGTAAAGAGGGTGCTGTCTACTGTGCCTCTAGTGAATCGGTTAGCCAGAAGATGTTTCGAAAGTGTCTCGTACCAGGCTCTCGGGGCCTGGTGTAAACCGTAAAGAGCTTTGTTCAGCAAGTAGACCTTATCTTTGTGAATTGGATCGACAAACCTCGGTGGTTGTCTGACATATACCTCCTCCTCTTTTACCTTACCGTACAGGAAAGCAGACTTCACATCCAATTGGTACACTTTGAAACCTTTCCATGAGGCGAAAGCCAGGAAAATGCGGATAGCTTCTAGATATGCGACTGGAGCGTAGACCTCGTTGTAGTCTATCCCTTCCTACTGACGAAAACCTTGAACTACGAGCCGAGCTTTGTTGCGAACAACCACTCCTCTATCATCTCTTTTGCACTTGTAAACCCACCGAGTGCTTATCTTTTTCTGCTTTGGTGGTCGGTCAACAAGTTCCCAGACTCCTAGTTTCTGGAACTGCAACAATTTTTCCTGCATTGCTTCCACCCAACATTCATCTTTAAGAGAATCTATGAAGTTTCCTGGTTCTACCTGAGAAACAAAACAACTATGAGAAAATTTATTTTGAAGGGGAGCAACTTTAGAATAAAAGCAACTTAGATCCTTGTTGATCTGATTTCACGTTTTCACGCCTGCTTGCAGTTCTCCTATGATGTTGTCTGACGGATGGTAGGAGACCGATCTCGGATTACTTCGCCTGGAACATTTACTGAGCTTTCTAAATTTGTGATATTCTGATCAGCAACTTGTTCTGAAGAAGTAGCCTCATTTCTAGCACTGGTTTTGGCAGCTTGATTGTTAAGATAACTTGTAATCTCTTCTGACCCTTCATCGGAACTGGATCCCCCATTGTCAAAGGTAGGATCTTATTCAGGTTCTTCATTTGCTGGTTGAGAGGAAGATGGTTCTGCTGTAGTCTGAACTGGTGTAACAACCGGTTCTGGATGAGTGTTGCTCGACCTGCTTCTGAGGAAGGTGTTATTGTTGGAGGAATAACCAACGGCCCTGTTACTTGCTCTTGATTAGATATATGATGTTGTTGGAATAGCAAGATGAGTTCTTCCTCGGATGGTTCTTCAGGCAGATCAAAAGAATTCCACAACCCTTCGTAGTTGAACAGCCAAGGATCTCCAGGTTTTTGTATGGGCGTTGTGTATCTCTGGCAATCAACATGCTGAGCAACGATAACTTGATTCATGCTTGTTAGATAGACTCTCTTTTGCGGACTTCCATATCCTACGAAAAATCCTTCCAAAGATCTGGCTCCAAATTTTCCTTCCGGGTCCAATACGGTACACGGTGATCCAAAAGGGTCCAAAAACTCTAGATTAGGTTTTCGCTGGTTAAGAAGTTCAAAGCATGTCTTTTTGTGCTTCTTGACAGTCATCACACGGTTAAGGGTGTAACATGCAGATGCAACAGCTTCGCTCCAAAAACTAATAGGTAACTTTGAATCAGCAAGCATTGTGCGTGCAGTCTTGATAAACGTTCTGTTCTTCCGTTCAACTAATCCATTTTGTTGAGGAGTATAGGGGCACTGAACTCATGATGAATACCCTTAGCATTGCAAAATTCGAGCATCTTGTTCTTAAACTCCGTACCGTTGTCACTCCTGATTCTCTTGATAGGCAAATGATAAAGGTTTTCAATCTTTCAAAACAAGATCATCAGATTTTCAAATGTTTCATTCTTGCTTTCTTGTAAGAAAACCCATGAGAATCTTGAGATGTTATCGGTTACGACCAGGCAGTATAGATCTCCTATAATACTTTTCACATTGACAGGCCCAAAGAGATCCATGTGTAGCCTTTCTAGTGGAAGTTTGATGGAGTTGAGAAGTCTTCTAGGGTGCGACTTCTTGTGCTGCTTCCCCTTTTTGCACTAGATTCACCCCTTCCACTAGATTGTTGTGCACCAGAAAATTCATTTTTCTTAGATGAATGTGACCCATCTTCCTATGCCATAGAATTGATTCCTTTACAGTGGCCTTTGATACAAAACATTGTCCTTCCTTTGAAGTAGTGGATGCGACGCTCATGTCTAAGACATATAAATCATTTTCTCGTGGAGCGCACATGAGGATCCACTCCTCAGGAATTATGAAACCAGGTTTAAGAATAAGACACTCTTTGTCGTTGAAATGAGTTGTGAACTTCTTGTCACAGATCTATGAAATGCTCAAAAGATTTTTCTCAAGCTCGGCGATATAATTCACTTTGTCAAAAGACACTACTCCGTTTATCAAAATTCCTTCTCCCACGATCCTACCGCCCTGTGTTCCGGCAAAACCCAACATATCCACCCCTGATGGCTTTTACGTTGTACAACAAAGCCAACATCCCTGTCATGTGCCAAGAAGCTCAACTGACCATGATCCACTTTGAAATGATTGACCTTGGAAGCCCCTGTACACATGAAAAACATATTACTTAAACAGAGATACCCAAGCCCTTTCGGTCTTGGGTGGGATGACAATGTCGACCTTTGGAACTTTGGCAACTTTGACATCTTTCTTAGTCTCAACCCATTGTCCAGTCTTAGATTCAGTCTTATCTTTTGATTTGACTGGAACATTGGTTGATTTTGGGGTTACATGAGATGTTTTTGCTTTGGCCACCCAGGTTTGTGCCTTCGAAAATGCCTTTTTGATGTAAAGATTAGATTCTTTTCTTTCATTTTTCTTAGATGTTTCACCAACTTCATATTTTGAAATGATTTCAGTTGGTGGTTCCTCATTAAGACTGGAGTTATCTTTTCGCTTTAACATCTTTGTTGGCACAAACTCTAGACCCTTTTTCTTCTCATCTGCTGTAAACCTCTTTTGTTCATGAACAGATTTTGAAGGATTTTGGGAACAATGTCGTGCAATATGCCCAACCTTGTTACATCTGTAGCATGTTCTACTGTCGTTTCCAACAATGTGTTCCAAAGCTTGTTCACGAAGCTCTTTTTCTTTCTTAAACTCATCATTGGTTTTTTTGTTAATGACTTCCTTTTCCTCAATAGTGTTAGTTCCAAAAACAAACTCGACTTTCTTTGTAAAATTTGTCTTTCGGGATTTGTTATTTCTTTTCTTTTCAAAGCCTAACCCATCCTTCTTTTTCAGGATACATCTACCTCTTGGATGAATGATTTTGTTTGACTTCTTTGGTTTTGAGTAGAAACCAACAACTTGTTTTTCAAGATCATATGTGTCAACTTCAATGAGTTTAAAGAATTTGTCGACACGGTCGAAGTTAACATTCTGGACGGGAAATTCTTCATCAGTATATAGCTTATCTGATCCTTTCAGTTTGTAGATAACTACATTAGGATCATCATTTAAGCTATTGTCTGATGTTGTGATAAAATTTTCATGAAAACTTTTCTCACTTCCAGAAGGTGAACTTGACTCTGATTTCTCATTGTTTGACTTAGCACTTTCATAAACTGTGCTATCAAAATCATTTTCAACCACCTTGGTTACCACCTCGGATTCACAATCCTTTCCAAATTTGGAATATGTTATGTCAAGATTTTCATGCAGCTGGTTGTTCTTTTCAGTGAGTAAATTTAAATCCAGCGCCTTATCAACCCCGTCAGGATGTTTCTTAGCATAACTATTCCACATAGGGGGTGGAACCTGATCATAACATTTTCCATGTTGTTTATCATTCTTCTTCCCTTCTTTCTTATGTTCTGATTTTGGAAGAATGTGATCAAGAACATACATGCTGGTAGAATAACTGATTAACAATTTGTTATCTTTCAGTTTCTATTTTTGTTTTCTCCTGCTCACTTTTTAGCTCAGCAATTGTGTTAATGTGCAGATTAATGGCCATTTGTTTGTCCATCATAGTTGCTTTGAGCATCGAAAGTGTTTTGTCATCTTCTTTGACAGTTTTCTCATACTGTCGAATGGTCCTGCTGAGTTTATCATAAGATTCTTTTACGGTGTTATAATCATATGACAGCTTATCATTGTATGTTTTAAGTTCTTAAAAAGCTTTCTCTTTCTCAGCACATTGCATACATGCTTCGGCACATTTTAAGCATGAGCTGACCAATTCGACTGTTTGAGCTTTGATTGTATCATTTTCTGCTTCAACCTTTTCTACCTGTTCTTCCACACTGACTACCTCTTTTGTATTGGCCATGATTCCTTTGTTTGCAATGTCGGTTAACCTTTCCAGTGTTATAGGTTTGGTTACATCAATCACCTCCATATTCTCTGTCTTTGTCTCCTTAGGTCTTTCCTCTTTGTAACCAGAATCAAAGCTACCTGCAAAAGTTTTCAGAATTCTGTCAAATAAACAGGGTTTAGGAGTACCTCTGAGACATTATTCTTCTTCCGCCGATGATCTGAAGTAGTCTGCCAGAACCTCTTCAATTTCTTCTTCTGTAACTTCTTCAGATGATTCAGGTTCTTCTATGATTTCAACAATAAGTGCAAGACTTTCTTTCTTGGAGATGAAATTGTTCCAATTGAACCCTTCATCTTCTTGTGTGACCACAAGAGCTTTGTCTTTTTAGTTCGAAGCTCCATCTTTGATATGTGCCATTCGTTTCTCTGGCTGTGGTTGATGATAAATCGCCTTTTTGTAATAATCATCCCCGAACGGATTATGATTGCCCTTTACTTCTCAGTTTGGACATTCACGCTTGAAGTGCCATTTCTCCCTGCATTTGAAGCATGTGACTTTGGATTTATCAAATCCTAATTTTCCGTCAAGGCCTCTCAAAGCATCTCTTCCGGTAATTTCCATAAAACGTTGTGCTCTTCGAACCAATGATGCCATGCACCACATAATGTCAATCATTCCATCTCTTCCGGATCAATTTGGTCGTAATCTTCTTTGGTCATTTCCGGATTTCCGATTCTTCTAGCTACTAGACTTTCATAGGATTCCAGAACTGCTGCAAGTAGCACCATGTGTTGCTTAGCGGTCTGCTCATTGAAGTCTTGAGCATTCTGGAGGTTCACTGCGATGTTACATTGCAGGATTCTCTGGTTAGAATTGGATTGATTTTGCTGATTGCTTTTTGGAGCTCTGAGACGATTGTTTTCCTTGGTGATTGTTTGGATTGAAGGAAGCAAACGTTTGAAATCCACTTGATTGGTTGGAGGCTGGACTAGCGTTTGAGTTAGCACTAAAGGCTGTTTGGATCTTGGGACTCTGAACAGGAGTGTTTGGGTTTCCTTTGTAGTATAGACGAGTCCTGTTGCGAGTTTGATTTCTTGCCTTTTGCCATTTTCTGCATTTCTAGCTCATGCCCTTCCAATTTTTCTATAAATCTTGGTAAACTGAGACTGTCATACTCTGCCCCATTCTTTAGGATGGTTAGATATGTTGACCATTCTCCTTCAGGCAGCGAATCTACCAGCTTGTCGACTAGCTCTTCATTTGTTTTGACAATTCCCATACGCTTCATCTGTACTACCAGGTGGCAATACCTTTCTATGAGTTGCTTCATGTTTTCACCCTGAAGAACATTGAACACTTCAAATTCTTTGTTCAGTAATGCCTTCTTTCCTTTTCTGGCCTGAGTACTTCCTTGCGCTCTTAACCGTAAAGCCAGCCATAACGACTGAGCATCGTCGTCATGCTGTAAGAGAACAAGATATCCTCCTTTATGGCTTGCTGGAGGAGATTCAGCATCTTCTTTTCATTAAGGTATTTGTTTCGTTCTTCTTCAGTCAAACGAGCTAACGTTTTCTCAATTCCAAGTTCATTAAGAGGCGCTTGGTATTTGTTCTCGAGTGCAACCAACAATATAAGTTTGTTGCTTGAAACCAGTTCTTGAATCGTTCACTCCTACTCTCGTAATCTTTGATGTTCATGAGTTTTGGAGGCTTTGTAGTGGTTCCCATTTCATTTTCTAGATTCATGTTCTGAGCTGCTACGGATACTGTAACTGCTTGTGTGGCAAACGCGTTATGAAATTCTTCCTCACCTGACATCTTAAAATACTTATAACAGAAAACAGATTAGAACAGGTTTACTTGAAACTGACTGAAAATTAGGAAGGAACTGAGAATTTTCGTACGAAATAGTGTCCAAGATTTTCGTGCGAAAACTTTATTTTTGTAAGAAAATTTAATTTCGTGCGAAAATTATATCCTTTGTTAGTTCAAACTTTTGAGAAGTTAAGTTCCTGATTTTCGTATGAAAACTATTGTTCCGTGCGAAAATTCTTGTCTGCTTCGAACACTTGTTCACAATTTCATGTTTTTGGCAATTTCAAGCATGATTTTGATGGATTTTCGGTTCGTATGTTTCAGTGAACTGTTTAGAGTTGATTTTATCACGTTATACTAATAACCTAGTCCAAATTGTCCATGAAATCCTTTAGATCTAGATTAAGTTCCAAGAAAGAGTAGAAGAAGAGTTTCCAATGGATGAATCTTGAACATTGAAGGTTGAATCCAGCTGAAACTTGGTTGTTTGTTCACAAATCAGACCTCAAGGCTCTCATACCACTTTTGAATGCTAGGATTGGACCCAACTTAGAACTTGCGGTCAGATTTGCTCAACTAACAGAGTCGGAATTCATTGTTAGCTGATTGAACAAACAAAGAACAAGCGTAATGATTACTGTTTAACCGTCTGTATCTTGGATTGATAACTTCGTAAATATTACAGACTCGAGCAGGGCTTCGCCTCTGATCTCCAAAAACAGCATGCTAGACAAACATCCTAAGTCACCTATTTATAGGCAAGACTTGACAGCAACTAGGGACTAGGACACTGATATTTTCGCACGAAATTTTTATGTGAAAATCCACACGAATTTTCGTGCGAAAATTCTAGACATAAACTAAAACATAACTTTCAAAATAAATCTTTTGACGCTGTGAAACCCTATCGATACGACAGACTCATTCTAAACGTTGGCAATAGACATATGTGCACCAACAGAAAGTGGGCGAAAACAAACGAAATTCGAAATGAAGTTTTAGTTCAAAATCAAATATCTTTATCAATAAAACTGAGTTTTAAAGCTGAGAAATACAGAAACTGCTAACAAAAACGACAAGATATTTCATTTATTCAATTATTCACACGTTTTTGTCTAAATATGAAAAGTGGGTAAAATTTAGTGAAATCGGAATGAATTTTTTTGTGAAAAACCGAATCACTGTATCAATAATACTGTGTGTGGAAGCTGATAAATACAGAAACTGCTAACACAAACGACCAGATATTTATTTAATCAACTATTACCGCGTTTTTGTCTAAATATGGAAAGCGGATGAAAACTAACGAAACTCGGATGATATTTTTCAAGAAAAATCGAATCTCTGTAACAATAAAACTGAGTATGGAAGTTGAGAAATGCAGAAGCTGCTAACAGAAGCGAACAAATATATGATTTTATGAATTATTTATGTGTTTGGTCTAAGTATGGAAAGTGGGTGAAAACAAACGAAACACGGGATGATTTTTCGTGAAAAAACGGATCCTTTATCAATAAAACTGAGTTTGGAACATGTTAAATATAGAAATTGCTGACAAAAACGACCAGACATTTGATTTAATTAATTATTTACGCGTTTCGTCTAAATATGGAAAGTGGGTGAAAACAAATGAAATTTGGAATGAAGTTTTCCTACAAATCGAATCCCTTTATCAATAAAACTAAGTTTGGAAGCTGAGAATACAGAAACTCTAACAAAAACGACAAGATATTTCATTTAATCAATTTATTCACACGTTTTTGTCTAAGTATGAAAAGTGGGCGAAATTGAATGAAACTCGAAATGAATTTTTCGTGAAAAACCAAATCATTGTATCAATAAATCTGTGTTTGGAAGCTGATAAATACAGAAACTTCTGACATAAATGACCAGATATTTATTTTATCAACTATTAACGCGTTTTCGTCTAAATACGAAAGTGGGCGAATACTAACCAAATGATATTTTTCAAGAAAAAATCTAACCCTTGTATCAATAAAACTGTATTTGGAAGCTGAGAAATGAAGAAACTGCTAACAGAAATGACCAGATATTTGATTTAATGAATTATTTAAGCGTTTCATCTAAATATGGAAAGTGGGCGAAAACAAACGAAATTGCCATGAATTTTTGTGGAAAATCAAATCCTTTTATAAATAAAACTGAGTTTGGAAGCTGAGAAATGCATAAACTATTGACAGAACGACCAGATATTTGATTTAATAAATTATTTATGCGTTTGTCTAAATATGGAAAGTGCGTGAAAACGAACGAAACACCCAATGATTTTTTCGTGGAAAACCGAATCCCTTTATCAATAAAACTGAGTTTGGAACCTGAGAAATACAGAAACCGTTGACAGAAACGACCAGATGTTTGATTTAATGAATTATTTACGAGTTTCATCTAAATATGGAAAGTGCGCAAAAACAAACCAAACTCGCAATGAATTTTAAACTGAGTTTGGAACCTGAGAAATGTAGAAACTACTAACAGAAACGACCATATATATGTTTTAATGAATTATTTACGCGTTTCGTCAAAATATGGAAAGTGGGCGAAAACATACGAAACTTGCAATAAATATTTCGTGGAAAACCGAATCCGTTTATCAATAAAACTGAGTTTGGAACTTGAGAAATACAGAAACTATTGACAAAAATGACCAGATACTTGATTTAATAAATTATTTACGCGTTTCATTTAAATATAGAAAGTGGGCGAAAATAAACGAAGTTTGGAATGAAGTTTCCGTTCAAAATCGAATCCCTTTATTAATAAAACTGAGTTTTGAAGGTGAGAAATATAGAAAATGCTGACAAAAACGATAAGATATTTCAATTAATCAATTTTTCACACGTTTTATCTAAATATGAAAAGTGGGCGAAATTTAACGAAACTAGGAATGAATTTTTCGTGAAGTAGTTTCTGTATTTAACATGTTCTGGTCGTTTATGAAGAAACTTATGATATAAACGAAACTCGCAATGAATTTTTCGTGGAAAATCAAATCCTTTTATCAATAAAACTTAGATTGGAACCTAAGAAATACAGAAACTGCTGAAAAAAACGACCAGATATTTGGTTTAATGAATATTTTACGCGTTATGTCTGAATATGGAAAGTGCGCGAAAACAAATGAAACTCGCAATGAATTTTTCGTGGAAAATCGAAACCCTTTATCAATTAAACTGAGTTTAGAACTTGATAAATACGGAAACTACTGACAAAAACGACCAGATATTTGATTTACTGAATTATTTGCACGTTTGTCTAAATATGTAATGTGCGTGAAAACAAATGAAACTTACAATTAATTTTTCGTGGAAAATCGAATTCCTTTATCAATAAAACTGAGTTTGAATCCTGAGAAATGCAGAAGCTGCTGACAGAAATGACCAGATATTTGATTTAATGAATTATTTAAATGTTTCGTCTAAATATGGAAAGTGGGCGAAAACAAACGAAACTCGCAATGAATTTTTCGTGGAAAATCGAATCCCTTTATCATTAAAACTAAGTTTGGAGCCTGAGAAATACAGAAACTGCTGACAGAAACGACGAGATATTTGATTTACTGAATTATTTACGCGTTCGGTCTAAATATGGGAAGTGCGCGAAAACAAACGAAACTCACAATGAATTTTTGGTGGAAAATCGGATCCCTTTAACAATAAAACTGAGTTTGGAACCTGAGAAATGCTAAAGCTGCTGACAGAAACGACCAGATATTTAAATTTAATGAATTATTTACGCGTTTAGTCTAAATATGGTAAGTTGGCGAAAATAAACGAAACTCGCAATGAATTTTTCATGGAAAAATCGAATCCTTTTGTCAATAAAATTGATTTTGGAACCTGAGAAATAAAAAATTGCTGAAAAAATGACCAGATATTTGATTTAATGAATTATTTACGTGTTTCGTCTAAATATGGAAAGTGGGCGAAAACAAACAAAACTCGCAATGAATTTTTCGTGGAAAATCGAATCCTTTTATCAATAAAACTTAGATTGGAACCTGAGAAATACAGAAATTGCTGAAAAAAAACGACCAGATATTTGATTTCGTGAATAATTTACGCGTTTCGTCTGAATATGGAAACTGCGCGAAAACAAACGAACTCGCAATGAATTTTTGGTGGAAAATCCAATCCTTTTACAAGGAAACTGAGTTTAGAACCTGAGAAATACAGAACCTGCTGACAAAAACGACAGATATTTGATTTACTGAATTATTCACACGTTTCGTCTAAATATGGTAAGTGCGCGGAAACAAACGAAACTTGCAATGAATTTTTCATGGAAAATCGAATTACTTTATCAATAAAACTGAGTTTTGATCCTGAGAAATGCATAAACAGCTGACATAAATGACCAGATATTTGATTTAATGAATTATTTACGCGTTTCGTCTAAATATGTAAAGTGGGTGAAAACAAACGAAATTCGCAATGAATTTTTCGTGGAAAATCGAATACCTTTATTGTTAAAACTAACTTTGGAACCTGAGAAATACAGAAACTGCTGACAAAAACGACCAGATATTTGATTTACCGAATTATGTACGTGTTTCGTCTAAATATGGGAAGTGCGCGAAAACAAACGAAACTCGCAATGAAGTGTTCGTGGAAAATCGAATCTCTTTATCAATAAAACAGAGTTTGGAACCTGAGAAATGCTGAAACTGCTGACATAAATGACAAGATATTTGATTTAATGAATTATTTACGCGTTTCGTCTAAATATGGAAATTTGGCGAAAACAAACCAAACTCGCAATGAATTTTTCATGCAAAATCGAATCCTTTTATCAATAAAAAATACCAAAACTGCTGAAAGAAACGACAAGATATTTGATTTAATGAATTATTTACGCGATTCGTATAAATATGGAAAGTGGACGCAAACAAACGAAACTCGCAATGAATTTTTCGTGGAAAATCAAATCCCTTTATCAATAAAACTGAGTTTAGAACCTTTGAGATACAGAAACTGCTGACAAAAACGGCCAGATATTTGATTTACTTAATTATTTACATGTTTCGTCTAAATATGGAAAGTGTGCGTGCAAAAACTATGGAAACTCGCAATGAATTTTTCGTGGAATATCGAATCTCTTTATCAACAAAACTGAGTTTGGAACCTGAGAAATACAGAAACTGCTGACAAGAACGACAAGATATTTGATTTAATGAATTATTTATGCGTTTCGTCTAAATATGGAAAGTGGGCGAAAACAAACGAAACTCGCAATGAATTTTTTCGTGGAAAATAGAATCCCTTTATCAATAAAACTGAGTTTAGAACCTGAAAAATACAGAAATTGTTAACAAAAACGGCCAAATACTTGATTTAATAAATTATTTACGCGTTTCTTCTAAATATGGAAAGTGGGCGAAAACAAACAAAATTCGTAATAAAGTTTTCGTTCAAAATCGAATACCTTTATCAATAAAACTGACTTTTGAAGCTGAGAATTATAGAAACTGCTGACAAAAACAAAAAGATATTTCTTTTATTCAATTATTCACATGTTTTCGTCTAAATATGAAAAGTGGGCGAAATTTAACGAAACTCAGAATGAATTTTTCGTTAAAAACTGAATCACCATATCAATCAAACTACGTGTTAGGATGATAAATACAGAAACTTCTGACATAAACAGCCAGATATTTATTTAATCAACTATTAACGCGTTTTCGTCTAAATATGGAAAGTGGATGAAAACTAACGAAACTCCGAATTATATTTTTCAAGAAAAATCGAATCCCTGTATTAATAAAACTGGAAGCTGAGAAAAAAAGAAACTGCTGACAGAACGACCATATATTTGATTTAATGAATTATTTATGCGTTTGGTTTAAATATGGAAAGTGGGCCAAAACAAACGAAACTCGGAATGAATTTTTCGTGAAAAAATGAATCCTTAATCAATAAAACTGAGTTTGGAACATGTTAAATACAGAAACTGCTCCAGATATTTGATTTAATAAATTATTTACGCGTTTCGTCTAAATACGGAAAGTGGGCGAAAACAAACGAAATTCGGAATGAAGTTTTCCTGCAAAATCGAATCCCTTTATCAATAAAACAAAGTTTGGAAGCTGACAAATACAGAAACTCTAACAAAAACGACAAGATATTTCATTTAATCAATTATTAACACGTTTTTGTCTAAATATGAAAAGTGGGAAAAATTTAACGAAACCCGAAATGAATTTTTCGTGAAAAACAAATCACTGTAACAATAAATCTGTGTTTAGAAGCTAATAAATACAGAAACTTCTGACATAAACGACCAGATATTTATTTAATCAACTATTAACGGGTTTTCGTCTAAATACGGAAAGTGGGCGAAAACGAACGAAACTCCGAATAATATTTTTCAAGAAAAATCGAATCCCTATATCAATAAAACTGAGTTTGGAAGCTGAGAAATGCAGAAAACTGCTGACAAAAACGACCAGATATTTGATTTAATGAATTATTTACGCATTTGGTCTAAATATAGAAAGTGGGCGAAAACAAACGAAACTCGCAATGAATTTTGAATCCTTTTTATCAATAAAACCTAGTTTGGAACCTGAGAAATACAGAAACTGCAGAAAAACACGACCAGATATTTGATTTAATGAATTATTTACGCGTTTCGACTAAATATAGAAAGTGCGCGAAAACAAACCAAACTCGCAATGATTTTTTCGTAAAAAACCGAATCATTACATCAAAGAAAATGTGTTTGTAAGCTGATAAATAGAGAAACTTTTGACATAAATGAACAGATATTTATTTAATCAACTATTTAACGCTTTTTTCTCTAAATACGGAAAGTGGGCGAAAACTAACGGAACTCCGAATGGTAATTTTCAAGAAAAATCGAAACCTTGTATCAATAAAACTGAGTTTGGAAGCTGAGAATGCAGAAACTGCTGACAAAACGACCAGATATTTGATTTAATGAATTATTTATGCGTTTCGTATAAATATGGAAAGTGCGCGAAAACCATCGAAACTCGCAATGATTTTTTATGGAAAATCGAATCTCTTTATCAATAAAGCTGAGTTTGGAACCTGAGAAATACAGAAACTGCTGACAGAAATGACTAGATATTTGATTTAATTAATTATTTACACGTTTCGTCTAAATATGGAAAGTGGGCGAAAACTAATGAAACTCGCAATGAATTTTTGTGGTTAATCAAATCCCTTTATTAATAAAACTGAGTTTGAAACCTGAGAAATACAGAAACAGCTGACAAAAATGATAAGATATTTCATTTAATCAATTATTCACACGTGTTTTCGTTTAAATATGAAAAGCGGGCGAATTTAATGAAACTCGAATTAATTTTCTTTAAAAACCGAATCACTGTATCAATAAAACTGTGTTTGGAAGCTGATAACTTCTGACAAAAACGACCAGATAGTTATTTAATCAACTATTAACGTGTTTTCGTCTAAATACGGAAAGTGGGCGTAAACTAACAAAACTACGAATGATATTTTTCAAGAAAAATCGAATCCCTGTTTCAACAAAACTGAGTTTGAAGCTGAGAAAAGCAGAAACTGATGACAGAACGACCATAAATTTGATTTAATGAATTATTTACGTGATTCGTCTAAATATGGAAAGTGGGCGAAAACAAATGAAACTCTGAGTGAATTTTTCGTGGAAAATCGAATCCTTTTATAAATAAAACTGAGTTTGGAAGCTAAGAAATACAGAAACTACTCACAAAAACGACCATATATTTGATTTTATAATTTATTTACGAGTTCGTCTAAATATGGAAAGTGGGCGAAAACAAACGAAACTCGCAATGAATTTTTCGTGGAAAATCGAATCCCTTTATCATTAAAACTAAGTTTTGGAACCTAAGAAATACATAAACTGCTTACAAAAATGACCTGATAGTTGATTTAATTAATTATTTACGCGTTTCGTCTAAATATGGAAAGTGGACGAAAACAAACGAAATTTGAGATGAAGTTTTTGTGCAAAATTGACTCTCTTTATCACTAAAACTGAGTTTGGAAGATAAGAAATACAGAAAATGCTGACAAAAACGATAGGATATTTTATTTAATCAATTATTCACATGTTTTAGTCTAATTATGAAAAGTGGGCGAAATTTAACCAAACTCAGAATGAATTTTTCGTGAAAAACCGAATCCTTTATCAATGAAAATGAGTTTGTAAGCTGATAAATACAGAAACTTCTGATATAAATGAACATATATTTATTTAATCAACTATTAACGCGTTTTCGTCTAAATATAGAAAGTGGCCGAAAACTAACGTAACTTCGAATGATATTTTTCAAGAAAAATCGAATCCCTATATCAATAAAACTAAGTTTGAAGCTGAGAAAAGCAGAAACTGGTGACAGAACGACCATATATTTGATTTAGTGAATTATTAACGCGGTTCGTCTAAATATGGAAAGTGGGCGAAAACAAACGAAACTCGGAATGAATTTTTCGTGATAAATCGAAACCTTTTATAAATAAAACTAAGTTAGGAAGCTAAGAAATACAGAAACTACTGACAAAAACGACCATAATATTTATTTAATAAATTATTTATGAGTTTTGTCTAAATATGGAAGGTGGGCGAAAACAAACGTAACTCGTAATAAAATTTTCATGGAAAGTCGAATCCTTTATCAACAAAACTGAGTTTGGAACCTGAGAAATACAGAAACTGCTGACAAGAATGACCAAATATTTGATTTAATGAATTATTACGCATTTCGTCTAAATATGGAAAGTGGACGAAAACAAACGAAACTCACAATGAATTTTTCGTGGAAAATCGAATCCCTTTATCAAGAAAACTGAGTTTGGAACTGAGAAATACAGAAACTGTTGGAGAAAAACGACTAGATACTTGATTTAATAAATTATTTACGCGTTTCGTCTAAATATGGAAAATGGGCGAAAACAAACGAAATTCGAAATAAAGTTTTTGTTCAAAATCTAATATCTTTATCAATAAAACTGAGTTTTGAAGCTGAGAAATATAGAAACTGCTGACAAAAACGATAAGATATTTCATTTAATCAATTATTCACACGTTTCCGTCAAAATATGAAAAGTGACCGAAATTTTACGAAACTTGTAATGAATTTTTAGCGAAAAACCGAATCACTGTATCAATAAAACTGTGTTTGAAAGCTTATAAATACTTAAACTTGTACCATAAACGCCCTGATATTTATTTAATCTGCTATTAACGCGTTTTCGTCTATATATGGAAAGTGGGCGAAAACTAACGGAACTCCAAATGATATTTTTCAAGGAAAATCGAATCCATGTATCAATAAAACTGAATTTGGAAGCTAAGAAATGCATAAACTGCTGACAGAAACAACGAGATAATAGATTAAATGAATTATTTACGCGATTCGTCTAAATATGAAAAATGAGCGAAAACAAACGAAACTCGAAATTGAATTTTTCGTGAAAAATATAATCCTTTTATCAATAAAACTGAGTTTGGAACCTGAAGAAATACCGAAACTGCTGACAAAAAGGACTACATATTTGATTTAATGAATTATTTACGCGTTTCGTCAAAATATAGAAAGTGGACGTAAACAAATGAAACTCGCAATAAATTTTCGTGGAAAATCGAGTCTCTTTATCAATAAAACTAAGTTTGAAACATGAGAAATAAAGAAACTGCTGACAAAAACGAGCAGATATTTGATTAAATGAATTATTTACGCGTTTCTTCTAAATATGGAAAGTGAGCGAAAATAAACGAAACTTGCAATGAATTTTTCGTGGAAAATCGAATCTCTTTATCAATAAAACTAAGTTTGGAACCTGAGAAATACAGAAACTGCTAACAAAAACAACCAGATATTTGATTTAATGAAATATTTACGCGTTTCGTCTAAATATGGAAAATGGGGGAAAACAAACGAAACTCGGAATGAATTTTCATGAAAAATCGAATCCTTTGTCAATAAAACTGAGTTATGGAACCTGAGAAATACAGAAACTGCTAAGAAAAAACACCAAATATTTGATTTAATGAATTATTTACGTGTTTCATCTAAATATGGAAAGTGGACGTAAACATATGAAACTCGCAATAATTTTCATGGACAATCGAGTCCCTTTATCAATAAAACTTTGTTTGAAACATGAGAAATAAAGAAACTACCAACAAAAACGACAGTTATTTGATTTAATGAATTATTTACGCGTTTCTTCTAAATATGTAAAGTGGGCGAAAACAAACGAAACTGCAATGAATTTTTCGTGGAAAATCGAATCCCTTTATCATTAAAACTAAGTTTAGAACCTGAGAAATATTGAAACTGTAGACAAAGACGACCAGATACTTGATTTAGTGAATTATTTACGCTTTTCGTCTAAATATGTTAAGTGGGCGAAAACAAACGAAATTCGGAATGAAGTTGGTTCAAAATAGAATCGCTTTATCATAAAACGAGTTTGGAAGCTGAGAAATACAGAAACTGCTGACAAAAACGACAAGATATTTCAATTAATCAATTATTTCACACGTTTTCGTCTAAATATGAATAGTGACCGAAATTTAACGAAACTCGGAATGAATTTTTCTTGAAAAACGAATCACTGTATCAATAAAACTGAGTTTGGAAGCTGATAAATAAATGAAACTTGTAACATAAACGCCCTGATATTTATTTAATCAACTATGAAAGCGTTTTCGTCTAAATATGGAAAGTGGGCGAAAATTAACGAAACTCGAATGATATTTTTCAAGAAAATCGAATCTCTGTATCATAAAACTGAATTTGGAAGCTATGAAATACAAAAACTGCTGACAGAAAACAACCATATATTATATTTAATGAATTATTTACGCGATTTCGTCTAAATATGGAAAGTGGGCGAAAACAAACGAACTCGGAATTGAATTTTTCGTGAAAAATCGAATCGTTTTTATCAATAAAACTTAGTTTGAAACCTGAGAAATATAGAAACTGCTGACTAAAACGACTACATATTTGATTTAATGAATTATTTACGCGTTTCGTCTAAATATGGAAAGTGGACGTAAAAAATGAAACTCGCAATAAATTTTCAGGAAAATCGAGTCCCTTATCATAAAACTAAGTTTGGAACATGAGAAATAAAGAAACTGCTACAAAACGACCAGATTATGTATGTGATTTAACGCGTTTCTATTAAATATTTGAAGTGGGCGATAACAAACGAAACTCGCAATGAATTTTTCGTGGAAAAATCGAATCCCTTTATCAATAAAACTAAGTTTGGAAACTGAGAAATACTAGAAATTGCTGACAATAACGCCAGATACTTGATTTAATAAATTATTTACGCGTTTCGTTTAAATATGAAAAGTGGGCGAAAACAAACGAAATTCGGAAATTGAAGGTATCATGCAACATCGAATCTCTTTATCAATATAAAATAGAGTTTGGAAGCTTAGAAATACAGAAACTGCAGACAAAAAGGACAAGATATTTCAATTAATCAATTATTCACACGTTTTCGTCTAAATATGAAAAGCGGCTGAAATTTTACGAAACTTGTAATGAATTTTTAGTGAAAAACGGAATCACTGTATCAATAAAACTGTGTTTGGAAGCTTATAAATACAGAAACTTGTAACATAAACACCATGCTATTTATATAGTCTACTATTAACGCGTTTTCGTGTAAATATGGAAAGTGGACAAAAACTAAGGAAACTTCGAATGATATTTTTCAAGAAAAAATCGAATCTCTATATCAATAAAACTGAATTTGGAAGCTAAGAAATGCAGACACTGCTGACAGAAACAACCAGATATTAGATTTAATAAATTATTTACGCGTTTCGTCTAAATATGGAAAGTGGGCGAAAACAAACGAATCTCGGAATGAATTTTTTCGTGAAAAATCGAATCCTTTTGTCAATAAAACTGAGTATGGAACCTGAGAAATACAGAAACTGCTAACAAAAACAACCAAATATTTGATTTAATGAATTATTTACGTGTTTCGTCTAAATATGGAAAGTGGACGTAAACATATGAAAGTCGCAATAAATTTTCATGGACAATCGAGTCCCTTTATGAATAAAACTTAGTTAAGAACATGAGAAATAAAGAAACTGCTGACAAAAACGAGCAGATATTTGATTTAATGAATTATTTACGCGTTTCCTCTAAATATGAAAAGTGGGCGAAAACAAACGAAACTCGTAATGAATTTTTCATGGAAAATCGAGTTCTCTTTATTAATAAAACTAAGTTTGGAACCTGAGAAATACAGAAACTGCTGACAACAACAACCAGATACTTGATTTAATTAATTATTTACGCGTGTCGTCTAAATTTGAAAAGTGGGCGAAAACAAACTAAACTCGGAACGAATTTTTCGGGAAAAATCGAATCCTTTTGAAAATAAAACTGAGTATGGAACCTAAGAAATACAGAAACTGCCAACAAAAATAACCAAATATTTGATTTAATGAATTATTTACGTGTTTCGTCTAAATATGGAAAGTGGACGTGAAGAAATGAAATACGCAATAAATTTTCGTGGACAATCGAGTCCTTTTATCAATAAAACTGTGTTTAGAACATGAGAAATAAAGAAATCGATGACAAAAACGACCAGATATTTGATTTAATGAATTATTTACGCGTTTCTTCTAAATATGGAAAGTGGGCGAAAACAAACGAAACTCGCAAGGAATTTTCATGGAAATCGAATCTCTTTATCAATACAACTAAGTTTGGAACCTGAGAAATACAGAAACTGCTGACAATAACGACCAGATACTTGATTTAATGAATTATTTACGCGTGTCGTCTAAATATGAAAAGTGGGCTTAAACAAACTAAACTCGGAATGAATTTTTGGTGAAAAATCGACTCCCTTTATCAATAAAATTGAGTATGGAACCTGAGAAATACAGAAACTGCTAACAAAATGTACCAAATATTTGATTTAATGAATTTTTGTGTGTTTCGTCTAAATATGGAAAGTTGACGTAAACAAATGAAACTCGCAATAAATTTTCGTGGAAAATCGAGTCCCTAAACTGAGTTTGAAACATGAGAAATAAAGAAACTGCTGAAAAAACGACCAGTTATTTGATTTAATGAATTATTTACGCGTTTCTTCTAAATATGGAAAGTGGGCAAAAACAAACCAAATTCGGAATGAAGGTATGGTGCAAAATCGAATCCTTTATCAATAAAACTGAGTTTGGAAGCTTAGAAATCAAAAACTGCTGACAAAAACTGTAAGATATTTCATTTAATCAATTATTCACACGTTTTCGTCTAAATATGAAAAGTGTCCGAACGAAACTTGTAATGGGTTTTTAGTGAAAACCCGAATCACTGTATCAATAAAACTATGTTTGGAAGCTTTTAAATACAGAAACTTGTAACATAAACGCCATGATATTTATATAATCTACTATTAACGCGTTTTTGTCTAAATATGGAAAGTGGACAAAAACTAACGAAACTTCGAATGATATTTTTCAAGAAAAATCGAATCTCTATATCAATAAAACTGAATTTGGAAGCTAAGAAATGCAGACACTGCTGACAGAAACAACCAGATATTAGATTTAATGAATTATTTACGCGTTTCGTCTAAATATGGAAAGTGGGCGAAAACAAACGAATCTCGGAATGAATTTTTCGTGAAAAATCGAATCCTTTTGTCAATAAAACTGAGTATGGAACCTGAGAAATACAGAAACTGCTAACAAAAACAACCAAATATTTGATTTAATGAATTATTTACGTGTTTCGTCTAAATATGGAAAGTGGACGTAAACATATGAAAGTCGCAATAAATTTTCATGGACAATCGAGTCCCTTTATGAATAAAACTTAGTTAAGAACATGAGAAATAAAGAAACTGCTGACAAAAACGAGCAGATATTTGATTTAATGAATTATTTACGCGTTTCCTCTAAATATGAAAAGTGGGCGAAAACAAACGAAACTCGTAATGAATTTTTCATCGAAAATCGAGTTCTCTTTATCAATAAAACTAAGTTTGGAACCTGAGAAATACAGAAACTGCTGACAACAACAACCAGATACTTGATTTAATTAATTATTTACGCGTGTCGTCTAAATTTGAAAAGTGGGCGAAAACAAACAAAACTCGGAACGAATTTTTCGTGAAAAATCGAATCCTTTTGAAAATAAAACTGAGTATGGAACCTGAGAAATACAGAAACTGCTAACAAAAATAAGCAAATATTTGATTTAATGAATTATTTACGTGTTTCGTCTAAATATGGAAAGTGGACGTGAAGAAATGAAATATGCAATAAATTTTCGTGGACAATCGAGTCCTTTTATCAATAAAACTGAATTTAGAACATGAGAAATAAAGAAATCGATGACAAAAACGACCAGATATTTGATTTAATGAATTATTTACGCGTTTCTTCTAAATATGGAAAGTGGGCGAAAACAAACGAAACTCGCAATGAATGTTCATGGAAATCGAATCTCTTTATCAATAAAACTAAGTTTGGAACCTAAGAAATACAGAAACTGCTGACAATAACGACCAGATACTTGATTTAATGAATTATTTACGTGTGTCGTATAAATATGAAAAGTGTGCTTAAACAAACTAAACTCGGAATGAATTTTTCGTGAAAAATCGACTCCTTTTATCAATAAAATTGAGTATGGAACCTGAGAAATACAGAAACTGCTAACAAAAAGGACCAAATATTTGATTTAATGATTTTTTTGTGTGTTTCGTCTAAATATGGAAAGTTGACGTAAACAAATGAAACTCGCAATAAATTTTCGTGGAAAATCGAGTCCCTAAACTGAGTTTGAAACATGAGAAATAAAGAAACTGCTGAAAACACGACCAGTTATTTGATTTAATGAATTATTTACGCGTTTCTTCTAAATATGGAAAGTGGGTGAAAACAAACGAAACTCGCAATGAATTTTTGTGGAAAATCGAATCTCTTTATCAATAAAACTAAGTTTGGAACCTGAGAAATACAGAAACTGCTGACAATAACGACCAGATACTTGATTTAATGAATTATTTACGTGTGTCGTCTAAATATGAAAAGTGGGCTTAAACAAACTAAACTCGGAATGAATTTTTCGTGAAAAATCGAATCCTTTTATCAATAAAACTGAGTATGGAACCTGAGAAATACAGAAACTGCTTACAAAAAAGACCAAATATTTGATTTAATGAATTTTTTGCGTGTTTCGTCTAAATATGGAAAGTTGACGTAAACAAATGAAACTCGCAATAAATTTTCGTGGAAAATCGAGTCCCTAAACTGAGTTTGAAACATGAGAAATAAAGAAACTGCTGAAAAGACGACCAGTTATTTGATTTAATGAATTATTTACGCGTTTCTTTAAATATGGAAAGTGGGCAAAAACAAACCAAATTCGGAATGAAGGTATGGTGCAAAATCGAATCCTTTTTATCAATAAAACTGAGTTTGGAAGCTGACAAAAACTATAAGATATTTCATTTAATCAATTATTCACACGTTTTCGTCTAAATATGAAAAGTGGCCGAACGAAACTTGTAATGGGTTTTTAGTGAAAACCCGAATCACTGTATCAATAAAACTATGTTTGGAAGCTTATAAATACAGAAACTTGTAACATAAACGCCATGATATTTATATAATCTACTATTAACGCGTTTTTGTCTAAATATGGAAAGTGGACAAAAACTAACGAAACTTCGAATGATATTTTTCAAGAAATATCGAATCTCTATATCAATAAAACTGAATTTGGAAGCTAAGAAATGCAGACACTGCTGACAGAAACAACCAGTATTTAGATTTAATGAATTATTTACGCGTTTCGTCTAAATATGGAAAGTGGGCGAAAACAAACGAATCTCGGAATGAATTTTTCGTGACTTATCGAATCCTTTTGTCAAAAAAACTGAGTATGGAACCTGAGAAATACAGAAACTGCTAACAAAAACAACCAAATATTTGATTTAATGAATTATTTACGTGTTTCATCTAAATATGGAAAGTGGACGTAAACATATGAAACTCGCAATAAATTTTCATGGACAATCGAGTCCCTTTATGAATAAAACTTAGTTAAGAACATGAGAAATAAAGAAACTGCTGACAAAAACGAGCAGATATTTGATTTAATGAATTATTTACGCGTTTCCTCTAAATATGAAAAGCGGGCGAAAACAAACGAAACTCGTAATGAATTTTTCATGGAAAATCGAGTTCTCTTTATCAATAAAACTAAGTTTGGAACCTGAGAAATACAGAAACTGCTGAAAACAACAACCAAATACTTGATTTAATTAATTATTTACGCGTGTCGTCTAAATTTGAAAAGTGGGCGAAAACAAACTAAACTCGGAACGAATTTTTCGTGAAAAATCGAATCCTTTTGTCAATAAAACTGAGTATGAACTTGAGAAATACCGAAACTGCTAACAAAAATAACCAAATATTTGATTTAATGAATTATTTACGTGTTTCGTCTAAATATGGAAAGTGGACGTGAAGAAATGAAATACGCAATAAATTTTCGTGGACAATCGAGTCCTTTTATCAATAAAACTGAGTTTAGAACATGAGAAATAAACAATTCGATGACAAAAACGACCAGATATTTGATTTAATGAATTATTTACGCGTTTCTTCTAAATATGGAAAGTAGGCGAAAACAAACGAAACTCGCAAGGAATTTTCATGGAAATCGAATCTCTTTATCAATACAACTAAGTTTGGAACCTGAGAAATACAGAAACTGCTGACAACAACAACCAGATACTTGATTTAATTAATTATTTATGCGTGTCGTCTAAATTTGAAAAGTGGGCGAAAACAAACTAAACTCGGAACGAATTTTTCGTGAAAAATCGAATCCTTTTGTCAATAAAACTGAGTATGGAACTTGAGAAATACAGAAACTGCTAACAAAAATAACCAAATATTTGATTTAATGAATTATTTACGTGTTTCGTCTAAATATGGAAAGTGGACGTGAAGAAATGAAATACGCAATAAATTTTCGTGGACAATCGAGTCCTTTTATCAATAAAACTGAGTTTAGAACATGAGAAATAAACAATTCGATGACAAAAACGACCAGATATTTGATTTAATGAATTATTTACGCGTTTCTTCTAAATATGGAAAGTGGGCGAAAACAAACGAAACTCGCAAGGAATTTTCATGGAAATCGAATCTCTTTATCAATACAACTAAGTTTGGAACCTGATAAATACAGAAACTGCTGACAATAACGACCAGATACTTGATTTAATGAATTATTTACGCGTGTCTAAAATTGAAAAGTGGGCTTAAACAAACTAAACTCGGAATGAATTTTTCGTGAAAAATCGACTCCTTTTATCAATAAAAGTGAGTATGGAACCTGAGAAATACAGAAACTGCTAACAAAAAGGACCAAATATTTGATTTAATGAATTTTTGTGTGTTTCGTCTAAATATGGAAAGTTGACGTAAACAAATGAAACTCGCAATAAATTTTCGTGGAAAATCGAGTCCCTAAACTGAGTTTGAAACATGAGAAATAAAGAAACTGCTGAAAAAACGACCAGTTATTTGATTTAATGAATTATTTACGCGTTTCTTCTAAATATGGAAAGTGGGTGAAAACAAACGAAACTCGCAATGAATTTTTGTGGAAAATCGAATCTCTTTATCAATAAAACTAAGTTTGGAACCTGAGAAATACAGAAACTGCTGACAATAACGACTAGATACTTGATTTTATGAATTATTTACGCGTGTCGTCTAAATATGAAAAGTGGGCTTAAACAAACTAAACTCGGAATGAATTTTTCGTGAAAAATCGATTCCTTTTATCAATAAAATTGAATATGGAACCTGAGAAATACAGAAACTGCTAACAAAAAGGACCAAATATTTGATTTAATGAATTTTTTGTGTGTTTCGTCTAAATATGGAAAGTTGACGTAAACAAATGAAACTCGCAATAAATTTTCGTGGAAAATCGAGTCCCTAAACTGAGTTTGAAACATGAGAAATAAAGAAACTGCTGAAAAAACGACCAGTTATTTGATTTAATGAATTATTTACGCGTTTCTTCTAAATATGGAAAGTGGGTGAAAACAAACGAAACTCGCAATGAATTTTTGTGGAAAATCGAATCTCTTTATCAATAAAACTAAGTTTGGAACCTGAGAAATACAGAAACTGCTGACAATAACGACTAGATACTTGATTTTATGAATTATTTACGCGTGTCGTCTAAATATGAAAAGTGGGCTTAAACAAACTAAACTCGGAATGAATTTTTCGTGAAAAATCGAATCCCTTTATCAATAAAACTGAGTATGGAACCTGAGAAATACAGAAACTGCTACAAAAAAGACCAAATATTTGATTTAATGAATTTTTTGCGTCTTTCGTCTAAATATGGAAAGTTGACGTAAACAAATGAAACTCGCAATAAATTTTCGTGGAAAATCGAGTCCCTAAACTGAGTTTGAAACATGAGAAATAAAGAAACTGCTGAAAAGACGACCAGTTATTTGATTTAATGAATCTATTTACGCTTTTTCTTCTAAATATGGAAAGTGGGCAAAAATAAACCAAATTCGGAATGAAGGTATGGTGCAAAATCGAATCCTTTATCAATAAAACTGAGTTTGGTAGCTGAGAAATCAAAAACTGCTGACAAAAACTATAAGATATTTCATTTAATCAATTATTCACACGTTTTCGTCTAAATATGAAAAGTGGCCGAACGAAACTTGTAATGGGTTTTTAGTGAAAACCCGAATCACTGTATCAATAAATCTATATTTGGAAGCTTATAAATACAGAAACTTGTAACATAAACGCCATGATATTTTATATAATCTACTATTAACGTTTTTGTCTAAATATGGAAAGTGGACAAAACTAACAGAAACTTCGAATGATATTTTCAAGAAAAATCGAATCTCTTTATCAATAAAACTGAATTTGGAAGCTAAGAAATGCAGACACTGCTGACAGAAACAACCAGATATTAGATTTAATGAATTTTACGCGTTTCGTCTAAATATGGAAAGTGGGCGAAAACAAACGAAACTCGGAATGAATTTTTCGTGAAAAATCGAATCCTTTTGTCAATAAAACTAAGTATGGAACGTGAGAAATACAGAAACTGCTAACAAAAACAACCAAATATTTGATTTAATGAATTATTTACGTGTTTCGTCAAAATATGGAGAGTGGATGTAAACAATGAAACTCGCAATAAATTTTCGTGAAAAATCGATCCCTTTATCAATAAAAGCTGAGTAGAACCATGAGAAATAAAGAAACTCTACAAAAAAGACCAAATATTTGATTTAATGAATTTTTGCGTTTTCTCTAAATATGGAAAGTTGCGAGTAAAACAAAGAAACTCGTAATAAATTTTCGTGGAAAATCGAGTCCTTCTAAACTAGTTTGAAACTGAGAAATAAGAAACTTGCGACAAAAGACGACCAGTTATTTGATTTAATGAATTATTTACGCGTTTCTTCTAAATATGAAAGTGGGCAAAATAAACCAAATTCGAATGAAGTTATTGTTCAAAATCGAATCCTTTATCAATAAAACTGAGTATTGGAACTGAGAAATCAAAAAACTACTGACAAAAACTACAAATTATTTCATTTAATAATTATTTCACACGTTTTCGTCTAAATATGAAAAGTGGACGTAAACAAGAAACTGAATGTTTTTGTGACAATCCGAATCCTTATCAATAAACTATATTTGGAAGCTATAAATACAGAAACTTGTAACAAAACGCCATGATATTTATATAATTATTATTAACGAGTTTTTTGTCTAAATAGGAAAGTGGACAAAAACTAACGAAACTTCGAATGAATTTTTCAAGAAAATCGAATCTCTTTATCAATAAAACTAGATTTGGAGTAAGAAATCAGCACTGTACAGAACAACAATATGTTTAATGAATATTTACGCTTTCGCTAAATGGAAAGGCGAAACAACGAACCGATGAATTTTTCGTGAAAAATCGAATCCTTTTGTCAATAAAACTAGTATGGAACTGAGAAATACAGAAACTGCTAACAAAAACAACCAAATATTTGATTTAATGAATTATTTACGTGTTTCGTCAAATATGGAAGTGGATGTAAACATATGAAACTCGCAATAAATTTTCGTGGACAATCGAGTCCCTTTATCAATAAAGCTGAGTTAAGAACATGAGAAATAAAGAAACTCCTGACAAAAACGAGCAGATATTTGATTTAATGAATTATTTACGTGTTTCTTCTAAATATGGAAAGTGGGTGAAAACAAACGAAACTCGTAATGAATTTTTCGTGGAAAATCGAGTTCTCTTTATCAATAAAACAAAGTTTGGAACCTGAGAAATACAGAAATTGCCGACAATAACGACCAGATACTTGATTTAATGAATTATTTACGCGTGTCGTCTAAATATGAAAAGTGGGCGAAAACAAACTAAACTCAGAATGAATTTTTCGTAAAAATCGAATCCTTTTGTCAATAAAACTGAGTATGGAACCTGAGAAATAAGAAACTACTAACAAAAACAACCAATTATTTGATTTAATGAATTATTTACGTGTTTCGTCTAAATATGGAAAGTGGACGTAAACAAATGAAACACGCAATAAATTTTCGTGGACAATCGAGTCCCTTTATCATATAACTGAGTTTAGAACATGATGAAATAAAGAATCTGCTGACAAAAACGACCAGATATTTGATTTAATGAATTATTACGAGTTTCTTTAAATAGAAAAGTGGGCGAAAACAAATGAAATCTCGCAATGAATTCATGGAAAATCGAATCTCTTTATCAATAAAACTAAGTTTGGAACTGAGAAAACAGAAACTTGTGACAATAACGACAAGATACGTATTATTAATGATTATATCGAATCCTTTTGTCAATATAAACTGAGTATGGAAGCTGAGAAATACAAAAACTGCTAACAAAAACAACCAAATATTTGATTTAAATGATATTATTTACGTGTTTGTCTAAATATGGAAAGTGGCAAACATAATGAAACTCGCAATAAATTTTTCGTGAACAATCGAGTCCTTTATCAATAAACTGATTTAAGAACTAGAAATAAAGAATATGCTGACAAAAACACAGATATTTGATTTAATTGAATTATTACGTGTTTCATCTAAATACGAAAGTGGGCTAAAACAAACGAAACTCGGTAATATTTTTCGTGGAAAATCGAGTTCTTTTATCAATAAAACTAAGTATGGATCCTGAGAAATACAGAAACTCTAGACAAAACGTCCAGATAATTGATTTAATGAATTATTTACGCGTGTCGTCTAAATATATGAAATGTGGGCAAAAACAAACTAAACTCGGAATGAATTTTTAGTGAAAAATCGAATCCTTTTGCAATAAAACTGAGTATGGAACCTGAGAAATAACAGAAACTGCTAACAAAAACAACCAATATTTGATTTAAAATGAATTATCTACGTTTCTGTCTAAATATGGAAAGTGGACGTAAAACAAATGAAACTCGCAATAAATTTTCATGGAAAATCGATCTCCTTTATCAATAAAATTGAGTTTGAAACATGTGAAATAAAGAAACTGCTGGACAAAAACACCAGTTATTTGATTTAATGAATTATTACCTTTCAATCTAAATATGGAAAGTGGGCGAAAACAAACGAAATTCGGAATGAAGGTATGGTGCAAAATCGAATCTCTTTATCAATAAAACTGAGTTTGGAAGCTGAGAAATACAAAACTGTTGACAAAAACAAAAGATATTTCATTTAATCAATTATTCACACGTTTTCGTCTAAATATGAAAAGTGGCCGGTCGAAACTTGTAATAGGTTTTTAGTGAAAACCCGAATCACTGTATCAATAAAATATGTTTGGAAGCTTATAAATACAGAAACTTGTAACATAAACGCCCTGATATTTATTTAATCTACTACTAACACGTTTTTGTCTAAATATGGAAAGTGGGCAAAAACTAACGAAACTCCGAATGATATTTTTCATGAAAAATCAAATATCTGTATCAATAAAACTGAATTTTGAAGCTAAGAAATGCAGTAACTTCTGACAGAAACAACCAGATATTAGATTTAATGAATTATATACGCGTTTCATCTAAATATGAAAAGTGGGCGAAAACAAACGAAACTCGGGATGAATTTTTCGTGAAAAATCGAATCCTTTTAGCAATAAAACTGAGTATGGAACCTGATAAATACATAAACTTCTAACAAAAACTACCAAATATTTGATTTAATGAATTATTTACACGTTTCGTCTAAATATGGAAAGTGGATGTAAACAAATGAAACTCACAATAAATTTTCATGGAAAATCGAGTCCCTTTATCAATAAAACTGAGTTTGGAACATGAGAAATAAAAAACGGCTGACAAAAACGACCAGATATTTGATTTAATGAATTATTTACACATTTCTTCTAAATATGGAAAGTGACGAAAACAAATGAAACTCGCAATGAATTTTTCGTGGAAAATCGAATCTCTTTATCAATAAAACTAAGTTTGGAACTGAAGGGGTATGGTCCCAAAAACCTTGCGCCAACCAAGGGAACCATACCCACTATTAACTTCTAAGAAAACCTTGCACATACTAAATATGGAAAGTGGGCGAAAAGAAACCAAATTCGGAATGAAGGTATGGTGCAAAATCGAATCCCTTTACCAATAAAACCGAGTTTGGAAGCTGAGAAATCAAAAACTGCTGACAAAAACTATAAGATATTTCATTTAATCAATTATTTACACGTTTTCGTCTAAATATGAAAAGTGGCCGAACGAAACTTGTAATGGGTTTTTAGTGAAAACCCGAATCACTGTATCAATAAAACTATGTTTGGAAGCTTATAAATACAGAAACTTGTAACATAAACGCCATGATATTTATATAATCTACTATTAACGCGTTTTTGTCTAAATATGGAAAGTGGTCAAAAACTAACGAAACTTCGAATGATATTTTTCAAGAAAAATCGAATCTCTTTATCAATAAAACTGAATTTGGAAGCTAAGAAATGCAGACACTGCTGACAGAAACAACCAGATATTAGATTTAATGAATTATTTACGCGTTTCGTCTAAATATGGAAAGTGGGCGAAACAAACGAAACTCGGAATGAATTTTTCGTGAAAAATCGAATCCTTTTGTCAATAAAACTAAGTATGGAACGTGAGAAATACAGAAACTGCTAACAAAAACAACCAAATATTTGATTTAATGAATTATTTACGTGTTTCGTCAAAATATGGAGAGTGGATGTAAACATATGAAACTCGCAATAAATTTTCGTTGACAATCGAGTCCCTTTATCAATAAAGCTGAGTTAAGAACATGAGAAATAAAGAAACTGCTGACAAAAACGAGCAGATATTTGATTTAATGAATTATTACGTGTTTCTTCTAAATATGGAAAGTGGGAGAAAACAAACGAAACTCGTAATGAATTTTTCGTGGAAAATCGAGTTCTCTTTATCAATAAAACTAAGTTTGGAACCTGAGAAATACAGAAACTGCCGACAATAACGACCAGATACTTGATTTAATGAATTATTTACGCGTGTCGTCTAAATATGAAAAGTGGGCGAAAACAAACTAAACTCAGAATGAATTTTTCGTGAAAATCGAATCCTTTTGTCAATAAAACTGAGTATGGAACCTGAGAAATAAAGAAACTACTAACAAAAACAACCAATTATTTGATTTAATGAATTATTTACGTGTTTCGTCTAAATATGGAAAGTGGACGTAAACAAATGAAACACGCAATAAATTTTCGTGGACAATCGAGTCCCTTTATCAATAAAACTGAGTTTAGAACATGAGAAATAAAGAAACTGCTGACAAATACGACCAGATATTTGATTTAATGAATTATTTACGCGTTTCTTATAAATATGGAAAGTGGGCGAAAACAAACGAAACTCGCAATGAATTTTCATGGAAAATCGAATCTCTTTATCAATAAAACTAAGTTTGGAACCTGAGAAATACAGAAACTGCTGACAATAACGACCAGATACTTGATTTAATGAATTATATACGCCTGTCGGCTAAATATGAAAAGTGGATGTAAACATATGAAACTCTCAATAAATTTTCGAGAACAATCGAGTCCCTTTATCAATAAAACTGAGTTAAGAACATGAGAAATAAAGAAACTGCTGACAAAAACGAGCAGCTATTTGATTTGATGAATTATTTACGTGTTTCTTCTAAATATGAAAAGTGGGCGAAAACAAACGAAACTCGTAATGAATTTTTCGTGGAAAATCGAGTTCTCTTTATCAATAAAACTAAGTTTGGAACCTGAGAAATACAGAAACTGCTGACAATAACGACCAGATACTTGATTTAATGAATTATTTACGCGTGTCGTCTAAATATGAAAAGGGGGCGAAAACAAACTAAACTCGGAATGAATTTTTCGTGAAAAATCGAATCCTTTTATCAATAAAACTGAGTATGGAACATGAGAAATCCAAAAACTGCTAACAAAAAGGACCAATATTTGATTTAATGAATTTTTTACGTGTTTGGTCTAAATATGGAAAGTTGACGTAAACAAATGAAACTCGCAATAAATTTTCGTGCAAACTGCTGACAAAAACGACCAGTTATTTGATTTAATGAATTATATACGCGTTTCTTCTAAATATGGAAATCGGTGAAAACAAACGGAATTCGGAATGAAGGTATCGTGCAAAATCGAATCCCTTTATCAATAAAACTGAGTTTGAAAGCTGAGAAATACAGAAACTGCTGACAAAAACGACCAGTTATTTGATTTAATGAATTATATACGCGTTTCTTCTAAATATGGAAAGTGGGCGAAAAGAAACGGAATTCGGAATGAAGGTATCGTGCAAAATCGAATCCCTTTATCAATAAAACCGAGTTTGGAAGCTGAGAAATCAGAAACTGCTGACAAAAACTATAAGATATTTCATTTAATCAATTATTCACACGTTTTCGTCTAAATATGAAAAGTGGCCGAACGAAACTTGTAATGGGTTTTTAGTGAAAACCCGAATCACTGTATCAATAAAACTGTGTTTGGAAGCTTATAAATACAGAAACTTGTAACATAAACGCCATGATATTTATATAATCTACTATTAACGCGTTTTTGTCTAAATATGGAAAGTGGGCAAAAACCAACGAAACTTCGAATGATATTTTTCAAGAAAAATCGAATCTCTGTATCAATAAAACTGAATTTGGAAGCTAAGAAATGAAGACACTGTTGACAGAAACAACCAGATATTATATTTAATGAATTATTTACGCGTTTCGTCTAAATATAGAAAGTGGGCGAAAACAAACGAAACTCGGAATGAATTTTTCGTGAAAAATCGAATCCTTTTGTCAATAAAACTGAGTATGGAACCTGAGAAATACAGAAACTGCTAACAAAAAGGACCAAATATTTGATTTAATGATTTTTTTACGTGTTTGGTCTAAATATGGAAAGTTGACGTAAACAAATGAAACTCGCAATAAATTTTCGTGCAAAAATCGAGTCCCTTTATCAATAAAACTGAGTTTGAAACATGAGAAATAAAGAAACTGCTGACAAAAACGACCAGTTATTTGATTTAATGAATTATATATACGCGTTTCTTCTAAATATGGAAAGTCGGCGAAAACAAACGGAATTCGGAATGAAGGTATCGTGCAAAATCGAATCCCTTTATCAATAAAACTGAGTTTGGAAGCTGAGAAATACAGAAACTGCTGACAAAAACGACCAGTTATTTGATTTTATGAATTATATACGCGTTTCTTCTAAATATGGAAAGTGGGCGAAAAGAAACCAAATTCGGAATGAAGGTATCGTGCAAAATCGAATCCCTTTATCAATAAAACCGAGTTTGGAAGCTGAGAAATCAAAAACTGCTGACAAAAACTATAAGATATTTCATTTAATCAATTATTCACACGTTTTCGTCTAAATATGAAAAGTGGCCGAACGAAACTGGTAATGGGTTTTTAGTTAAAACCCGAATCACTGTATCAATAAAACTGTGTTTGGAAGCTTACAAATACAGAAACTTGTAACATAAACGCCATGATATTTATATAATCTACTATTAACGCGTTTTGTCTAAATATGGAAAGTGGGCAAAAACCAACGAAACTTCGAATGATATTTTTCAAGAAAATCGAATCTCTGTATCAATAAAACTGAATTTGGAAGCTAAGAAATGCAGACACTGTTGACAGAAACAACCAGATATTAGATTTAATGAATTATTTACGCGTTTCGTCTAAATATAGAAAGTGGGCGAAAACAAACGAAACTCGGAATGAAATTTTCGTGAAAAATCGAATCCTTTTGTCAATAAAACTGAGTATGGAACCTGAGAAATACAGAAACTGCTAACAAAAACAACCAAATATTTGATTTAATGAATTATTTACGTGTTTCGTCTAAATATGGAAAGTGGACGTAAACATATGAAACTCGCAATAAATTTTCGTGGACAATCGAGTCCCTTTATCAATAAAACTGAGTTAAGAACATGAGAAATAAAGAAACTGCTGACAAAAACGACAAGATATATTTGATTTAATTAATTATTTACGTGTTTCTTCTAAATACGGAAGTGGCTAAAACAAACGAAACTCGTAATGATTTTTCGTGGAAAATCGAGTTCTCTTTATCAATAAAACTAAGTTTGGATCCTGAGAAATACAGAAACTGCTGACAAAACGTCCAGATAATTGATTTAATGAATTATTTACGCGTGTCGTCTAAATATGAAATGTGGGCAAAAACAAACTAAACTCGGAATGAATTTTTCGTGAAAAATCGAATCCTTTTGTCAATAAAACTGAGTATGGAACCTGAGAAATACAAAACTTCTAACAAAAACAACCAAATATTTGATTTAATGAATTATCTACGTGTTTCGTCTAAATATGGAAAGTGGACGTAAACAAATGAAACATGCAATAAATTTTCATGACAATCGAGTCCCTTTATCAATATAACTGAGTTTAGAACATGAGAAATAAAGATCTGCTGACAAAAACGACCAGATATTTGATTTAATGAATTATTACGCGTTTCTTTTAAATAGAAAAGTGGGCGAAAACAAATGAAACTCGCAATGAATTTTCATGGAAAATCGAATCTCTTTATCAATAAAACTAAGTTTGGAACCTGAGAAATACAGAAACTGCTGACAATAACGACCAGATACGTGATTTAATGAATTATTTACGCGTGTCGTCTAAATATGAAAAGTGGGCTTAAACAAACTAAACTCAGAATGAATTTTTCGTGAAAAATCGAATCCTTTTATCAATAAAACTAAGTATGGAACCTGAGAAATACAGAAACTGCTAACAAAAAGACCAAATATTTGATTTAATGAATTGTTTACGTGTTTCGTCTAAATATGGAAAGTTGACATAAACAAATGAAACTCGCAATAAATTTTCATGGAAAATCGATTCCCTTTATCAATAAAATTGAGTTTGAAACATGTGAAATAAAGAAACTGCTGACAAAAACGACCTGTTATTTGATTTAATGAATTATTTACGCGTTTCATCTAAATATGGAAAGTGGGCGAAAACAAACGAAATTCGGAATGAAGGTATGGTGCAAAATCGAATCTCTTTTATCAATAAAACTGAGTTTGGAAGCTGAGAAATACAGAAACTGTTGACAAAACGAAAAGATATTTCATTTAATCAATTATTCACACGTTTCGTCTAAATATGAAAAGTGGCCGGTCGAAACTTGTAATAGGTTTTTAGTGAAAACCCGAATCTACTGTATCAATAAAATTGTATTGGAAGCTTATAAATACAGAAACTTGTAACATAAACGCCCTGATATTTATTTAATCAACTACTAACACGTTTTTGTCTAAATATGGAAAGTGGGCAAAAATAACGAAACTCCGAATGATATTTTTCATGAAAAATCAAATATCTGTATCAATAAAACTGAATTTTGAAGCTAAGAAATGCAGTAACTTGATAAATACATAAACTTCTAACAAAAACTACCAAATATTTGATTTAATGAATTATTTACACGTTTCGTCTAAATATGGAAAGTGGATGTAAACAAATGAAACTCACAATAAATTTTCGTGGAAAATCGAGTCCCTTTATCAATAAAACTGAGTTTGGAACATGGGAAATAAAGAAACGGCTGACAAAAACGACCAGATATTTGATTTAATGAATTATTTACACATTTCTTCTAAATATGGAAAGTGACGAAAACAAATGAAACTCGCAATGAATTTTTCGTGGAAAATCGAATCTCTTTATCAATAAAACTAAGTTTGGAACTGAAGGGGTATGGTCCCAAAAACCTTGCGCCAACCAAGGGAACCATACCCACTATTAACTTCTAAGAAAACCTTGCACATACTTCTATATCAAGGAAAGTCACTGAAACCTTGCACCAAGTATCCAAAGAAGGAAAGGATCACTTAACCACCTTGCGCGGGCTCGCGCAAGGTTCAAAGTTAACCTTGATCAAATTCCTTGGATAACACTTTATGTACAAACCTTACGCCGATATTTACATCAAAGCAAGTGCTCACCAAAAACGCTGTGCCAAGCATCAGGAAGAGGAACGAAGATCAGTTAACTAAATTGCGCCTCTCGCACAAGGAAATAGTTAATCCTGAGAATTTCTCCCTTAGCAAAAATCCTTGAATTGGTACAGAAGCAAAGGGAATCTTTTCTGTTGTAACAAATTGTACACGTGGCAAGCAATAGATGGGTAACAGCTGTGAAACCTTCTAGAAGCCACTAATGCCCAATCGTGCAAACCATCTTTCGGTTATAACCAACTGCCACATGGCAGCATCTGGACGACTGAGAAAGATCACGGTGATGGCATGCTCACTTTTATAAAATATAGTGATCTTATGATGACACGTGGCATCTCCCTAACCATTGATGAGCTCACGATCCGTGTGCACTAACGGATAGCCACGAAACATAACGGAATAGCAAAGATTCTGTAAAAGTTATCATCTCTCATTTTGGCGCCCAAACTCTGGCTATAAATAAGTAACTTGGACTTCAAGTAGAAGGTATTCACTCTCAACTACTCTCTCTCTTGCTATACTTTACTTCCGAATACCTGTACTTATTCTCACGCCGGAGGGTGGTCACGGAGAGAACCCCCTTCTCCCCGTGGCGAGCTAACGGTGTTCTGTTTTGCAGGATCAGTTGGAGTACTGTTATATTCACCATCGTGAAACCAAACGAAGGATTAACCCCTTTATGTGGAGCCCATTCCATAGATCTACTTAGATTCCGATTGAGTTGATCTAGGGTTTCTTCATTGGTGCCCACCGACTTTCTTTTGTTTTCTCATCTATAGTTTTGTTTCACCTAGGTCTACAGCTTCATGGCTGATGGACCGTCATTTCCAGGTCCTCAATCGAAGATTCGTCGCGTCGGCGGAGCTCCTTAGGTCGACGGACAAATCGCTGAGGATTCGTCCGGTGAAGCTGATATGCCATATGATCCTGATCATGCGAGCATTCCAGTAACACCGGCGGCTCCTCATGTTGACGTTGCATCAATCCTCCCACCTGGAAAGACTCCATTATCATGGTTGATTAAATCTCAAACTGCTCTAAACGCCATGTATGCTCAGTTATGTGCTCAAACCGGAACTCCAGCTTTTCAAGCTCCGGTTCGTGCACCACAGGCCCGTGCTTCGCCGGCACCCCGAGCATTGAGTTACGAAACTCAGAACCAAGATCGTGCACCTTTGCATGTATCTGTGCATGAAACTGAGATGTATTCTAAAACCAGAAATGATTCTATTCATTCTGGTAACAGACATCAGGAAGGGAATGTCCAGCGATGACCTTCAGTTCACTCACGTTTGGGCCCGCGATCGTCGCAGAAGCGGGACACCCAACACGATGAGTATGATAAGACTTATGAAGAACGAGATAGTGCTAGTGTCTTCAATCGTTTATCTGCAGACCATGATAGTTATATGCCTAGGATCCGAGCAGTATACAATCCTGAGGCGGAACATGATTATAACTTGATCTACCGACCTGCTGAAGCTGTAGAACAATCAAAGTTTGTGAAGGAAATCGCTCTAGCCCCGCTAGAGCGAGCAAAATTACCATCAAATGTTGGAGAGTTTAACGGATTGTCAGATCCAGACGATGACATGCGCCTATTCACCGGCGCAGGACTTATTGGAGATGGACTCTACCTATGCGGTGTCATCTGTTTGTACAAACGTTAACTGGGGCTGCGCGGTTGTGGTTCGATACTTGCCGACATGTAAACTCTCTTCATGGAAAGATCTTAAGGAAAAATTCCTTACTCATTTCAGTCAGCAGCTTCGTTATGTTAGAGATTCATCGGATGTGATGAACATCTGGCGAAGAGACAACGAGAGTTTGGAAGATTTTATTACCCGATAGAACAAGGAGGTTTTAGAAAGCGGTGATGTGCATGAAGATCTTATCCACGCACAGTTCAAGTATGCGGTAAGATGTGAAGAAATGATTAAGGTACTTTCTGGTACTACTGGTTTACCAAAAAGTTGGGATAAGCTCATGGCAGCAGCCAAGGTCTATGCGCAGACTGAACGCAACCTTAATTCAAACAGACCTCCTCTACCTCAATATCGTCCTAAAGATTTGAGCAAAGGAGGTCGGAAGTTTAAAAAGAGTTGGAAGGACTCAAACCAGAGTTCTTACTCACCATACTCTCCAATAGACGCCCGCGCAATGATAAACAAAATCGCAACTCAGAAAGCTATTAAGAACGAGAATAGAGAGCGACAGTGGACTCCACTCATTAAATCTCCCGCAGAAGTCTTGAGCACTGAGAATTATCAATTCAAAAAACCCCAGCCCGTGAAGAACAAAAAAGGTCAAGACCCAAACCTCTTCTGTGATTTCCATAAAGACACAGGGCATACAACTGATAATTTCATTAGCCTACGCACATAAATTGAAAAGGCCCTGAAAAGTGGCAAGCTGACACACTTGGTGCAATCAGTTTGAAAAGAGGTCAGGCAACTCACGCACGGTGATGAGGGGCCAAGTAATAAAAAGATGAAACAAGTTGCCATGACCCAAGGGAGCTCGTCGCGCAAGCGCATCTTTCAAAGGTTCGAAAGAGAAAAATGGCGAGAGAAACAAGTGATATTTCATATGGTTCCAGGTGGGCCTCAGGAAGAAAGACCCGTGGTAATTTCAGGCATCTTTGGCCATTACCGAACCGACTATATGTTCATAGATCCAGGAAGTTCTTTGGATATCATATATGAATAGTGATTCAAACAATTAGATCCGGAAGACAAGGCACGCCTAGAACCAGTGGACTTCCCGTTAACTGGATTCTACAATGAGGCTGTCTTCCCTCTTGGACAAATAGTTTTTCCTGTGATTCTTTCAGACGGAAAACACTCGCACACCATTCGAGTGAACTTTATGGTAATGCCAGCAACATCCCATCAGGACGTGTTATTGGGGAGACGAGTGCAACGAGATTTCAGCATGATCACATCTGCGCCTCACGCTGGATGTGGTTTCCCAACGCCAACTGGAGTAGCTATCATCTTCGCGCGGAAAGAGATTATGTCTATTGAAGAACCAGTTGTAAACGCAGCTAAATCAACATCGCCAAATGAACCTGAAAAATGGGTACTGAACAATAAGTATCCGAGCAACCAATTATCCTTGGTCTTGCAATTTCTATGGCGAGTCACGCAAAACTTAAGACCTTGTTGTTTCGAAATATGGATATCTTCGCGTGGACTCCTGCATATATGGTAGGGGTTCCGCGCAGGATAGCTGAGCATTGCTTAAACGTCTTCCCGACGGCGTAGCCGGTGGTTCAGAAAAAGCGCAGCCTTGGATCCGAAAAGACCGAAGCAATGAATGAGCAAGTTGCAGAATTATTGAAAGCTGGGATTGCGCGAAGTCAAATATCAAACCTGGGTCACAAACCCAGTAATGGTGAAAAAGCACAATGGCGGCTGGCGCATGTGCGTTGATTTTAAAGATTTAAACAAAGCGTGTCCCAAAGATTGCTACTCTCTTCCCGAAATAGACAAGAAAGTCGATTCGTTAGCTTCTTTCCGTTGGAAATGTTTCATAGATTGTTACAAAGGATATCATCAAGTGCTGATGAAAAAGGAAGACGAAGACAAAACAGCTTTTCGCACGGAGAAAGGAATTTTTTGCTACACAAAATGCTGTTTGGTCTCCGCAATGCGGGAGCTACTTACCAAAGATTAATGGACACTGACTTTGGCGATGACATTGGCAAGACAGTAGAAGTTTACATCAACGACTTGGTCATCATGAGCAATTCAGAAGAAATAATGCTAGAAAATATCCAGAGAACCTTTGATTCCTTGCATAAGGTCAATTTGAAGTTAAACCCAGGGAAATGCTCTTTTGGCATGGAAGAAGGAAAATTCCTAGGTTTTGTGGTTACGAAGGAAGGATTCAAGGTCAATCCTGAAAAGGTGGAGGCCATCCAAAAGATGTCGTCTCCCACCACCATCAAAGAATGCAACGATTGGCTGGTAGATTAGCTGCGCATAATCGTTTTTTGGCTAATCATGCTGCAAAATCATTCCCATTTATCCGAACCTTGCGCAATTGTGTAAAAAAAAACGTTTTCATGGACTCCCGAAGCGGAGAAAGCTTTTCAAGAAATGAAGGATTGTCTTATTCAATTACCCACACTTACTGCGCCGCGCTGTAAAGAGCCGATGATTCTTTATCTTTCAGCATCTCCAATGGCAGTTGGAGCAGTATTAATGGTGGATCGCGAGGGTGTTCAATCTCCAATATATTACATCAGTAAAATGCTAAATGATCCAGAAACTCGATACTCTATAATGGAAAAATTAGTGTTAGCTCTTGTTAATGCTTCGCGCAGGCTGAGATGGTATTTTTCAGGACACGTCATTACGGTACTGACAAATTATCATATTGGTCAAGTTTTATCTAAACCAGATGTCTCGGGACGCCTCGTGAAGTGGGCAATTGAATTGGGAGCATACAACATATGTTACAAACTAAGACCAGCTATCAAGGGTCAAGTGTTAGCCGACTTTATTGCTGAACTTCCAGCAGATAATGTTGAAGAATGCGAAGCAATTCAAAATCCAGTTCCCATTATCGATGACAGAGAATGGATCTTGTACACTGACGGCGCATCAAACAACGATGAGGCAAGAGCAGGATTACGTTTGTTAAGTCCAGACGGTGCAGAATTCACTTATGCAATTCGGCTTGAGTTTAAGAGTACAAACAATGAAGCAGAATATGAAGCTTTCTTAGCAGGGCTGCGCCTGGCTATTAAGATGGGTGCATCTCACCTAACAGCTCATGTAGACTCTAAACTTTTTGCCGAACAGATTATCGGTTCTTATGATGCAAAGGGCGACATCATGGCCCTCTATCTTGAACAAGCAAAAGCACTCATCACTCAGTTTAAGCAATCCAAAGTCGTTCATGTAAATCGGAGTGAAAATAAACATGCTGATGCTTTAAGCAAGTTAGCTGCGACGAGTTTTCAACATCTGGCAAGTGAGGTTCGCATTGAAGTTTTGGGTGCCACTCAAACAAGTAAGCATGGTTGAAATCGGAGATCCATCTTGGATGTCTCCAATAATTATGTACCTACTGTATGGATCGCTTCCAACAGACAAAGCCCAAGTAAGGAAAATATGATGTAAGGCAATTAATTACGAAAGTCATATTCTGGACCTTTACTTCGGTGTGTAAGCAAACATGATGCGCAATATTTAGTACGAGAAATCCATGAGGGATTATGCGGTATCCATTCTGGACCGCGCATGGTGGTGGCCAAGATGATGAGTACAGGCTATTACTGGCCAAGAATGTATGTTGATGCAGTTGAGATTCTGCGCAAGTGTATGTCTTGTCAGAGGCATGCGCCGAAGACACTGCGCCCAAAGAATCCTTTGGTTTCGATAACCACCGCTTGGCCTTTCCAACAATGGGTGATTGATCTCATTGGACCCTTTCCTGATGCGCCGGGCGCAGTCAAGTTCGTTATTGTTGATGTCGATTACTTCACCAAATGGGTAGAGGCGAAGCCATTGGCATCCACTACAGCAATGGTAGTTCATAAATTTATATGGGAAAACATTATCTGCTTTGGCTTACCGCTACGAATCATCACCGATAATGGCCCAAATCTCACAGCTACAGAATTGCAAGCCTGGATGCAGGAAATGAAAATCGAACATGTTTTTGCCTCCGTTGCTCACCCACATGCGAACGGTCAGGTAGAAAGCATAAACAAGCAACTAGTGGAGGGCATAAAGGCACGTCTCGGCACAGCGCGGCGTGGTTGGGTAGATGAATTACCAAGTATACTATAGGCGCACCGACGATGCCAAAAACAAGCACTAGCGAAACACCTTTTAGTCTTGTTTATGGCACAGAAGCTGTGATACCAGCGGAAATTGGTCTCCCATCACCCAGAATGCTTGCTCTTGAAAAGCATAACAATGAAGAGCAGCGCTGACTTGATCTTGATTTGGTTGAAGAGAGGCGCGAGAATGCAACGATACGCGAAGCTAAGTATAAATCTCAAATGGAAAAATATTACAACAAACGGGTACGCGTATGCACTTTCTTACCCGGAGATTTTGTACTTCGCAACAACGAAGCATCAAACGTTGAAAAGCCAGGAAAACTGGCACCCAAATGGGAAGGACCCTATGTAATTCATGAAGTCCTGGGCAAAGGAGCTTACACATTAAAGCGCTTCGACAGCTCCAGTGTCCCACGGACCTGGAACGCTCAGTAGTCGCGCAGGTTTTACATTGTAATCTCAGAGCTCATCAAGCTATGCGCTTTACATGAGCCTGCTTACATTAGTTTTCATTTGTAATCTTAGTGGTAGATTGTAAGCTTTACGCATTATCAATAAAATAACATACTTTATGTCGCTACTTACATTCTTTTATATATTTATTACAAATGCATGCAATTCCTTTGGATAAAACAAAAACACATACTCATGAGCCACAAGATGACACAATGCTTACGCTCACACATGAGGTTATTGTTCATTTGTCTATCCTAAACAAGTAATTGGTCACATGCAGAAATTGTAAACTAAATATATTATACACATTAGAAGTGCTTGTGCATCAAACACAACGATGCATCAAAAACAAATATACAAACAGCTATTGAAATAGACACAATCTAACCCTATTTCCCCGCATCCTTCGCATCTTCTCGTTTCTCCACCTCAGAGAAGATTTCCTTCAGTCTATCCACGAAATCATCATGCTGCAACGCAGCATCAACAAGATCCATGATAGGAATATGTAAATTATCATAACTCTCCTTGGCGGCAGTATAGAGAGCAACAGTGCCGGTTCCATGCGTAACAGCGCGGGAAGTGTGCATTCCTTGCAGCCCTCAGCATGGCCATCATTCCGCTGCCACCATGAGTTCCACCACTCTCTCGTCTAACTCCGTTGAGTTCAAAATAGAGTTTGCAATCTGTAAACAAGCGCATCAGTATAAGATATATTAAGTCAGCAAAGATGTTTATATTACAGGAAAGGGACAATACCTCCACAATCCCATACTCTCGCAACCAAGTAAGCTGGTTCATGAGGGATTCGGTCAGGCTTTCTGTTGTAGCGCGAGTGACCTCCGTGTCGTTAATCTTTTGTTCGTCTTCGGTTAAACGGCGGGTCAACTCAGCCTTCTCAGTATGATGAAGGTTGATATCCATTTTCAAAGTATCAACCTCTTCTTGCAGCCGCGCCTGGTCAAATAACGTAGAGGTTAGATCATCAATCTCTTTATTCTTAAGGAGGAGAGTCATTTTGGTTGCTACCTCATTCTGTTCACTCCTTTCCCTATGAGAACGAGCCTCTTCTGCTGCCGCAACTGCATCAACCTTCTCTTTCTTGAGTTTCTCAATTTCGTTGCGCAGAGAGATCTTTTCTTTGTTATCTTGATCGCAAGCCTCCACAAAGCGCTTGCGCTCGTCAGCATATCGCGCAGCAGTGGCCTCACATTTGCGCTTCCAAGACAGCGTAGACCACTCCTCGGTTTTCCTTTCCTCCTCAAACTTGGCTTTCTCAGCCTCAAAATCCACGATCATCTTTAACGTCTTCTCTTTTTCAAATTTGGCCTTCGCCTTGTCAATCTCAACATCATCACTCTCCTTATTCATGTTGCGCCATTCGCGCACGATTCTGTTAATTGTGGAGGAGGCGAGGGCAGATTCTTGTAAGTAGGCTTCATAGGTGGCTTCATGATTTTTGTCCTCTTGGCGCTTCACCTCCGCCGGGTAAAAATACCTTTATACCATTCCCTGCAGGAGCGCCAGTCGGTGAAGACATCACCGTGCTTTACTTTCCATATAGGCTGGTGGATTTCATCTGCCCGTTTCTTTGAGTAACATCGATAATAGAAATCCCCAGGCGTCTCCTCCGGGTGAATGGGCGAGTCCTCATCAGAATCATCAAAAGACATAAAGCCTTTGCTTTGTGTTGAAGGGCCAGCTCCCTTAGATACAAACTTTGAAGGCTCCAGAATAGGGGTAGATATTTTTTCTTGCTCCGCAGTAGCGGTCCCTTTATTCCAACATCTGGCACAGTATCTTTAACCTGCTCGCCAGCAGGATTCTTCAAAACATCTGAAGCAGTATCTTTAACCTGCTCGCCAGTAGGATTCTCAACGTCTATTTGTTTAGGCTCTTCTTCTAGAGCCACCTTCTCAAGGTTTTCTGGGATAATGGGATCATAGTAAAAAATAGGCAGGCTTTGGTCCACATCTACTCCTTCAACATTCTCAGGCCTACGCGACGATGGTATAGCACATGAGGTGGCCGGCGCAGCCTTCACCACTTTCTCTATAAAAATAGTAACAAATACCAAGTATAAGATTCTGCGCAACTATTCCTACAACAATATGCAACAAACCACACATACCAGGTGAGAATTTCTTTGCAAAGGCTTCCAGATTGCCTTTCTTGCCAATGCGCGGGCGCGCAACTTTTTTTGGCGGAGATGGTGGTAAAGTTTCAGACTCCTTTCTCTTCTTGGAAGTGCGCTTCAACGCCTCTTCAAGACTTGAAGGGATCTCCAAAGGATCATCTGGATTCGAAGCAGAAAGAGAGGTGTCGATGGGTTCCGGTTTTGGTTTCCTCAAACCTACAGGCGCAAGACCCTCTAGTGAGTCTGACACCACCACATAATCACACCAAGAATCAGATACGAGACGCGTACATTTCTTGCGCTCAGCCTTAGTAGCAGCAGAAGGCTTACTTTTCTGGTCAGGCTTGGTGGAAGTCGGCGCAGTAGAAGCAGCAGCAGTAGTTGGCTTTTTCTTCTTCTTCGATTCAAGGCCTACGCCCAAGTTTAGCAAATCACCTACATGACCAATAAATGAAGGAAATGTGGCGCCATAAGTAACATTGCAATATTACTTAGAGTTGGTATCTGTAAGTAATATTGCAATAACTCAGGCTTCGCACAAAAAGACGTACTAGTAGTAGAAGTGGGCGGCGCGTCGAGACTTCATTCTTAGGAAGTTCAAAATTTCCCAAGATCTGAGTAAACCAAGTTTCTTCATTCTCCTCAAGTGGCACAGCAGCCATTTTCCCATTATCTCTCTTATACGCCACTTGGTGTAACGGCGCAACTGTCAAACAAAGCATACCAACTAAATTTCTTCAACATGAAATAAATACAAAAAACAGTGCAAAATTTGAGAAAGCTGCTCCCCAACTCCATCCTCGGTATAGACTGGTTTTTCTTTTCTTTCCTTCTTCCATAAGATACTCATCCTTGCAGCAATCAGTGCCCTCTCCGGCAATATAATATTCGGGATGTCCTTTATATTTTGATACCACACTTCATCGGTTGGAATAGCTAAAGTTTCCAGCTCTATATCCTCGGCAGGCCGGAACGTCATCGCAAGTGGGATCACCACCGCCTTAATATAGAAGAACTTTTGTTTCCAGTCATGGTATGATTTGGGCGGCGTCACCAACAACCGTTTGGCTTGCACACGTTGTTAAAAAGAATAGAAGCCCAAAGAACAGTGAAGCTGGTAAAATACTCAGAATTTCTCCACAATTGGTATCATCTGCATCGATCGGTAAACAAACTCGAACTGCCGGATCCTCACCATGCCCATCGGATTCAGTTGGGAAATATGAAACTTATAAAAATCCAAGATCTCTAACATAAAGTGTGTTACCGGGAGCCTAAAATTTCCCTCGCAAAGTAATAATAAAAAAGAGTGATGTAACCGGCCGGAGCATCCGCCGCCGTCGAACCCTCACTGGGAAGAAAGCTCCCCAGGTCTTGGAAAAAAGAAAATTGCTAACAAGAGCATCTAAGTAGCCTTCCCCCACTTCAATGGAGGCAATGCCAAGTCGCCAGAGCATCAACTCTACCAGTACTAGATCCGGTTGCCGTCATGGTATGATTTGGGCGGCGTCACCAACAACCGTTTGGCTTGCACACGTTGTTAAAAAGAATAGAAGCCCAAAGAACAGTGAAGCTGGTAAAATACTCGGAATTTCTCCACAATTGGTATCATCTGCATCGATCGGTAAACAAACTCGAACTGCCGGATCCTCACCATGCCCATCGGATTAGTTGGGAAATATGAAACTTATAAAAATCCAAGATCTCTAACATAAAGTGTGTTACCGGCAGCCTAAAATTTCCCTCGTCAAAGTAATAATAAAAAAGAGTGATGTAACCGGCTGGAGCATTCGCCGCCGTCGAACCCTCACTGGGAAGAAAGCTCCCCAGGTCTTGGAAAAAAGAAAATTGCTATCAAGAGCATCTAAGTAGCCTTCCCCCACTTCAATGGAGGCAATGCCAATGTCGCCGGAGCATCAACTCTACCAGTACTAGATCTGGTTGCCGTAGTAATGTGCAGAAAGAAATCTAGAAAGACAGGTTTTCAAAGGAAACAGCGAGACGATCGGAATTTATGCAGTCGCCGGAATATATGAACACAACATTGTTTTCTCTCTCTAAAATACTGTCTGGTGAAGAAGAAATGAAGCCATTTCCCTTTATATACCAATCGCAATTAATGCCAGATACGACTGCAGCGACTTTTGCGACCATCACTCTTCCCCAGGTAACTGCAAGGCGAGTGGGGAACAGTAATCGTCCCACGCGCGCGAGTGTTGCCGATTATCATTAAATGCAGCAAGATACGTACTGTTGACAGCCTGTCAACAGTACCACCACGTCTCAAGAACGTGCATGTTCACCAACTACACCATTTGGATGAGCGACACGTGTCCAAATATATTTAAAATTCAAATATCTTCCAAAAGACCACTTGTGACACGTCACCAAAGAAGCATAAAGCAACAAAAGACCAACACCCATACAGCAGCACATTTTTTAAGTCTAGTGCTCCACCTACTCTTTACTTTCACATAGGAGCAACACTGGACTAGGGGGACTTGAAGGGGTATGGTCCCAAAAACCTTGCACCAACCAAGGGAACCATACCCACTATTAACTTATAAGAAAACCTTGCACAGACTTCTATATCAAGGAAAGTCATTGAAACCTTGCGCCAAGTATCCAAAGAAGGAAAGGATCACTTAACCACCGTGCGGGCTCGCGCAAGGTTCAAAGTTAACCTTGATCAAATTCCTTGGATAACACTTTATGTACAAACCTTACGCCGATATTTACATCAAAGCAAGTGCTCACCAAAAACGCTTGTGCCAAGCATCAGGAAGAGGAACGAAGATCAGTTAACTAAATTGCGCCTCTCGCACAAGGAAATAGTTAATCCTGAGAATTTCTCCCTTAGCAAAAATCCTTGAATTGGTACAGAAGCAAAGGGAATCTTTTCTGTTGTAACAAATTGTACACGTGGCAAGCAATAGATGGGTAACAGCTGTGAAACCTTCTAGAAGCCACTAATGCCCAATCGTGCAAACCATCTTTCGGTTATAACCAACTGCCACATGGCAGCATCTGGACGACTGAGAAAGATCACGGTGATGGCATGCTCACTTTTATAAAATATAGTGATCTCATGATGACACGTGGCATCTCCTTAACCATTGATGAGCTCACGATCCGTGTGCACTAATGGATGGCCACAAAACTTAATGGAATAGCAAAGATTCCGTTAAAGTTATCATCTCTCATTTTGGCGCCCAAACTCTGGCTATAAATAAGTAACTTGGACTTCAAGTAGAAGGTATTCACTCTCAACTACTCTCTCTCTTGCTATACTTTACTTCCGACTACCTGTACTTATTCTCATGCCTAAGGGTGGTCACGGAGAGAACCCCCTTCTTCATGTCGCGAGCTAGTGGTGTTCTGTTTTGAAGGATCAGTTGGAGTACTGCTATATTCACCACCGTGAAACCAAACAAAGGATTAACCCCTTTATTTAGAGCCCATTCCATAGATCTACTTAGATTCCGGTCGAGTTGATCGAGGGTTTCTTCAGGAACCTGAGAAATACAGAAACTACTGACAATAACTACCAAATACTTGATTCAATGAATTATTTACTCGTGTCGTCTAAATATCAAAAGTGGGTGAAAACAAACGAAACTCAGAATGAATTTTTCGTAAAAGATCTAATCCTTTTATCAACAAAACTGAGTATGGAAACTGAGAAATACAGAAACTGCTAACAAAAACGACCAAATATTTGATTTAATGAATTATTTATGCATTTCGTCTAAATATGGAAAGTTGACGTAAACAAATGAAACTCACATTAAATTTTCGTGAAAATCGAGTCCCTTTATCAATAAAACTGAGTTTGAAACATGAGAAATAAAGAAACTGCTGACAATAAGGACCAGATACTTGATTTAATGAATTATTTACGCGTTTCGTCTAATTTTGAAAAGTGGGCGAAAACAAACGAAATTCTGAATGAAGTTTTCATGCAAAATCGAATCCCTTTGTCAATAAAACTGAGTTTGGAAGCTGAGAAATACAGAAACTGCTGACAAAAACGACAAGATACTTCATTTAATCAATTATTCACATGTATTCGTTTAAATATGAAAAGTGGCCGAAATTATACGAAACTTGTAATGAATTTCTCGTGAAAAAACCGAATCACTGTGTCAATAAAACTGAGTTGGAAGCTGATAAATACAGAAACTTCTGACATAAACGACCAGATATTTATTTAATCAACTATTAACGGGTTTTCGTCTAAATACGAAAAGTGGGCTAAAACTAATGAAACCTGGAATGATATTTTTCAAGAAAAATCGAATCCCTGTGTCAATAAAATTGATTTTGGAAGCTAATAAATGCAGAAACTGCTGACAGAATCGACCAGATATTTGATTTAATGAACTATTTACGCTTTTTGTCTAAATGTGGAAAGTGGGCGAAAACAAACGAAACTCGGAATGAATTTTTCGTGGAAAATCGAATCCATTTATCAATAAAGCTGAGTTTGGGACTTGAGAAATACAGAAAGTGCTGACAGAAACGACCATATACTTTATTTGGTGAATTATTTACGCCTTCCGTCTAAATATAGAAAGTGGGCGAAAACAACCGAAATTCGGAATGAAGTTTTCATTCAAAATCGAGTCACTTTATTAATAAAAATGAGTTTGGAAGCTGAGAAATACAGAAACTGTTGATAAAAACGACAAGATATCTCATTTAATCAATTATTTACACGTTGTCTAAATATGAAAAGTGGCCGATATTTAACGAAACTTGTAATGAATTTTTCATGAAAAACCGAATCATTGTATCAAATAAAACTGTGTTTGGAAGCTGATAAATACAGAAATTTCTGTCATAAACGACCAGATATTTATTTAATCAACTTTTAACGGGTTTTCGTCTAACTACGGAAAGTGGGCTAAAACTAACGAAACCCCGAATGATATTTTTCAAGAAAAATCGAATCCTTATCTCAATAAAACTAAATTTGGAGACTAAGAAATGCAGAACTGCTTATAGAAACGACCAGATATTTGATTTAATGAATTACTTACGCTTTTTGTCTAAATATGGAAAGTGGACGAAAACATACGAAATTCGGAATTAATTTTTCGTGGAAAATCGGATACTTTTATCAATAAAACTGAGTTTGGAACCTGAGAAATACAGAAACTACTAACGAAAACGACGAGATATTTAATTTAATGGTTTATTTACGCGTTTCGTCTTAATATGGAAAGTGGGTGAAAACAAACCAAACTCGCAAAAAATTTTCGTGGAAAGTCGAATCCATTTATCAATAAAACTGAGTTTGAAACCTAAGAAATAAAGAAAGTGTTGACGAAAACGACAAGATACTTGATTTAATGAATTATTTACGTTTTTCGTCTAAATATGGAAAGTGGGCGAAAACAAACGACATTTGTAATGATGTTTTCTTTTAAAATCGAATCCATTTATCAATAAAACTAAGTTTGAAACTGAGAAATACAGAAACTGCTGACAAAAACTACAAGATATTTCATTTAATCAATTACTCACACGTTTTCGTCTAAATATGAAAAATGACCAAAATTTTACGAAACTTGTAATGAATTTTTCTTGAAAAAACCGAATCACTGTATCAATAAAACTGTGTTTGGAAGCTGATAAATATAGAAATTTCTAACATAAACGACAAGATATTTATTTAATCAACTATTAACGTGTTTTCGTCTAAATACGGAAAGTGGGTTAAACTAACGAAACCCCGAATGATATTTTTCAAGAAAAATCGAAACCCTTTATCAATAAAACTGAATTTGGAAGCTAAGAAATGCAGAAACTGCTGACAGAAACGACAAGATATTTGATTTAATGAATTATTTATGCTTTTTGTCTAAATATGGAAAGTGGACGAAAACAAACGAAACTCAGAATTACTTTTTCGTGGAAAATCGAATCCCTTTTATCATTACAACTGAGTTTGGAACCAGAGAAATACAGAAACTGCTGAGGAAAACGAACAGATATTTGATTTAATGGTTTATTTACGCGTTTCGTTTTAATATGGAAAGTGGGCAAAACAAACCAAACTCGCAATGAATTTTTCGTGGAAAATCGAATCCCTTTATCAATAAAACTGAGTTTGGAACCTGAGGAATACAGAAAGTGTTGACGAAAACTACCATATACTTGATTTAATGAATTATTTAAGCTCTTCGTCTAAATATGGAAAGTGGGCGAAAACAAACGAAATTCGGAAGGAAGTTTCCTTTCAAAATCGAATCCCTTTATCAATAAAACTGAGTTTGGATGCTGATAAATACAGAGACTGCTAACAAAAATGACAAGATATATCATTTAATCAATTATTCACACGTTTTCATCTAAATATGAAAAGTGGCCGAAATTTAAGGAAACTTGTAATGAATTTTTTGTTAAAAACTGAATCACTGTATCAAATAAAACTATGTTTGAAAGCTGATAAATATAGAAACTACTGACATAAACGACCAGATATTTATTTAATAAATATTAACGTGTTTTCGTCTAAATACGGAAAGTGGGCAAAAACTAACGAAGTGGGAGACCGAGTTTTGCTAAAAGTCTCACTGTGGAAAGGCGTGGTTCATTTTGGTAAACGAGGTAAACTCAATCCGCGTTATGTTGGACCATTCGAGATCATAGAAACAATTGGCAAACTGGCGTATAGACTGAATTTACCTGAACAGCTAAGTGGCATGCACAATGTCTTTCATGTATCTAATATGAAAATGTGATTATCTGACCAAACATTGGTGGTTCCGTTTAAAGAGCTCAAGATTGATGATCAGCTCCGCTTCATTGAAGAAACAGTTGAAATCATGGATCGTGAGATCAATACACTCAAGCGCAGTAAGCTTCCAATTGTTCGAGTCTGTTGAACCTCAAAACGTGGCCCAGAGTTCACCTGGGAACGAGAAGATCAAATGATTTGCAAGTATCCTCAGTTGTTCATGAATAACGCATCTAGTACTGAAGCTACTATAGAATTTCGGGACGAAATTCCAAATCAACTTGGGGACGATGTGACAACCCGCGAAAACGCTCAACCACACTAGCTCATTCTGCGACTGCATGCTAAATTTCGGGACGAAATTCTCTTCAACTTGGGGATGATGTGACAACCCGTAACTCCGAGGTTCAAAACATTAATTTTTGTATCTACAAATCAAACCTTATACTTATTTTATGTGACGAGTTAATTTTTTCTATACTTAACTAAAGTTGGAACAAAATCCTTTTCCTTTTGGAACCGACTTGAACCGTAGTCGGGTCTCGCTAGTCACCCAACTTACTTGCGTAACCCGAAACCTTTAAGGGTCAATTTATAGCGTGTATAATTATACATGGACATTGCTAATTTGTTGCACATATATATCAGTTGGTTTAGTAAAAAAATGAATTACACAACAACAAAACCCATCGTTACCACTTTCCTCCCAAACTTGCAGCCAAGTGGTGGCCCAAGCTAAGCCACCCCATCCCACAGATCCTTATTTGTTTGAAATTGTGTTTCATAAAGTTTTTTTTATATAACCTTCCATTAATTCGATAACTTATCAACTTGTTAAACAAGTTTTCTCTTATCGATAGGATAAAGGTCATTATGAAAAGTTAGTTTTTCAAAATACTATATTTAAACCCAAACCCCGACCCATCGTCCCCTATACCAGGATACCCTAGAGGAAAACCGATCGGCCATCACCATCTCTTCTTATTGTTCGACACTCGTTGATACCGGTGTAACCACCCAAGATCACCACCCCAACCAGTAAGTGCCGCACACTCCGTAGTCTCTTATTAAGGTTTCGTTGTCACGGTTTCGTTTCGACCTCGACCTTCTGTCATGCAAGAAAAAAAGCTTATACATTGATATATATATATGCAACTGTTGTTACACTATGCGCATCGTGATATGTTGGTGTAGATTATATGTGGATGTTTATGTGCATGAAAACTACTTGAAACTATAGGGTTGATTGTATTAATGAGCAGGTTATGTGAGACCCGTTACAAAAACTACGATTTAATGTTTATGCGATGTGTGTACATATGAACCTTGATCTTAATTCCGTTTAGAAGAATGATGTGAATGAGCATGATCATATGGTGTGTCTGTTATACGTGGGGAGTATGTGATTGGTACGGACCATCTACATGTACATTTGTAGTCGATAACATTATGAGTATCGGCATGCGATCAGTGTGTTCATGAACATGGAATATTAGTATGTGTGATAAGTAGTATGTGGATAGAACCGTTTACTTTTTTTTATTTATATGTGTGTGAGTATATGCAGTTCGTAATGTGCGTTCGTTTGCGGAACTTGTTCTTGACTGTGAGATGTCGACTAGAAATAGGAGTATGAGAGTTGTATGCAAGTAGGAGAATTATAGGTAATAGTTTTATGTGTGTGTGTGTTTATGGAGATGGCTGAGTTAAATGTGTTCAATGCTATGTGGTTTTATACATAAATACAAGTGGATGTATGTGGGTAATAAACCCAATATATAGGTGCACTGTGAAAAATAATAATAATAATAAATTGTAAATGCTTACTAGGTTATTTAATGGATGTATGTGGCACATGCAAGTATGTATAAGGATCATGTTCTTATATTTTGTTTACTGGAACTGTTGTGTAAGGAAAATTGTGAACACTTTAGACACATAGATTTACATGACTATTTTTAGTGGAGTATGATTGTATTTATGAAAATTAGCATGTACGTATGTAGTATCATTGAATGAAATGTGCATAAAAATGTGGATTATATATAAAGATATCATAGTTTAGTGGAAGGGTACGACATATAGACGGGATTTTATACAAGTTGTATGCTATGTGAAAAAAATAATAATAATTATAAACCAAGGCGATGACAACTTGAAAACGTACATCGACCTTCTCATTAGATGTCTAATAGTGAGATTATATTATATCGGGACCTACCGAATCTAGAAGCTTTTATACTTGTTCACTTGTTGTTGTGCACCCTAAGGTGAGTTCACACTTTTCATAAAAGCATGTAATTCCCGGTGGTTTGAGAATAGAACAAACAACAACTATCCCCTTTGAGTGGGATGCAACCTACGTATTCTCCTTGGGTAGGATACAGGCAACCTTGTCTCCTTGCGTGGGACAGAACGTTAATTTACTATTTATTTAACATCTCCTAAGCGGACTAGACGGAACTCTATCTGAAAGTCCCCACACATTTTATACTGATTAATCGCCGGTCCAATGGAAAGCGGGATATTAGTTGAATAGCGCTATTAGGTTTGACAAGCCCCACACCATGCTGCAGAGGACAGGCGTGGACTAATATACTTGGGCACTTAGTCATTGATGATAGACATTGACTCGGGGCACTAAACATAACTACAGTCAGTAGTCGGTATGGTACGGGTCTAGTAGTTTAAAACAATGGGGTAGCTCCTCATGACATGTTTTTGTAAGAACAAAGTAATTTAACAAACTTATGTTTTCGGAACAACACTAAACAACTGTGAACTGGCCAACATTTTGTTGATACGTTACTACATGCTTTGCAGGTCCTTAGGTACAGCACAGGAGCTTGCGTTGGAGAAGTGTTGTGGCTGTGTTGGTTATTTGGTTTAGTTTTTATTAAACAATTATGGTGAAACCCTGGATATTCGAGGTGAGAAGACTGGCATGATGGTAAGCATTATTTCATTCTTGAAGGCTCAGAAATGTCTGCGAAAGGGCCATACCGCTATTCTAGCTATTGTCACTGATGTACAAGCCGAAGAGAAAAAGATGGAAGATATTCCTATTGATCGCGACTTTCCAGGAGGTCTTTCCCGAAGAACTACCTCCTCATCGTCAAGTTGAATTCCAAATCGAGCAAACCCCTGGAGCGGCACCTATAGCTCGAGCACCTTACAGACTGGCACCGACTAAACTAGAAGAACTATCGACACAGTTGCAAGAGCTCCTGGATAAAAGTTTTATCCGGCCCTCTTCGTCACCATGGAGAGCCCCTGTACTTTTTGTCAGGAAGAAGGACGGCACTTTTCGTATGTGCATAGACTACCGTGAACTCAACAAAGTGACTATCAAGAATCGTTATCCACTTTCGCGCATTGATGATCTATTCGACCAACTACAATGGTCAAGTTTCTATTCCAAGATTGATCTGAGATCGGGTTATCCCAAATTGAGAGTCTGAGACGAATATCTCCAAAACAGCATTCAGGACTTGATACGGCCATTACGAGTTCCTTGTTATGCCATTTGGGCTAACGATGGCACCCGCGGGTATCATGGACCTCATGAACCGAGTGTGAAAACCTTATCTTGACAAGTTCGTCATAGTCTTCATCGATGACATCCTTATCTACTCTAAGAGTCAGGAGGAACATGAACAGCACCTACGCATCATTCTAGAGCTCCTTCGAAGGGAGCAGCTCTATGCTAAATTCTCAAAATGCAACTTTTGGCTTCGTGAAGTCCATTTCCTCGGTCACATGGTCAATGAAGCTGGGATTCATGTAGATCCAGCCAAGATCGACTCCATCAAGAATTGGCCTATGCCTAAAACTCCAACTGAAATCCCCCAATTCCTTGGCCTAGCAGGGTATTACCGGAGATTTATCAAAGGATTCTCGAAGATAGCACAACCTCTTACTGCCCTAACTCAAAAGGGTATCACCTACAAATGGGGTGATGCTCAAGAATCCGCATTTCAACATTTGACGGAGAAGCTCTGTAGTGCACCCATTCTATCTCTACCTGAAGGCACCGATTATTTCGTTGTCTACTGTGACGCATCCATTCAAGGACTCGGTTTCGTGTTGCTGCAACTTGAGAAGGTCATTGCTTACGCGTCTCGACAAATCAAGGTTCATGAGAAGAACTACACTACCCATGACCTGGAACTGGGAGCTGTAGTCATTGCACTCAAGATATGGAAACACTACTTGTACTGTACTAAATGCACGATTTACACCAATCACAAGAGTCTCCAGCACATACTCGATCAAAAGGAGTTGAACATGCGACAACGCCGATGGGTTGAACTGTTAAATGATTACGAGTGCGCCATCAAATATCATCCGGGCAAAACAAACATTGTAGCCAATGCCCTCAGCCGAAAAGAAACTAAGCCCAAACGAGTTCGTGCTCTACAACTTACGATTCATTCGAATCTACCTGAACAGATTCACAACGCTCAAGCCGAAGTGCTAAAGGAAGAAAACCTTATAGCTGAATCCATGCGGGGCATGGAGAAACAACTTGAACTCAAATCTGATGGTATTCATTACTTCATGGAGCGTATATGGGTTCCATCCTACGGAAATCTGCGAGAGCTTGTCATGGACGAAGCACACAAGTCTCGATATTCTATACATCCTGGTTCTGACAAGATGTATCACGATCTAAAGGCACTGTATTGGTGGCCTAGCATGAAGGCAATCATAGCAAAGTATGTCAGCAAGTGCTTGACCTGTGCCAGGGTCAAGACCGAGTATCAAAAGCCGTCTGGATTACTTCAGCAACCAGAGATTCCAGCATGGAAATGGGAGCAAATTTCCATGGATTTCATTACCGAGCTACCAAGAACTCAAAGCGGAAACGACACCATCTGGGTGATCATGGACCGCCTGACTAAATCTGCCCACTTTCTCGCGATCAAGGAAACCGAAAAATATTACACACTTGCCAATTTATACTTGAAGGAAGTAGTCTCACGGCATGGAGTGCCCACCTCTATCATCTCCGATCGTGACCCTCATTTCACGTCCTATCTATGGCAGTCCATGCATAAATCATTGGCTCGCGTTTAGACATGAGCACGGCCTATCACCCACAAATCGATGGTCAGACCGAACACACCATCCAGAGTCTAAAAGACATGTGGTGAGCGTGTGTCATTGATTTTGGTAAAGGTTGGGAAAGACACTTACCTTTGGTAGAATTTTCTTACAACAACAGTTACCACACCAGCATTCAGGCTGCTCCGTTCGAGGCATTGTACGGACGGAAATGCCGATCACCTCTGTGTTGGGTTGAGGTTGGCGATAGCCAAATCATTGGCCCTGAACTTGTACTCGACACAACAGAAAAGATTGCGTAGATCAGACAACGAATGGCGACAGCTCGTGACCGTCAGAAAATGCTATGCTGATAAGCGTAGAAAACCGTTGAAATTCGAAGTGGGAGACCAAGTTTTGCTAAAAGTCTCACCTTGGAAAGGCGTGGTTCGTTTTGGTAAACGAGGTAAACTCAATCCGCGTTATGTTGGACCATTTGAGATCACGGAAACAATTGGCAAAGTGGCGTATAGACTGAATTTACCTGAACAGCTAAGTGGCGTGCACAATGTCTTTCATGTATCTAATCTGAAAAAGTGTTTATCTGACGACACTGGTGGTTCCGTTTATAGAGCTCAAGATTGATGATCAGCTCCGCTTCATTGAAGAACCATTTGAAATCATGGATCGCGAGATCAATACACTCAAGCGCAACAAGAATCCAATTGTTCGAGTCGTTGGAACTCAAAACGTGGCCCAGAGTTCACCTGGGAACGAGAAGATCAAATGATGCGCAAGTACCCTCAGCTGTTCATGAATAACGCATCTAGTACTAAAGCTACTACAGAATTTCGGGACAAAATTCCAAATCAACTTGGGGATGATGTGACACACCACGAAAACGCTCAACCACACTAGCTCATTCTGCGACTTCATGCTAAATTTCGGGACGAAATTCTTTTCAACTTGGGGATGATGTGACAACCTGTAACTCCAAGGTTCAAACCATTAATTTTTGTATCTACAAATCAAACCTTATACTTATTTTATGTGACGAGTTAATTTTTTTATACTTAACTAAACTTGGAACAAAATCCTTATCCTTTTGGAACCGACTTGAACCGTAGTCGGGTCTCGCTAGTTGACCCAACTTACTCGCGTAACCCGAAACCTTTAAGGGTCAAGTTATAGCGTGTATAATTATACATGGACATTGCTAATTTGTTTCACATATATATTAGTTTGAAATTGTGTTTCATAAAGTTTTTTTATATAACCTTCCCTTAATTCGATAACTTATAAACTTGTTAAACAAGTTTTCTCTTATCGATAGGATAAAGGTCATAATGAAAAGTTAGTTTTCAAAACACTATATTTAAACCCAAACCCCCACTCGTGTCCCCTATACCAGGAAACCCTAGAGGAACACTGGTCGGCCATCAGTATCTCTTCTTATTGTCCGACAGTCGTTGATACCGGTGTAACCACCAAAGATCACCACCCCAACCGGTAAGTGCCGCAGACTCCGTAGTCTCTTATTAAGGTTTCGTTGTCACGGTTTCGCTTCAACCTCGACCTTCTGTCATGCATGAAAATAAGCTTATACATTGATATATATATATATATATATATATATATATATATTGTGCAACTATTGTAACACTATGCACATCGTGATATCTTGGTGTAGATTATATGTGGATGTTTATCTGCATGAAAACTACTTGAAACTATAGTGTTGGTTGTATTAACGAGCAGGTTATGTGAGACCCGTTACGAAAACAAGGTTTTTTTTGTTTATGTGATGTGTGTACATATGAACCTTGATCTTAATTCCGTTTAGAAGAATGATGTGAATGGGCATGATCATATGGTGTGTCTGTTATATGTGGGGAGTATGTAAATGGTACGAACCATCTACATGTACATTTGTAGTCGATAACATTTTGAGTATCGGCATGCGATCAGTGTGTTCATGAACATGGAATATTAGTATGTGTGATAAGTAGTATGTGGATAGAACCGTTTTCTTTTTTTTTTTATATGTGTGTGAGTATATGTAGTTCGTAATGTGCGTTCGTTTGTAGAACTTGTTCTTGACCATGAGATGTCAACGAGAAATAGAAGTATGAGAGTGAGTTGTATGCAAGTAGGAGAATTATAGGTAATACCTTTATGTGTGTGTGTTTATGGATATAGCTGAGTTAAATGTGTTCAATGCTATGTGGTTTTATACATGAATACAAGTGGATGTATACGGGTAACAAACCCAATATATAGGTGCACTATGAAAAATACTAATAATACTACTACTAATAATAATAATAATAATAATAAATAATAAATTGTAAATGCTTACTAGGTTATTTAATGGATGTATGGTATGTATAAGCATCATATTCTTATATTTTGTTTAATGGAACTGTTGTGTAAGGAAAATTATGAACACTTTAGACACATAGATTTACATGACTATTTTTAGTTGAGTATGATTGTATTTATGAAAATAAGCATGTACGTATGCAGTATCATCGAATGAAATTTGCGTAAAAATGTGGATTATATATGATGATATCATGGTTTAGTGGAAGGATGCGACATATAGACGGGATTTTATACAAGTTGTATGTTATGTGATAATAATAATTATAAACCGAGACGACGACAACTTGAAACCGTACATCGACCTTCTGATTAGATGTCTAATAGTGAGATAATATTATACGAGGACCTACCGAATCTAGAAGCTTTTATACTTGTTTACTTGTTGCTGTTCACCCTAAGGTGAGTTCACACTTTTCATAAAAGCATGTAATTCCCGGTGGTTTGAGAATGGAGCAAACAACAACTATCCCCTTTGGGTGGGATGCAACCTACGTATTCTCCTAGGGTAGGGTACGGGCAACCTTGTCTCCTTGCGTGGGACGGAATGCTAATTTACTATTTATTTAACATGTCTTAAGCAGACTAGACGGAACTTTATCTGAAAGTCCCCACACATTTTATATCGATTAATCGCCGGGCCAATGGCGAGCGTGATATTAGTTGAATAGCCCTATTAGGTTTGACAAGCCTCATACCGTGCCGCAGAGGACAGGCGTGGACTAATATACTTCGGCACTTAGTCAATGATGATAGACATTGACTCGGAGCACTAAACATAACTACAGTCAGTAGTCGGTATGGTACGGGTCTAGTAGTTTAAAACAATGGGGTAGCTCCTCATGACATGTTTTTATAAGAACAAAGTAATTTAACAAACTTATGTTTTCGGAACAACACTAAACAACTGTGAACTCGCCAACATTTTGTTGATACGTTACAACATGCTTTACAGGTCCTTAGGTACAGCACGGGAGCTTGCGTTGGAGGAGTGTCGTGGCTGTGTTGGTTAATTGGTTTAGTTTTTATTAAACATTTATGATTTAAACATTGTTTGGATCTTCTAAACCGTTTGCTTCCGCTGTTGGTCAAACTATGCTTTTGGACATTCGAACTGTAGATCACTAATCGTGTTGATAGTGATACTTTTTTATAACTTTAATAATGGTTCAACATGATTAGTGGCTTGATCCTTGTCGGTCGCACATCTCGCGGTAAAACTACGCATGTGGAAATTTGAGGGTGTGACAATCTAAATACGGAAAGTGGGCAAAAACAAACGAAACTGGAAATTAATTTTTCATGGAAAATCGAATCCTTTATCAATAGAACTGAGTTTGGAACCTGAGAAATACAGAAACTACTGACGAAACGACCAGATAATTGATTTATTGATTTATTTACGCGTTTCGAATTAGTATGGAAAGTGGACTAAAACAAACAAAACTCGCAATGAATTTTTCATTGAAAATCGAATCTGTTTTTCAATAAAACTGAGTTTGGAACCTGAGAAATACAGAAAGTGTTAACAAAAATGACCATATACTTGATTTAATGAATTATTTACGCTTTTCGTCTAAATATGGAAAGTGGGTGAAAACAAATGAAATTCAGAATGAAGTTTCCGTTCAAAATCGAATCCCTTTATCAATAAAACTGAGTTTAAAAGCTGAGAAATACAGAGACTACTGACAAACACGACAAGATATTTCATTAAATCAATTATTCACAGTTTTTGTCTAAATATAAAAGTGGTCAAAATTTAACGAAACTTGTAATGAATTTTTCGTGAAAAACCGAATCACTATATCAAATAAATGTGTTTGAAAGTGATAAATATAGAAACTTTTGACATAAACGACCAGATATTTATTTAATCAATATTAACGCGTTTTCGTCTAAATACGGAAAGTGGGCAAAAAACTAACGAAACCCCGAATGATATTTTTCAAGAAAAATCAATCCTTTATCAATAAACTGAATTTGGAAGGTAAGAAATGCAGAAACTGCAGACAGAAACCGACCAGATATTAGATTTAATGAATTATTACGGGTTTTTGTCTAAATATGGAAAGTGGGCGAATACAAACAAACTCAAAATTAATTTTTCGTGAAAATCGAAATCGTTTTATCAATAGAACTGAGTTTGGAACCTAAGAAATACAGAAACTGCTGACGAAAACGACTAGAAATTTGATTTAGTTGTTTATTTACGCGTTTGGTCTTAATATGGAAAGTGCGTGAAAACAAACCAAACTCGCAATGAAGTTTTCTGGAAAATCGTATCCCTTTAACATTAAAACTGAGTTTGGAACCTGAGAAATACAGAAAGTGTTGACGAAAACGACCATATAGTTGATTTAATGAATTATTTACGCTTTTTGTCTAAATATGGAAAGTGGGGAAAACAAACGAAATTCGGAATGAAGTTTCGTTCAATTTTAATCCTCTTATCAATAAAACTGTGTTTGGAAGCTGACAAATACAGAGACTGCTGGAGAAAACGATAAGATATTTCATTTAATAAATTATTCACACGTTTTCCTTTAAATATGAAAAGTCGCCGAAATTTAACGAAACTTGTAATGAATTTTTCGTGAAAAACCGAATCGCTGTATTAAATAAAACTGTGTTTGAAAGCTGATAAATATAGAAACTTCTGACATAAACGACTAGATATTTATTTAATCAACTATTAAGGCGTTTTTGGTATAGATACGGAAAGTGGGCAAAAACTAACGAAACCCCGAATGATATTTTTCAAGAAAAATCGAATCCATGTATCAATAAAACTGAATTTGGAAGCTAAGAAATGCAGAAACTGCTGACAGAAACGACCAGATATTAGATTTAATGAATTATTTACGGGTTTTTGTCTAAATATGGAAAGTGGGCGAAAACAAACAAAACTAGCAATTAATTTTTCGTGGAAAATCGAATCCTTTTATCAACAGAACTGAGTTTGTAACCTGAGAAATACAGAAACTGCTGACGAAAACGACCAGAAATTTGATTTAATGGTTTATTTACGCGTTTCGTCTTAATATGGAAAGTGGGCGAAAACAAACCAAACTCGCAATGAATTTTTCGTGGAAGAATCGAATCCCTTTATCATTAAAACTGAGTTTGGAACCTGAGAAATACATAAAGTGTTTAGAAAATGACCATATACTTGATTTAATAAAATATTTACGCTTTTCGTCTAAATATGGAAAGTGGGCGAAAACACAACGAAATTCGGAATGAAGTTTCCGTTCAAAATCGAATCCCGTTATCAATAAAACTGAGTTTGGAAGCTGAGAAATAAAGAGACTTCTGATAAAAACGAGAAGATATTTCATTTAATCTATTATTCACATGTTTTCGTCTAAATATGAAAAGTGGACAAAATTTAACGAAACTTGTAATTAAATTTTCTTGAAAAACCGAATAACTATATCAAATATAATTGTGTTTGAAAGATGATAAATATAGAAACTTCTGACATAAACGACCAGATATTTATTTAAGCAACTATTAACGCATTTTCGTCTAAATACGGAAAAGTGTTCAAAAACTAACGAAACCCCGAATGATATTTTTTCAAGAAAAATCGAATCTCTTTATCAATAAAACTGAATTTGGAAGTTAAGAAATGCAGAAACTGCTGACAGAAATGACCAGATATTATATTTAATGAATTACTTACACGTTTTTGTCTAAATACGGAAAGTGGGTGAAAACAAACGAAACTCGAAATTAATTTTTCGTGGAAAATCAAATCCTTTTTTCAGCAAAACTGAGTTTAGAACCTGAGAAATACAGAAACTGCTAACGAAAACGACCATATATTTGATTTAATGGTTTATTTACGCGTTTCGACTTAATATGGAAATTGGGCGAAAACAAACCAAACTCGCAATGAATTTTTCGTGGGGAAAACGAATGTCTTTGTCATTAAAACTGAGTTTAGAACCTCAGAAATACAGAAAGTGTTGACAAAAAATATAAGATACATGATTTAATGAATTATTTACGCTTTTCGTCTAAATATGGAAAGTGGGCGAAAACCAATGAATTTCGGAATTAAGTTTTCATTCAAAATCGATTCCTTTATCAATAAAACTGTGTTTGGAAGTTGACAAATACAGAGACTGCTGGCAAAAAACGACAAGATATTACATTTAATAAATTATTCACACGTTTTCCTTTAAATATGAAAAGTCGCCGAAATTTAACGAAACTTGTAATGAATTTTTCGTGAAAAACCGAATCGCTGTATTAAATAAAACTGTGTTTGAAAGCTGATAAATATAGAAACTTCTGACATAAACGACTAGATATTTATTTAATCAACTATTAACGCGTTTTTGGTATAGATACGGAAAGTGGGCAAAAACTAACGAAACCTCGAATGATATTTTTCAAGAAAAATCGAATCCATGTATCAATAAAACTGAATTTGGAAGCTAAGAAATGCAGAAACTGCTGACAGAAACGACCAGATATTAGATTTAATGAATTATTTACGGGTTTTTGTCTAAATATGGAAAGTGGGCGAAAACAAACAAAACTAGCAATTAATTTTTCGTGGAAAATCGAATCCTTTTATCAACAGAACTAAGTTTGGAACCTGACAAATACAGAAACTGCTGACGAAAACGAACATATATTTGATTTAATGGTTTATTTACGCGTTTCGTCTTAATATGGAAAGTGGGCGAAAACAAACCAAACTCGCATGAATTTTTCGTGTAAAGTCGAATACCTTTATCAATAAAACTGAATTTGGAACCTGAGAAATATAGCAAGTGTTGACGAAAACGACCATATACTTAATTTAATGAATTATTTACGCTTTTCGTATAAATATGGAAAGTGGGCGAAAACAAACGAATTTCGAAATGAAGTTTTCCTTCAAAATCGATTCCCTTTACCAATAAAATTGTGTTTATAAGCTGAAAAATACAGAGACTGCTCGCAAAAAAGACAAGATATTTCATTTAAGCAATTATTCACACGTTTTCGTCTAAATATGAAAAATGGCCGAAATTTTACTAAATTTGTAATGACTTTTTCGTGAAAAACCAAACCGATGTATCAAATAAAATTGTGTTTGAAAGCTGATAAATATAGACACTTCTGACATAAACGACCAGATATTTATTTAATCAACTATTAACCCGTTTTCGTCCAAATACTGAAAGGGGCGAAAACTAAAGACAACCCGAATGATATTTTTCAAGAAAAATCGAATCCCTGTATCAATGAAACTGAATTTGTAAGCTAAGAAATTCAAAAACTGCTGATAGACACGACCAGATAGTAGATTTAATAAATTATTTATGGGTTTTTGTCTAAATATGGAAAGTGGGCGAAAACAAACGAAACTCGAAATTAATTTTTCGTGGAAAACCGAATCTTTTATCAACAGAACTGAGTTTGTAACCAGAGAAATACAGAAACTGCTGACGAAAACGACCAGAAATTTGATTTAATGGTTTATTTACGCGTTTCGTCTTAATATGGAAAGTGGGCGAAAACAAACCAAACTCGCAATGAATTTTTCGTGGAGAATCGAATCACTTTATCAATAAAACTGAGTTTCGAACATGAGAAATACATAAAGTGTTTAGAAAACGACCATATACTTGATTTAATAAAATATTTACGCTTTTCGTCTAAATATGTAAGTGGGCGAAAACAAACGAAATTCGGAATGAAGTTTCGGTTCAAAATCGAATCCCGTTATCAATAAAAGTGAGTTTGGAAGCTGAGAAATAAAGAGACTTCTGATAAAAACGACAAGATATTTCATTTAATCTATTATTCACACGTTTTCGTCTAAATATGAAAAGTGGCCGAAATTTAACGAAACTTGTAATGAATTTTTCGTGAAAACCCGAATAACTATATCAAATATAATTGTGTTTGAAAGATGATAAATATAGAAACTTCTGATAAACGACCAGATATTTATTTAATCAACTATTAACGCATTTTCGTCTAAATACGGAAAGTGGTCAAAAACTAACCAAACCCCAAATGATATTTTTCAAGAAAAATCGAATCTCTTTATCAATAAAACTGAATTTGGAAGTTAAGAAATGCAGAAACTGCTGACAGAAACGACCAGATATTATATTTAATGCATTATTTACGCTTTTCGTCTAAATACGGAAAGTGGGTGAAAACAAAGAAACTCGAAATTAATTTTTCGTGGAAAATCGAATCCTTTTATCAACAAAACTGAGTTTAGAACCTGAGAAATACAGAAACTGCTAACGAAAACGACCATATATTTGATTTAATGGTTTATTTACGCGTTTCGACTTAATATGGAAATTCGGCGAAAACAAACCAAACTCGCAATGAATTTTTCGTGGGAAAACGAGTGTCTTTGTCAATAAAACTGAGTTTAGAAACTCATAAATACAGAAAGTGTTGACAAAAACGAAAAGATACATGATTTAATGAATTATTTACGCTTTTCGTCTAAATATGGAAAGTGGGCGAAAACCAATGAATTTCGGAATATATTTTCATTCAAAATCGATTCCTTTATTAATAAAACTGTGTTTGGAAGCTGACAAATACAGAGACTGCTGGAGAAAACGACAAGATATTTCATTAATAAATTATTCACACGTTTTCCTTTAAATATGAAAAGTCGCCGAAATTTAACGAAACTTGTAATGATTTTTTCGTGAAAAACCGAATCGCTGTATTAAATAAAACTTTGTTTGAAAGCTGATAAATATAGAAACTTCTGACATAAACGACTAGATATTTATTTAATCAACTATTAACGCGTTTTTGGTATAGATACGGAAAGTGGGCAAAAACTAACGAAACCCCGAATGATATTTTTCAAGAAAAATCGAATCAATGTATCAATAAAACTGAACTTGGAAGCTAAGAAATGCAGAAACTGCTGACAGAAACGACCAGATATTAGATTTAATGAATTATTTACGGGTTTTTGTCTATATATGGAAAGTGGGCGAAAACAAACAAAACTAGCAATTAATTTTTCGTGGAAAATCGAATCCTTTTATCAACAGAACTGAGTTTGGAACCTGACAAATACAGAAACTGCTGAGGAAAACGAACAGATATTTGATTTAATGGTTTATTTACGCGTTTCGTCTTAATATGGAAAGTGGGCGAAAACAAACCAAACTCGCAATGAATTTTTCGTGTAAAATCGAATACCTTTATCAATAAAACTGAATTTGGAACCTGCGAAATACACCAAGTGTTGACGAAAACGACCATATACTTAATTTAATGAATTATTTGCGCTTTTCGTCTAAATATGGAAAGTGGGCGAAAACAAACGAATTTCGAAATGAAGTTTTCCTTCAAAATCGATTCCCTTTACCAATAAAATTGTGTTTATAAGCTGAAAAATACAGAGACTGCTGCCAAAAAAGACAAGATATTTCATTTAAGCAATTATTCACACGTTTTCGTCTAAATATGAAAAATGGCCGAAATTTCACTAAATTTGTAATGACTTTTTCGTGAAAAACCAAACCGATGTATCAAATAAAATTGTGTTTGAAAGCTCATAAATATAGACACTTCTGACATAAACGACCAGATATTTATTTAATCAACTATTAACCCGTTTTCGTCCAAATACTGAAAGGGGCGAAAACTAAAGACAACCCGAATGATATTTTTCAAGAAAAATCGAATCCCTGTATCAATAAAACTGAATTTGTAAGCTAAGAAATTCAAAAAACTGCTGATAGACACGACCAGATAGTAGATTTAATAAATTATTTATGGGTTTTTGTCTAAATATGGAAAGTGGGCAAAAACAAACGAAACTCGAAATTAATTTTTCGTGGAAAACCGAATCTTTTATCAACAGAACTGAGTTTGTAACCTGAGAAATACAGAAACTGCTGACGAAAACGACCAGAAATTTGATTTAATGGTTTATTTACGCGTTTCCTCTTAATATGGAAAGTGGGCGAAAACAAACCAAACTCGCAATGAATTTTTCGTGGAGAATCGAATCCCTTTATCAATAAAACTGAGTTTCGAACCTGAGAAATACATTAGAAAACGACCATATACCTGATTTAATAAAATATTTACGCTTTTCGTCTAAATATGTAAGTGGGCGAAAACAAACGAAATTCGGAATGAAGTTTCGGTTCAAAATCGAATCCCGTTATCAATAAAACTGAGTTTGGAAGCTGAGAAATAAAGAGACTTCTGATAAAAACGACAAGATATTTCATTTAATCTATTATTCACATGTTTTCGTCTAAATATGAAAAGTGGCCGAAATTTAACGAAACTTGTAATGAATTTTTCGTGAAAACCCGAATAACTATATCAAATATAATTGTATTTGAAAGATGATAAATATAGAAACTTCTGACATAAACGACCAGATATTTATTTAATCAACTATTAACGCATTTTCGTCTAAATACGGAAAGTGGTCAAAAACAAACGAAATCCTATATGATATTTTTCAAGAAAAATCGTATCTCTTTATCAATAAAACTGAATTTGGAAGTTAAGAAATGCAGAAACTGCTGACAGAAACGACCAGACATTATATTTAATGAATTATTTACGCTTTTCGTCTAAATACGGAAAGTGGGTGAAAACAAACGAAACTCCAAATTAATTTTTCGTGGAAAATCGAATCCTTTTATCAACAAAACTGAGTTTAGAACCTGAGAAATACAGAAACTGCTAACGAAAACGACCATATATTTGATTTAATGGTTTATTTACGCGTTTCGACTTAATATGGAAATTCGGCGAAAACAAACCAAACTCGCAATGAATTTTTCGTGGGAAAACCAGTGTCTTTGTCAATAAAACTGAGTTTAGAAACTCAGAAATACAAGATGTGTTGACAAAAACGAAAAGATACATGATTTAATGAATTATTTACGCTTTTCGTCTAAATATGGATAGTGGGCGAAAACCAACGTATTTCGGAATATATTTTCATTCAAATCGATTCCTTTATCAATAAAACTGTGTTTGGAAGCTGACAAATACAGAGACTGCTGGAGAAAACGATAAGATATTTCATTTAATAAATTATTCACACGTTTTCCTTTAAATATGAAAAGTCGCCGAAATTTAACGAAACTTGTAATGAATTTTTCGTGAAAAACCGAATAGCTGTATTTAAATAAAACTGTGTTTGAAAGCTGATAAATATAGAAACTTCTGACATAAACGACTAGATATTTATTTAAACAACTATTAACGCGTTTTTGGTATAGATACCGAAAGTGGGCAAAAACTAACGAAACCCCGAATGATATTTTTCAAGAAAAATCGAATCCATGTATCAATAAAACTGAATTTGGAAGCTAAGAAACGCAGAAACTGCTGACAGAAACGACCAGATTTTAGATTTAATGAATTATTTACGGGTTTTTGTCTAAATATGGAAAGTGGGCGAAAACAAACAAACTAGCAATTAATTTTTCGTGGAAAATCGAATCCTTTTATCAACAGAACTGAGTTTGGAACCTGACAAATACAGAAACTGCTGACGAAAACGAACAGATATTTGATTTAATGGTTTTTACGCGTTTCGTCTTAATATGGAAAGTGGGCGAAAACAAACCAAACTCGCAATGAATTTTTCGTGTAAAATCGAATACCTTTATCAATAAAACTGAATTTGGAACCTGAGAAATACAGCAAGTGTTGACGAAAACGACCATATACTTCATTTAATGAATTATTTACGCTTTTCGTCTAAATATGGAAAGTGGGCGAAAACAAACGAATTTCGAATGAAGTTTTCCTTCAAAATCGATTCCCTTTATCAATAAAACTGTGTTTGGAAGCTGAAAAATACAGAGACTGCTGGCAAAAAAGACAAGATATTTCAGTTAAGCAATTATTCACACGTTTTCGTCTAAATATGAAAAATGGCCGAAATTTCACTAAATTTGTAATGACTTTTTCGTGAAAAACCAAACCGATGTATCAAATAAAATTGTGTTTGAAAGCTGATAAATATAGACACTTCTGACATAAACGACCAGATATTTATTTAATCAACTATTAACCCGTTTTCGTCCAAATACTGAAAGTGGGGAAAACTAAAGACAACCCGAATGATATTTTTCAAGAAAAATCGAATCCCTGTATCAATAAAACTGAATTTGTAAGCTAAGAAATTCAAAAACTGCTGATAGACACGACCAGATAGTAGATTTAATAAATTATTTATGGGTTTTTCTCTAAATATGGAAAGTGGGCGAAAACAAACGAAACTCGAAATTAATTTTTCGTGGAAAACCGAATCTTTTTATCAACAGAATTGAGTTTGTAACCTGAGAAATACAGAAACTGCTGACGAAAACGACCAGAAATTTGATTTAATGGTTTATTTACGCGTTTCGTCTTAATATGGAAAGTGGGCGAAAACAAACCAAACACGTAATGAATTTTTCGCGGAAAATCGAATCCCTTTATCAATAAAACTGAGTTTGGAACCTGAGAATACATAAAGTGTTTAGAAAACGACCATATACTTGATTTAATGAAATATTTACGCTTTTCGTCTAAATATAGAAAGTGGGCGAAAACAAACGAAATTCGGAATGAAGTTTCCGTTCAAAATCGAATCCCGTTATCAATAAAACTGAGTTTGGAAGCTGAGAAATAAAGAGACGTCTGATAAAAACGACAAGATATTTCATTTAATCTATTATTCACATGTTTTCGTCTAAATATGAAAAGTGGCCGAAATTTAACGAAACTTGTAATGAATTTTTCGTGAAAAACCGAATAACTATATAAAATATAATTGTGTTTGAAAGATGATAAATATAGAAACTTCTGACATAAACGACCAGATATTTATTTAATCAACTATTAACACATTTTCGTCTAAATACGGAAAGTGGTCAAAAACTAACGAAACCCAGAATGATATTTTTCAAGAAAAATCGAATCTTTTTATCAATAAACTGAATTTGGAAGTTAAGAAATGCAGAAACTGCTGACAGAAACGACCAGATATTATCTTTAATGAATTACTTACGTGTTTTTGTCTAAATACGGAAAGTGGGTGAAAACAAATGAAACTCGAAATTAATTTTTCGTGGAAAATCGAATTCTTTTATCAACAAAACTGAGTTTAGAACCTGAGAACTACAGAAACTGCGAACGAAAACAACCATATATTTGATTTAATGGTTTATTTACGCCTTTCGACTTAATATGGAAATTCGGCGAAAACAAACCAAACTCGCAATGAATTTTTCGTGGAAAAACGAATGTCTTTGTCAATAAAACTGAGTTTAGAACCTCAGAAATACAGAAAGTGTTGACAAAAACGATAAGATACATGATTTAATGAATTATTTACGCTTTTCGTCTAAATATGGAAAGTGGGCGAAAACCAACGAATTTTGGAATTAAGTTTTCATTCAAAATCGATTCCTTTATCAATAAAACTGTGTTTGGAAGCTGACAAATACAGAGACTGCCGGCAAAAAACGACAAGATATTTCATTTAATCAATTATTCACATGTTTTCGTCTAAATATGAAAAGTTTCCGAAATTTAACGAAACTTGTAATGAATTTTACTTGAAAAACCGAATCGCTATATCAAATAAAACTGTGTTTGAAAGCTGATAAATATAGAAACTTCTGACATAAACGACTAGATATTTATTTAATCAACTATTAACGCGTTTTTGGTATAGATACGGAAAGTGGGCAAAAACTAACGAAACCCCGAATGATATTTTTCACGAAAAATCGAATCCATGTATCAATAAAACTGAATTTGGAAGCTAAGAAATGCGAGAAACTGCTGACAGAAACGACCAGATATTAGATTTAATATTATTATTTACGGGTTTTTGTCTAAATATGGAAAGTGGGCGAAAACAAACGAAACTTGCAATTAATTTTTCGTGGAAAATCGAATCCTTTTATCAACAGAACTGAGTTTGGAACCTGACAAATACACAAACTGCTGACGAAAACGAATAGATATTTGATTTAATGGTTTATTTACGCGTTTCGTCTTAATATGGAAAGTGGGCGAAAACAAACCAAACTCGCAATGAATTTTTCGTGTAAAATCGAATACCTTTATCAATAAAACTGAGTGTGGAACCTGAGAAATACAGAAAGTGTTGACGAAAACGACCATATACTTGATTTAATGAAATATTTACGCTTTTCGTCTAAATATGGAAAGAGGGCGAAAACAAACGAATTTCGAATGAAGTTTTCGTTCAAAATCGATTCCCTTTATCAATAAACTGTGTTTGGAAGCTGAAAAAATACAGAGACTGCTGGCAAAAATGACAAGATATTTCATTTAAGCAATTATTCACACGTTTTCGTCTAAATATGAAAAGTCGCCGAAATTTAACTAAATTTGTAATGAATTTTTCATGAAAAACCGAACCGCTGTATCAAATAAAATTATGTTTGAAAGCTGATAAATATAGAAACTTCTGACATAAACGACCAGATATTTATTTAATCAACTATTAACCCGTTTTCGTCCAAATACGGAAAGTGGGCGAAAACTAACGACACCCCGAATGATATTTTTCAAGAAAAATCAAATGCCTATATCAATAAAACTGAATTTGTAAGCTAAGAAACGACCAGATATTAGATTTAATAAATTATTTACGGGTTTTTGTCTAAATATGGAAAGTGGGCGAAAACAAACGAAACTTGAAATTAATTTTTCATGGAAAACCGAATCTTTTTATCAACAGAACTGAGTTTGTAACCTGAGAAATATAGAAACTGCTGACGAAAACGACCAGAAATTTGATTTAATGGTTTATTTACGCGTTTCGTCTTAATATGGAAAGTGGGCGAAAACAAACCAAACTCGCAATGAATTTTTCGTGGAGAATCGAATCCCTTTATCAATAAAACTGAGTTTGGAACCTGAGAAATACATAAAGTGTTTAGAAAACGACCATATACTTGATTTAATAAAATATTTACGCTTTTCGTCTAAATATGGAAAGTGGGCGAAAACAAATGAAATTCGGAATGAATTTTCCGTTCAAAATCGAATCCCGTTATCAATAAAACTGAGTTTGAAAGCTGAGAAATAAAGAGACTTCTGATAAAAACGACAAGATATTTCATTTAATCTATTATTCACATGTTTTCGTCTAAATATGAAAAGTGGCCAAAATTTAACGAAACTTGTAATTAAATTTTCTTGAAAAACCGAATAACTATATCAAATATAATTGTGTTTGAAAGATGATAAATATAGAAACTTCTGACATAAACGACCAGATATTTATTTAATCAACTATTAACGCATTTTCGTCTAAATACGGAAAGTGGTAAAAAACTAACGAAACCCCGAATTATATTTTTCAAGAAAAATCGAATCTCTTTATCAATAAAACTGAATTTGGAAGATAAGAAATGCAGATACTGCTGACAGAAACGACCAGATATTATATTTAATGAATTACTTACGCGTTTTTGTCTAAATACGGAAAGTGGGTGAAAACAAACGAAACTCGAAATTAATTTTTCATGGAAAATCGAATCCTTTTTTCAGCAAAACTGAGTTTAGAACCTGAGAAATACAGAAACTGCTAACGAAAACGACCATATATTTGATTTAATGGTTTATTTACGCGTTTCGACTTAATATGGAAATTGGGCGAAAACAAACCAAACTCGCAATGAATTTTTCGTGGGAAAACGAATGTCTTTGTCATTAAAACTGAGTTTAGAACCTCAGAAATACAGAAAGTGTTGACAAAAAATATAAGATACATGATTTAATGAATTATTTACCTTTTGGTCTAAATATGGAAAGTGGGCGAAAACCAATGAATTTCGGAATTAAGTTTTCATTCAAAATCGATTCCTTTATCAATAAAACTGTGTTTGGAAGCTGACAAATACAGAGACTGCTGGCAAAAACGAGAAGATATTTCATTTAATAAATTATTCACACGTTTTCCTTTAAATATGAAAAGTCGCCGAAATTTAACGAAACTTGTTATGAATTTTTCGTGAAAAACCGAATCGCTGTATTAAATAAAACTGTGTTTGAAAGCTGATAAATATAGAAACTTCTGACATAAACGACTAGATATTTATTTAATCAACTATTAACGCGTTTTTTGTATAGATACGGAAAGTGGGCAAAAACTAACGAAACCCCGAATGATATTTTTCAAGAAAAATCGAATCCATGTATCAATAAAACTGAATTTGGAAGCTAAGAAATGCAGAAACTGCTGACAGAAAACGACCAGATATTAGATTTAATGAATTATTTACGGGTTTTTGTCTAAATATTTAAAGTGGGCGAAAACAAACAAAACTAGCAATTAATTTTTCGTGGAAAATCGAATCCTTTTATCAACAGAACTGAGTTTGGAACCTGACAAATACAGAAACTGCTGACGAAAACGAACAGATATTTGATTTAATGGTTTATTTACGCGTTTCGTCTTAATATGGAAAGTGGGCGAAAACAAACCAAACTCGCAATGAATTTTTCGTGTAAAATCGAATACCTTTATCAATAAAACTGAATTTGGAACCTGAGAAATACAGCAAGTGTTGACGAAAACGACCATATACTTAATTTAATGAATTATTTACGCTTTTCGTCCAAATATGGAAAGTGGGCGAAAACAAACGAATTTCGAAATGAAGTTTTCCTTCAAAATCGATCCCCTTTACCAATAAAATTGTGTTTATAAGCTGAAAAATACAGAGACTGCTGGCAAAAAAGACAAGATATTTCATTTAAGCAATTATTCACACGTTTTCGTCTAAATATGAAAAATGGCCGAAATTTCACTAAATTTGTAATGACTTTTTCGTGAAAAACCAAACCGATGTATCAAATAAAATTGTGTTTGAAAGCTGATAAATATAGACACTTCTGACATAAACGACCAGATATTTATTTAATCAACTATTAACCCGTTTTCGTCCAAATACTGAAAGGGGCGAAAACTAAAGACAACCCGAATGATATTTTTCAAGAAAAATCGAATCCCTGTATCAATAAAACTGAATTTGTAAGCTAAGAAATTCAAAAACTGCTGATAGACACGACCAGATAGTAGATTTAATAAATTATTTATGGGTTTTTGTCTAAATATGGAAAGTGGGCGAAAACAAACGAAACTCGAAATTAATTTTTCGTGGAAAACCGAATCTTTTTATCAACAGAACTGAGTTTGTAACCTGAGAAATACAGAAACTGCTGACGAAAACGACCAGAAATTTGATTTAATGGTTTATTTACGCGTTTCGTCTTAATATGGAAAGTGGGCGAAAACAAACCAAACTCGCAATCAATTTTTCGTGGAGAATCGAATCCCTTTATCAATAAAACTGAGTTTGGAAGCTGAGAAATAAAGAGACTTCTGATAAAAATGACAAGATATTTCATTTAATCTATTATTCACATGTTTTCGTCTAAATATGAAAAGTGGCCGAAATTTAACGAAACTTGTAATGAATTTTTCGTGAAAACCCGAATAACTATATCAAATATAATTGTGTTTGAAAGATGATAAATATAGAAACTTCTGACATAAACGACCAGATATTTATTTAATCAACTATTAACGCATTTTCGTCTAAATACGGAAAGTGGTCAAAAACTAACGAAACCCCAAATGATATTTTTCAAGAAAAATCGAATCTCTTTATCAATAAAACTGAATTTGGAAGTTAAGAAATGCAGAAACTGCTGACAGAAACGACCAGATATTATATTTAATGAATTACTTACGCGTTTTTGTCTAAATACGGAAAGTGGGTGAAAACAAACGAAACTCGAAATTAATTTTTTGTGGAAAATCGAATCCTTTTATCAACAAAACTGAGTTTAGAACCTGAGAAATACAGAAACTGCTAACGAAAACGACCATATATTTGATTTAATGGTTTATTTACGCGTTTCGACTTAATATGGAAATTCGACGAAAACAAACCAAACTCGCAATGAATTTTTCGTGGAAAAACGAATGTCTTTGTCAATAAAACTGAGTTTAGAATCTCAGAAATACAGAAAGTGTTGACAAAAACGATAAGATACATGATTTAATGAATTATTTACGCTTTTCGTCTAAATATGGAAAGTGGGCGAAAACCAATGAATTTTGGAATTAAGTTTTCATTCAAAATCGATTCCTTTATCAATAAACTGTGTTTGGAAGCTGACAAATACAGAGACTGCTGGCAAAAACGACAAGATATTTCATTTAATCAATTATTCACATGTTTTCGTCTAAATATGAAAAGTTTCCGAAATTTAACGAAACTTGTAATGAATTTTTCTTGAAAAACCGAATCGCTATATCAAATAAAACTGTGTTTGAAAGCTGATAAATATAGAAACTTCTGACATAAACGACTAGATATTTATTTAATCAACTATTAACGCGTTTTTGGTATAGATACGGAAAGTGGGCAAAAACTAACGAAACCCCGAATGATATTTTTCAAAAAAAATCGAATCCATGTATCAATAAAACTGAATTTGGAAGCTAAGAAATGCAGAAACTGCTGACAGAAACGACCAGATATTAGATTTAATGAATTATTTACGAGGTTTTGTCTAAATATGGAAAGTGGGCGAAAACAAACGAAACTTGCAATTAATTTTTCGTGGAAAATCGAATCCTATTATCAACAGAACTGAGTTTGGAACCTGACAAATACAGAAACTGCTGACGAAAACGAATAGATATTTGATTTAATGGTTTATTTACGTGTTTGGTCTTAATATGGAAAGTGGGCGAAAACAAACCACACTCGCAATGAATTTTTCGTGTAAAATCGAATACCTTTATCAATAAAACTGAGTGTGGAACCTGAGAAATATAGAAAGTGTTGACGAAAACGACCATATAATTGATTTAATGAAATATTTACGCTTTTCGTCTAAATATGGAAAGAGGGCGAAAACAAACGAATTTCGAATGAAGTTTTCGTTCAAAATCGATTCCCTTTATCAATAAAACTGTGTTTGGAAGCTGAAAAATACTGGCAAAAATGACAAGATATTTCATTTAAGCAATTATTCACACGTTTTCGTCTAAATATGAAAAGTGGCCGAAATTTAACTAAATTTGTAATGAATTTTTCGTGAAAAACCGAACCGAAAGTGGCCGAAATTTAACTAAATTTGTAATGAAAAATACTGGCAAAAATGACAAGATATTTCATTTAACCCGTTTTCGTCCAAATACAGAAAGTGGGCGAAAACTAACGACACCCCGAATGATATTTTTCAAGAAAAATCGAATGCCTATATCAATAAAACTGAATTTGAAAGCTAAGAAACGACCAGATATTAGATTTAATAAATTATTTATGGGTTTTGTCTAAATATGGAAAGTGGGCGAAAACAAACGAAACTCGAAATTAATTTTTCGTGGGAAATCGAATCATTTTATCAACAGAACTGAGTTTGTAACCTGAGAAATACAGAAACTACTGACAAAAACGACCAGATATTTGATTTAATGGTTTATTTACGCGTTTTGTCTTAATATGGAAAGTGGACGAAAACAAACCAAACTCGCAATGATTTTTTCGTGAAAAATCGAATCCCTTTATCAATAAAACTGAGTTTGGAACCTCAGAAATACAGAAAGTGTTGAGAAAATGATCATATACTTGATTTAATGAAATATTTACGCTTTTCGTGTAAATATAGAAAGTGGGCGAAAACAAACGAAATTCGGAATGAAGTTTCCCTTCAAAATCGAATCCCGTTATCAATAAAACTGAGTTTGGAAGCTGAGAAATACAGAGACTTCTGACAAAAACGACAAGATATTTCATTTAATCTAATATCCACATGTTTTCGTCTAAATATGAAAAGTGGTTGAAATTTAACGAAACTTGTAGTGAATTTTTCGTGAAAAACCGAATCACTGTATCAAAGAAAACTGTGTTTGAAAGATGATAAATATAGAAACTTCTGACATAAACAACCAGATATTTATTTAATCAACTATTAACGCATTTCGTCTAAATACGGAAAGTGGTCAAAAACTAACGAAACCCCGAATGATATTTTTCAAGAAAAATCGAATCCCTTTATCAATAAAACTGAATTTGGAAGCTAAGAAATGCAGAAACTGCTGACAGAAACGACTAGATATTATATTTAATGAATTATTTACGCGTTTTTGTCTAAATACGGAAAGTGGGTGAAAACAAACGAAACTCGAAATTAATTTTTCTTGGAAAATCGAATACTTTTATCAATAAAACTGAGTTTAGAACCTGAGAAATACAGAAACTGCTGACGAAAACGATCATATATTTGATTTAATGGTTTATTTACGTGTTTCGACTTAATATGTAAATTAAGCGAAAACAAACCAAACTCGCAATGAATTTTTCGTGGAAAATCGAATGTCTTTGTCAATAAAACTGAGTTTAGAACCTGAGAAATACAGAAAGTGTTGACAAAAACGACAAGATACATGATTTAATGAATTATTTACGCTTTTCGTCTAAATATGGAAAGTGGGCGAAAACCAACGAATTTTGGAATTAAGTTTTCATTCAAAATCGATTCCTTTATCAATAAAACTGTGTCTGGAAGCTGACAAATACAGAGACTGCTAGCAAAAACAACAAGATATTTCATTTAATCAATTATTCACATGTTTTTGTCTAAATATGAAAAGTCGCCAAAATTTAACGAAACTTGTAATATATTTCGTGAAAAACCGAATCGCTATATCAAATAAAACTGTGTTTGAAAGCTGATAAATATAGAAACTTCTGACATAAACGACCAGATATTTATTTAATCAACTTTTAACCCGTTTTCGTCCAAATATGGAAAGTGGGCGAAAACTAACGACACGCCGAATGATAAGAAATGCAAAAACTGCTGACAGAAAGGACCAGATATTAGATTTAATGAATTATTTACGCGTTTTTTGTCCAAATACGGAAAGTGGGCGAAAACAAACGAAACTCGAAATTAATTTTTCATGGAAAATCGTATCCTTTTATCAATAGAAGTGAGTTTGGAACATGAGAAATATAGAAACTGCTGACGAAAACAACCATATATTTGATTTAATGGTTTATTTACGCGTTTGGACTTAATATGGAAAGTGGGCGAAAACAAACCGAACTCGCAATGAATTTTTCGTGGAAAATCAAATCTCTTTATCAATAAAACTGAGTTATGAACCTGAGAAATACAGAAACTGTTGACGAAAAGGACCAGATACATGATTTAATGAATTATTTATGCTTTTCGTCTAAATATGGAAAGTGGGCGAAAACAAATGTAAGAACGTCCACGATTAGCGCGGGAACCTAAATTTGTTATCTATTGTCCAATTAGGCGGAAACTAATGACAAGTTAACCAAATAACAAGAATTACTCGTTTAATTGATGATTTCATTGATCTTAAGTTCAATACGTTCGAGATCTGGATCCAACAGAGCTTCGCCGTCTCTGTGCCAAAATATATCCCCGTTACAAATGAAATCACAAGGCACCTATTTATAGGATCATAAGTTCGCTGGTTAGGTGTTGAAGTTCGGGCGAACTTGACTTAGTCAAGTTTGGCCGAACTTGACTTCCCCATTACCATCTCAAGCGAACTTGTCCTAAAACACTCTTAAATACACCTCGTTTCATCTATACTATACAGACTCGATACAAGACTATTCTATAGACATTATGCACCAATAGACTCCTTCTTGGATATCTACTTTGTCTTGTTCGGTCATCAAAAAGTCTCGTTTATTCCAGACTCGTTCTCGTGTAATGACGAAGGCAATAGAAATATGCACCAACAGACTCCCCCTTGGATGTTGCCGCAGTCATCTACTTTCATAGACATCTTTGACAATAATCATCCTCGTCAGTCTTCAAGTGTCATAGTCTTCTTTGAATGCTTTGTAATCATCAGACTTCAAATAAGTTCCTGAATCTTTATCTTTATCCTTGAATAAGCATTAAACTTTATGATCTTCAAACATTCTCTTTTCTTCAATTTAACTTGATAAAACTTTAATCTCAGCTCCCCCTAGCTTTGAGCTTTATCTTCAATCACGTTTCATCCTGCTCCACCTAAAACTTTACTTCCTGTTTCAAAGTACTTGGGAATTCAAATAAACATTTCAGATTCTAACTTTGAAATTTTGTACCACTTGTATTACATACCACCTGTACAATACTTGTACTTCAAATTTTAATCTTCATTTTTCAGTTATTTCAAGTTCAAATTAATGACCTTGAAAAAATTTAACATTCAAAACCTTTTTCAATTCATTTAATTTTTCAATTATTGAAATGAAATCCACTTAGTTGATCAAGTCCAAGTTAATGACCTTGATTAACTAATTTTGTTTACCAAGTCCAAGTTAATGACCTTGGTTGAACCCGTTATAAACAACTGATGTTCTTGTCAATTTTAAAGTTTCAAATTAATGAACTTTTTCTTACCAGACTTCAATGATCCGTTCTCCAACATTGGCTCGTTGAAAATCTTTTTGGATTTAAAAAGTAAGTAAAGTATTTACAGAACTTTTAACAAGTAAAGTAAACTATGTACAAACATATTTACAGACATATTTTTATGAATTTGCGTCTAAGGATCATATCAGTTTGTTTGAGACATATCACCAGTACTGTTGACCTTTTTGAGACTTTAAGTTCTAAAATTGTTTACCTAGATTGTCGATATATTTGTCCTCTTAAACTTCAACACATTTCTCAATTGTTCCAAGATATGTTAGGATATGATTTATGAAACTAAACTTATCTATGGTTCCCACCTCTTGAATATACTCCCGTATCAAGATTCCCTAGATTTCATCTTACATGTGAGTATAGCGTAACTGATATCTGTATTCTGGTTGTGCGAGACCTTGAGAGCTCAGGTTAGTACTACCGTACATACAAAGAGATGAAGGCTCGTCTTTATGGTGTGATCCACTTAAGGAATCTTTTCAGCATTGCAAATGATTAGATCATTCGATTTTTTCAAGTTTGCATGCTATTTTGGGGGTTTATATCAAAAGTATTATAGAAGTTCTAGGCTATTGCTTCCGCAAAATCAGAAGAACTTGTATAATACCCCAGATATCAACTATCTATAAAGACCTCGTATCTCAGAATCAGGCAAACTCTCAAACGAAATTTTGGAGTACTAAGTCCGTATATCCGAGAGATGTTAATCCACGAGATTAAGCAGTTGTAAATTTAGTTTATATCCTGGAACAATCTACTGAAGGTGTAAAGCCTATCGACACATCCTTAGTAAGACTCGTTTATCACTTTTAAACTTTACAATTCTTTAGCATACTGTGATAGTCCACTGATGTACTATCATTTCCTTTTTGACAACAAAATTCTTTTTGACTTTTTCAATGTTTTTGAATTTTTTGAATTTTTAAAAATGTTTTTTGAATTTTGAACTTTTCCATATGTTTTTTATTTTTCAACAAATTTTTAAATTTTCTTACTCCCCCTAAAATCAAAAACATATTTTTGGATTTAGATTTTTAACAAATTATATTTGAAAAATATAACCAACCAATGTGGATCCCGTGACCTCGTCGTCCGATCCTTTTTCTCAATCCTGTATCTGCAATTGTTTAACAAACAATCATTAAACTCATTTACCACTTGTAAAAGCAGTTTGAACATGTAAGAACTTTGAAATCAGTTTTTCTGTTCAACGATGTGGATTTTCATAATTTTGACTTTTTTCAAAATTTTCTTCTTAACTACTCCCCCTCAAAATGACAAAGATTTTAACATTCTAGATAAGTTAAAAATTATGAAGCTCCTCAATCCCGAATCAACTTTGATAATCTGGATCTTGGAACTCCTACACATGAAAGAATTTAGTTAAAAAGTTTAACCCAAGCCTTCTTGGTCTTGGGTTTTGGATATAACTCCTCATACACCTCTTTGTAATCACTTTCGTATGCTCTTTGATAAGCATATTCAACATCACAACCTTCAAACTCACAATAAACTTTACTTTTATCTTTCTTGATTGATTTGACATTTTCGGTTTTATCACAGACAACCTTCACTTTTTCAGGTGATTTATTTTTAGTAATCCAAGCTTGAGAATTTACTCTAGCTTTCTTGATATAAAAACCTAGAATCATTGTTTGACTTTGAAGTCTCTCCTTTTTGAAAAATTGAATTTTCAAATTTTGATTCATTTTTAGGTTTTATTTCAAGATTGGATTCAACATTACGTTTCATTTCTTTTAAGTCAACATTTCTTTTTAAAATTCTGATTTGACCATTATGAGATTGCTTTTGTTTTACCTCTTTTGAAACTTCTTTTCTTCGGGGATACATAGGCTTCGGACACTTGCGAGCAATGTGACCAACTTCTATGCATTTTAAGCAAGTCCGAGTGTCATGAACCTGTCCACTAGTGGGTTTTACTCCACTTGTGGACTTAGCCTTGTCCCGAAGTTCCTTTTCTTTCTTGAAATCATCTTTTGACTTCTTACCGATCAAGCTTTCTTCTCGACCCGTGCTCGTTCCGTACACAAACTTTATGTTCTTACCTTTGTATTCCTGGAACGTTGACTTCTGATTCTTCTTCGGTTCATCTTCAGCTTCTTCCAAACCTAAACCTGCTCTCCTGTTCTCAGGAAAATCACCACCATTTCTACGGTAATTGTTAAAATTCCATTTCGGTTTAGAGTAAAACTTCTTTTCAATTTTCTCGATATCATCTGATGAAACTTCCACAAGTTTAAACAGTTTATCGACTTGACCTTCTTTCACATTCTGAATCGGAAAACTATCATTGAAATATAATCTATCAGATTCCTTAACCTTGTAGATGACAACGTTAGGATCATCACTTAGATCATTTTCTGATGATGTATCGTCACTTTCGGATTGTGAACCAGAACTGTTTGAACTCGAGTTAGCGCTTTTAAAGCTGTCGTCATCAGAATCATTTCCCAAGACATTTTTTACCACATCTTTTACCACCGATCCATTGTCATCATTTGATTTTGTAAAGTCTACGTCAATGTTCTCAGGCAATTTAACTTTCTTTTCTGAAAGAAGTAAAAGATTAAATGCCTTTTCAATGTCATCATCTTTCTTACAGCAGTAACTTGCAAGAAATGGTGGAGGAACACTTCCACACACTTTACGCTTTGAATTATCAACATTTTCCTCCGACTTGATCGTAGGAAGAATGTGATCAATGACATATGCGTTTGTGGTGTAGCTTTTTAACAATTTTCTGACTCTTTCTGTTTCTATATTCATTTCATGAAACTCACGCTTTGGTTCAGCAATTGTGTTAATGTACATATTAATTGCATTTTGTTTTTCAATAACTGTGGCATTTAACATGGTGAAATTAGCGTTGAGTTCCCTATTAGCTTTTTCAAAATGTTTATATTTGCCTGCTATTTTGTCATAAGATTCTTTTATGGTTCTGTAATCATAACAAAAGTTTTCGTTATGTTCAGTCAATTCTCTTATGACTTTGACTTTATCCAGATAGGGTTCACAAGGACTTGCGCACTTTGTGCAAGGTTTTTCAACCTCCACAACTTTCACAACTTCCTTTTCAGACATGCTTACCTCTGCTTTTACCTTTTCGTCTTCTGCTTTCAACTCTTCTTGTTTTTACATCTCAAGGTAACCTATTCCTTCTTCCTCTGTTTGTTGTATGTAACTTTCCAGAACTGCATCCTCCAGGACAGCTTCTTCCTCAGCTCTCTGCATTAATGCTTCTTGAATAGTATTTTCGATAGCAGTATCCACAAATGATGTCTCAAATTTATTCACAACCTCTGCCATCATAGCAACACCAGTCTTTTTTCTGATGTATTTGTTCCAATCGAAACCATCGTCTTCATGATTAGCAACAAGAGCTTGTTCGACTTTCTTTGAAGGTTTATCTTCAACTTCAACTTGTGTTCTATTCAGATATGATTTGTATTGCAGTGCTTTCTTGTAATATTCGTTACCGGTTCCAAAAGGGTTTTGGTTTCCGCTAGCTTCTTGGTTATGGCATTCACGTTTGAAGTGCCCTTTTTGTCGACATCTGAAACAAGTAACTTTCGTTTTGTCGAAACCAAGTTTATTGTTTGAATTACCAATATCCCTTCCAGTGAGTACTACAAATTTTGAAACTCTCTGGATAATCGATGCTAAGGACCATTTGATGTCCATCAGTTCTAACTCTTCCTCATCTACCGGATCGTAATCCTCAGCTTTCATTTCAGGATTTCCGATCTTTCCAGCAACAAGACTTTCATACGATTCCAGAACTGTAGCAAGAAGTGCTATGTGTTGTTTTGCAACTTTTTCAGGAAACACATTCTTTAAATCTACTGCTATGTTGCATTGGAAAACATTTGAATTAGAAGTGGATTGTCTTGTTTGATGAGATTGACTTTGAGAAGAAGAATTTGAACCAACATATGAATAACCAGTGTTTGGAGAATACTGATTCTGTGACGATTGATCTGATGTACTTATGTTTGCACTAAATGCCGTTTGGATTTTTGGACTTTGAATCGGAGTATCTGGAACACCACCTTTGTAATAAACTCTGACATCCTGAACAATATTAGTGTTTTTGGATTTTGCAATCTTCATCAATTCCATTTCATGACCTTCAAGTTTGTCAATGAAAGATGACAACTAAAAATGTCTCCAAGATGGACTATTCTTTAGAATCATCATATACGTTGTCCATTCTCCTTCTGGAAGTGTATCGGCCAGTTTCTCAATCTGCTCTTCGTTAGTTCTCTTGATATCATGTCTTCGCATCTGAACCATGAGGTGACAATATCTATCAATCATTTGCTTCATTGTCTCCCCTTTGATCATCGTGAAGATCTCAAACTCTTTCTTAATCAGGGCCTTTTCGCTCTTTATCATTTCATCACTTCCTTTGAATTTTTTGCAAAGAGAATTCCATAATTCTTGAGAAGTATCGTATTCTGGTAATAATATCAGGATATCTTCTTTGACAGATTGTTGTATCAAGCTGATCATTTTCTTTTCAGCAACATATTTCTCTTTGTTAATTGCTGAAAACTTGTTCAGTGGAAGATCTTGATCACGTTCATCTTTCGGCCATGTGTAACCGTCTTCAATTGCAACCCAGCTGTTGAATTGATTCGCTTGAATCCAATTAACAAACTTTTCCTCCCATCCCTTGAACTCGTCCATACTCATCAACTTTGTGGTTTCTGAGTAGTTCCCATTTCATTATCGAGGTTCATCTGATTAACCACAATTGAATTTGATGTTGAGACTTGAGCTACTCCAGCTACAAACGCGTTATGGAAATCTTCCATTTTGAAAATCGAGACACGTACGCTAAAAACCACGTTAAAACTTTGAAAAATATTAGAACTACTACAAGTTCGGTCGAACTTGTGGTTGAAAGATGAAAATTTTCAGTTTATACCCAAGTTCGGTCGAACTTGGTTGAAAGATTTCAAAATTTTTTATTTCGAGCGAACTTATGAAAATTAATAAGAAACAGGTAAGTTCGGTCGAACTTAAGCTTGAATTTTTAAGAGAATCACTAAGTACGGGCGAACTTAGTTTGAATTTTAATGAAAAACTTCAAGTTCGGGCGAACTTAAGCGAAATTTCAACAGAATTTTATCAAGTTCGGTCGAACTTGATAGAAACTCAAGAAAAATTCAATAAGTTCGAGCGGACTTAGCTTAAAGTCACTGAAAAGCCTAACAAGTTCGGTCGAACTTGATAAAAATCAATGATTTTAATCAAGTTCGGGCGAACTTGAGGTTAAGTTCGGCCAACATGATTTTGAAAAACATGGTTTTAGCAACTTTTTTATGTCAATTCGTGTGAATTTGATGTCCAAACTCTCAGGGGTTTACCACGAATGTATTTAACATGACATATTCAAAAGTGGACAAAATTTGACCGTGAATTCTTCATTTTTGTTCAAAAGTTAAGAAAAATAGAAGAATGAAGATGAAATAGAGAGATTCTTGTCTTGATTTCAACAAATTCAGGTATCCAGGCTCTTATACCACTTGTAAGAACGTCCACGATTTGCACGGGAACCTAAATTTGTTATCTATTGTCCGATTAGGCAAAACTAATAACAAGTTAACCAAATAACAAGAATTACTAGTTTAATTGTTGTTTTCATTGATCTTAAGCAACACATTCGAGATCCGGATCCGACAGAGCTTCGCCGTCTCTGTGCCAAAATATCTCCCCGTTACAAATGAAATCACAAGGCACCTATTTATAGGATCATAGGTTCGCTGGTTAGGTGTTGAAGTTCGGGCGAACTTGACTTCCCGATTACCATCTCAAGCGAACTTGTCCTAAAACACTCTTAAATACACCTCGTTTCATCTATACTATATAGACTCGATACAAGACTATTCTATACACATTATGCACCAATAGACTCCTTCTTCGATATCTACTTTGTCTTGTTCGGTCTTCAGAAACTCTCATTTATTCCAGACTCGTTCTCGAGTAATAACGAAGGCAACAGACATATGCACCAACAACAAACAAATTTCGAAATGAAGTTTTCGTTCAAAATCAATTCCCTTTATCAATAAAACTGTGTTTAGAAGCTGACAAATATAGAGACTGCTGGCAAAAACGACAAGATATTTCATTTAATCAATTATTTACACGTTTTCGTCTAAATATGAAAAGTGGCCGAAATTTAACGAAACTTGTAATGAATTTTTCATGAAAAACCGAATCGCTGTATCAAATAAAACTGTGTTTGAAATTTGATAAATATAGAAACTTCTGACATAAATGACCAGATATTTATTTAATCAACTACTAACCCGTTTTCGTCCAAATATGGAAAGTGGGCGAAAACTAACGACACCCCAAATGATATTTTTCAAGAAAAATCGAATCCCTGTATGAATAAAACTGAATTTGTAAGCTAAGAAATGCAAAAACTACTGACAGAAACGACCAGTATTAGATTTAATGAATTATTTACGGGTTTTTGTCTAAATATGGAAAGTGGCGAAAACAAACGACTCGAAATTAATTTTTCGTGGAAAATCAAATCCTTTTATTAATAGAACTGAGTTTGGAACCTGAGAAATACAGAAACTGCTGACGAAAACGACCAGATATTTGATCTAATGGTTTACTTACGCATTTCGTCTTAATATGGAAAGTGGGCGAAAACAAATCAAACTCACAACGAATTTTTCATGGAAAATCAAATCCCTTTATCAATAAAACTGAGTTTGGAACCTAAGAAATACAGAAAGTGTTGACGAACACGACCATATACTTGATTTAATGAATTATTTACGCTTTTCGTTTAAATATGGAAAGTGAGCGAAAACAAACGAATTCGGAATGAAGTTTCCGTTCAAAAGCGAATCCCTTTATCAATAAAACTGAGTTTAGAAGCTGAGAAATACAGAGACTGCTGACAAAAACAACAAGATATTTCATTTAATCAATTATTCACACGATTTCGTCTAAATATGAAGAGTGGCCGAAATTTAACGAAACTTGTAATGAATTTTTCATGAAAATCCGAATCACTGTATCAAATAAAACTCTGTTTGAAAGCTGATAAATATAGAAACTTCTAACATAAACGACCAGATATTTATTTAATCAACTATTACCGTGTTTTCGTCTAAATACGGGGTCAAAAACTAACGAAACCCCAAATGTTATTTTTCATGAAAAATTGAATCTCTTTATCAATAAAACTGAATTTGGAAGCTAAGAAATGCAGAAACTGCTGACAGAAACGACCAGATATTAGATTTAATGAATTATTTACGCGTTTTTTTCTAAATAAGGAAAGTGGGCGAAAACAAACGAAAATCGAATTAATTTCCGTGGAAAATCGAATCATTTTATCAATAAAACTGAGTTTGTAACCTGAGAAATACAGAAACTACTGACGAAAACGACCATGTATTTGACTTAATGGTTTATTTACGCGTTTCGACTTAGTATGGAAAGTGGGCGAAAACAAACCAAACTCGCAATGAATTTTTGGTGGAAAATCGAATCTCTTTATCAATAAAACTGAGTTTAGAACCTGAGAAATACAGAAAGTGTTGACAAAAACGACCAGATACATGATTTACTGAATTATTTACGCTTTTTGTCTAAATATGGAAAGTGGGCGAAAACAAACGAATTTTGGAATAAAGTTTTCGTTCAAAATCGATTCCCTTTATCAATAAAACTGTGTTTGGAAGCTGACAAATACAGAGACTGCTGGCAAAAATAACAGGATATTTCATTTAATCAATTATTCACACGTTTTCGTCTAAATATGAAAAGTGGCTGAAATTTAACGAAACTTGTAATGAATTTTTCGTGAAAAAACGAATCGTTGTATCATATAAAACTGTGTTTGAAAGCTGATAAATATAGAAACTTCTGACATAAACGACCAGATATTTCTTTAATCAAGCATTAACCCATTTTCGTCCAAATACGGAAAGTGGGCGAAAAACTAACGACACCCCGAATGATAATTTTCAAGAAAAATCGAATCCCTGTATCAATGAAACTGAATTTGGAAGCTAAGAAATGCAGAAACTGCTGACAGAAACGACCAGATATTAGATTTAATGAATTATTTACGCGTTTTTGTCTAAATACGGAAAGTGAGCGAAAACAAACGAAACTCGAATTAATTTTTCGTGGAAAATCGAATCCTTTTATCAATAAAACTGAGTTTGTAACCCGAGAAATACAGAAACTGCTGATGAAAACGACCATATATTTGATTTAATGGTTTATTTACACGTTTCGACTTAATATGGAAAGTGGGCGAAAACAAACCAAACTCGCAATGAATTTTCGTGGAAAATCGAATCTCTTTATCAATAAAACTGAGTTTAGAACCTGAGAAATACAGAAAGTGTTGACAAAAACGACCAGATACATGGTTTAATGAATTATTTACGCTTTTCGTCTAAATATGGAAAGTGGACGAAAACAAACGAATTTTGGAATAAAGTTTTCTTTCAAAATCAATTCCCTTTATCAATAAAACTGTGTTTAGAAGCTGACAAATACAGAGATTGCTGGCAAAAACGACAAGATATTTCATTTAATCAATTATTTACACGTTTTCGTCTAAATATGAAAAGTGGCCGAAATTTAACGAAACTTGTAATGAATTTTCATGAAAAACCGAATCGCTGTATCAAATAAAACTGTGTTTGAAAGTTGATAAATCGAATCTTACATATTTAGACGAAAAGCGTAAATAATTCATTAAATCATGTATCTGGTCGTTTATAGAAACTTCTGACATAAACGACCAAATATTTATCTAATCAACTATTAACGCGTTTTTGTCTAAATACGGAAAATGGTCAAAAACTAACAAAACCCGGAATGTTATTTTTCAAGAAAAAACGAATCTCTTTATCAATAAAACTGAATTTGGAAGATAAGAAATGCAGAAGCTGCTGACAGAAACGACCAGATATTATATTTAATGAATTATTTACGCGTTTTTGTCTAAATACGGAAAGTGGGCGAAAACAAACGAAACTCGAAATTAATTTTTCATGGAAAATCGAATCCTTTTATCAATAAAACTGAGTTCGTAACCTGAGAAATACAGAAACTGCTGACGAAAACGACCATATATTTGATTTAATGGTTTATTTACACGTTTCGACTTAATATGGAAAGTGGGCGAAAACAAACCAAACTCGCAATGAATTTTTCATGGAAAATCGAATCTCTTTATCAATAAAACTGAGTTTAGAACCTGAGAAATACAGAAAGTGTTGACAAAAACGACCAGATACATGATTTAATGAATTATTTACACTTTTGGTCTAAATATGGAAAGTGGGCGAAAACAAACGAATTTTGGAATAAAGTTTTCGTTCAAAATCGATTCCCTTTATCAATAAAACTGTGTTTGGAAGCTGACAAATACAGAGACTGCTGGCAAAAAATGACAAGATATTTCATTTAATCAATTATTCATACGTTTTCGTCTAAATATGAAAAGTGGCCGAAATTTAACAAAACTTGTCATGAAATTTTTCGTGAAAACCGAATCGCTGTATCAAATAAATCTGTGTTTGAAAGCTGATAAATATAGAAACTTCTGACATAAACGACCAGATATTTCTTTAATCAAGTATTAACCCGTTTTTCGTCCAAATACGGAAAGTGGGCGAAAACTAACGACACCCCGAATGATATTTTTCAAGAAAAATTGAATCCTTGTATCAATGAAACTGAATTTGTAAGCTAAGAAATGCAAAAACTGCTAACAGAAACAACAAGATATAAGATTTAATGAATTATTTACGGGTTTTTGTCTTAATAAGAAAAGTGGGCGAAAAACAAACGAAACTCGAAATTAATTTTTCATGGAAAATCGAATTCTTTTATCAATAGAACTGTGTTTGGAACCTGAGAAATACAGAAACTGCTGACGAAAACGACCAGATATTTCATTTAATGGTTTATATACGCGTTTCGTCTTAATATGGAAAGTGGGCGAAAACAAACCAAACTCGCAACAAATTTTTCGTGGAAAATCGAATCCCTTTATCAATAAAACTGAGTTTGGAACCTGAGAAATACAAAAAGTGTTGACGAACACGACCATATACTTGATTTCATGAATTATTACGCTTTTGGTCTAAATATGGAAAGTGGGCGAAAACAAACGAAATTCGGAACGCAGTTTCCGTTCAAAATCGAATCCATTTATCAATAAAACTTAGTTTAGAAGCTGAGAAATACAGAGACTGCTGACAAAAAACGACAAGATATTTCATTTAATCAATTATTCACACGATTTCGTCTAAATATGAAAAGTGGCCGAAATTTAACGAAACTTGTAATGAATTTTCATGAAAAACCGAATCACTGTATCTAATAAAACTTTGTTTGAAAGTTGATAAATACAGAGACTTCTGACATAAACGACCAGATATTTATCTAATCCACTATTAACGCGTTTTCGTCTAAATACGGAAAGTGGTCAAAAACTAACAAAACCCCAAATGTTATTTTTCATGAAAAATCGAATCTCCTTATCAATAAAACTGAATTTGGAAGCTAATAAATGCAGATACTGCTGACAGAAACCACCAGATATTAGATTTAATTAATTATTTACGCGTTTTTGTCTAAATACAGAAAGTGGGCGAAAACAAACGAAACTCGAATTTAATTTTTCTTGGAAAATCGAATCCTTTTATCAATAAAACTGAGTTTGTAACCTGAGAAATACAGAAACTGCTGATGAAAACGACCATATATTTGATTTAATGGTTTATTTACACGTTTCGACTTAATATGGAAAGTGGACGAAAACAAACCAAACTCGCAATGAATTTTTCGTGGAAAATCGAATCTCTTTATCAATAAAACTGAGTTTAGAACCTGAGAAATACAGAAAGTGTTGACAAAAACGACCAGATACATGATTTAATGAATTATTTACGCTTTTCGTCTAAATATGGAAAGTGGGCGAAAACAAACGAATTTTGGAATAAAGTTTTCTTTCAAAATCGATTCCCTTTATCAATAAAACTGTGTTTGGAAGCTGACAAATACAGAGATCTGCTGGCAAAAATGACAAGATATTTCATTTAATCAATCATTCACACGTTTTCGTCTAAATATGAAAAGTGGCCGAAATTTAACGAAACTTGTCATGAATTTTTCGTGAAAACCGAATCGCTGTATCAAATAAAACTGTGTTTGGAAGCTGATAAATATAAAAACGTTTGACATAAACGACCAGATATTTCTTTAATCAAGTATTAACCCGTTTTCGTCCAAATACGGAAAGTGGGCGAAAACTAACGACACCCCGAATGTTATTTTTCAAGAAAAATCGAATCCCTGTATCAATGAAACTGAATTTGTAAGCTAAGAAATGCAAAAACTGCTGACAGAAACAACCAGATATTAGATTTAATGAATTATTTTGACAGAAACAACCAGATATTTGATTTAATGAATTATTTACGCTTTTCGTCTAAATATGGAAAGTGGGCGTAAACAAAGGAAACTCGGAATTAATTTTTCGTGGAAAATCAAATTCTTTTATCAGTTTGGAACCTGAGAAATAAAGAAACTGCCTACAAAAATGACAAGATATTTGATTTAATGGTTAATTTACGCGTTTCGTCTTAATATGGAAAGTGGTGAAAACAAACCAAACCCTCAATGAATTTTTCATGGAAAATCGAATCTCTTTATCAATAAAACTAAGTTTGAAACCTGAGAAATACAGAAACTGCTGAAAAAAACGACCAGATACTTGATTTAATGAACTATTTACACGTTTCGACTAAATATGAAAAGTGGGCGAAAACAAATGAAGTTTTCGTGCAAAATCGAATCCACTGGAAGCTGGGAAATACTGAAACTGCTGACAAAAACGACAAGATATCTCATTTACTCAATTATTCACACGTTTTCGTCTAAATATTAAAAGTGGCTGAAATTTAACGAAACTCAGAATGAAATTTTCGTGAAAAAACAAATCACTGTATGAATAAAACTAAGTTTGAAAGCTGATAAATACAGAAACGTCTAACATAAACGCCCTGATATTTGTTTAATCAACTATTAACGCGTTTTTCGTCTAAATATGGAAAGTGGGCGAAAACTAACGAAACTCGGAATGATATTTTTCAAGAAAAATCGAATCCCTGTATCAATAAAACTGAATTTGGAAGCTAAGAAATGCAGAAACTACTGACAGAAACAACCAGATGTTAGATTTAATGAATTATTTACGCGTTTCGTCTAAATATGGAAAGTGGCGAAAACAAACGAAATTCGGAATGAATTTTTCGTGAAAAATTGAATCCTTCTATCAATAAAATTGAGTTTAGAACCTGAGAAATACAGAACTAACAAAAACGACCAGATAGTTGATTTAATGTATTATTTACGCTTTTCGTCTAAATATGGAAAGTGGGTGAAAACAAACGAAACTTGGAATTAATTTTTGATGGAAAATCGAGTCCCTTTATCAATAAAACTGAGTTTGGAACCTGAGAAATAAAGAAACTGCTGACAAAAACGACCAGATATTTGATTTAATGAATTATTTACGCGTTTCGTCTAAATATGGAAAGTGGACGAAACCAAACTAAATTCGCAATGAATTTTTCTTTGAAAATCGAATCCCTTTATCAATAAAACTAAGTTTGGAACCTGATAAATACAAAAACTGCTCACAAAAATGATCAGATACTTGACTTAATGAATTATTTACGCGTTTCGTCTAAATATGAAAAGTGTGCGAAAACAAACGAAATTCGAAATGAAGTTTTCGTGCAAAGTCGAATCCCTTTATATAAAATTGAGTTTAGAAGCTGAGAAATACAGAAACTGCTGACAAATACGAAAAGATATTTCATTTAGTCAATTATTCACACTTTTTGTCTAAATATGAAAAGTGGCCGAAATTTAACGAAACTTGTAATGAATTTTTCATGAAGAACCGAATCACTGTATCAATAAAACTGTGTTTGTAAGCTGATAAATACAGAAACTTCTGACATAAATGACCATATATTTATTTAATCAACTATTAACGTGTTTCCGTTTAAATACGAAAAGTGGGCTAAAACTAACGAAACCCTAAATGATATTTTTCAAGAATAATCGAATCCCTGTATCATTAAAACTGAACTTGGAAGCTAAGAAATGCAGAAACTACTGACAGAAACGACCAGGTATTTGATTTAATGAATTATTAACGTTTTTGTCTAAATATGGAAAGTAGGCGAAAACAAACGAAACTCGGAATTAATTTTTCGTGGAAAATCGAATCCTTTTATCAATAAAACTGAGTTTGGAACCTGAGAAATACAGAAGCTGCTTAAGAAAATGACCAGATATTTGATTTAATGGTTTATTTACGCATTTCGTCTTAATATGGAAAGTGGGTGAAAACAAACCAAACCCGCAATAATTTTTTCGTGGAAGATCGAATCCCTTTATAAATAAAACTAAGTTTGGAACCTGATAAATACAGAAACTGCTGACAAAAACAACTAGATACTTGATTTAATGAATTGTTTACGCCTTTGGTCTAAATATGCAAAGTGGGAGAAAACAACGAAATTCGGAATGAAGTTTTGGTGCAAAATCGAATCATTTTATCTATAAAACTGAGTTTGGAAGCTGAGAAATACAGAAACTAAACGACAAGATATTTTATTTAATCAAGTATTCACACGTTTTCGTCTATATATAAAAAGTGTACGAAATTTAAAGAAACTCGAATGAATTTTTCGTGAAAAACCGAATCACTGTATCAATAAAACTGTGTTTGGAAGCTGATAAATACAGAAACTTTTGACATAAACGACCATATATTTATTTAATCAACTATTAATGTGTTTTCATGTAAATGGTGGACGAAAACTAATGAAACTCCGAATGATATTTTTCAAGAAAAATCCAATCCCTGTATCAATAAAACTGAATTTGGAAACTGAGAAATGCAGAAACTTCTGACAGAAACGACCAGATATTTGTTTTACTGAATTTGTTACGCGTTTGGTCCAAATATGGAAAGTGGGCGAAAACAAACGAAACTCGAAATGATTTTTTCGTGGAAAATCTTATCCTTTTATTAATAAAACTGAGTTTGGAACTTGAGAAATACAGAAAATGCTGACAAAAACGACAAGATATCTCATTTAATCAATTATTCACACGTTTTCGTCTAAATATGAAAAGTGGGCGAAATTTAACAAAACTCGGAATGAATTTTTCGTGAAAACCCGAATCACTGCATCAATAAAACTGTGTTTGGAAGCTGAAAAATACAGAAACTTCGGGCGTAAACGACCAGATATTTATTTAATCAACTATTAACGCGTTTTCGTCTAAATATGAATAGTGGGCGAAAATTAACGAAACTCCAAATGATATTTTTCAAGAAAAATCGAATCCTTGTATCAATAAAACTGAATTCGGGAGCTCAGAAATGCAAATCTGCTGACAGAAACGACCAGCTACTTGATTTAATGAATTATATATGCGTTTCGTCTAAATATGAAAAGTGGGCGAAAACAAACGAAATTCGGATTGAAGTTTTCGTGCAAAATCGAATCCTTTATCAATAAAACGGAGTTTGGAAACTGAGTAATACAGATACTACTGACAAAAACGACAAAATATTTCATTTAATGAATTATTCACACGTTTTCATCTAACTATGAAAAGTGGGCGAAATTTAACGAAACTCGGAATGATTTTTTTGTGAAAAACCGAATCACTGTATCAATAAAACTGTGTTTGTAAGCTAAATATAGAAACTTCTGACATAAACGACGAGATATTTATTTAATCAACTATTAACGCATTTCGTCTAAAAAAGAAAAGTGGGCGAAAACTAACGAAACTCTGAATATATTTTTCAAGAAAAATCGAATCCCTGTATCAATAAAACTGAATTTGGAAGTTGAGAAATGCAGAAACTGCTGACAGAAACGACCAGATATTTCATTTAATGAATTATTTAAGTGTTTCGTTTAAATATGGAAAGTGGGCGAAAACAAACGAAACTCCGTATGAAACTTTTCGTGGAAAATCGAATCCTTTTATCTATAAAACTGAGTTTGGAACCTGAGAAATCCAGAAACTGCTGACAAAAACAACTAGATATTTGATTTAATGAATTATTTACGCTTTTCTTCTCAAAATGGAAAGTGGGCGAAAACAAACGAAACTCGCAATAAATTTTCATGGAAAATCAAATCCCTTTATCAAAAAACTGAGTTTGGAACCTCAGAAATACAGAAACTGCTAACAAAAACGACCAGGTACTTGATTTAATGAATTATTTACGCTTTTCGTCTAAAGATGGAAAGTGGGCGAAAACAAACAAATTCGGAATTAAGTTTTCGTTTAAAATCGAATCCGTTTATCAATAAAACTGAGTTTGGAAGCTAAGAAATACAGAAACTGCTGACAAAAACGACATGATATTTCATTTAATCAATTATTCACACGTTTCCGTCTAAATATGAAAAGTGGCCGAAATTTAACGAAACTCGGAATGAATTGTTCGTGAAAAAACGAATCACTGTATCAATAAAACTGTGTTTAGAAGCGGATAAATTGTGACAAATGGCGAATTTTCTGGTTGTTCCGTACATCCTAATCGATGTTTAGTTATTAATTTCGTTCATAACGTCTAGCAAAGTCCTGGTATTTTATGTCGTACATTGGTATTATTGATGTGTAATTAGTTGGTAAACCAACGCAAACGTTGCTGATTGTATGAAACAAAAAGTTTTAAATTTGAATATTCATACAATTTATTCATGATAACCAACATGTTACTTGAAGGGAAGAACAACAAATTTATTCATTAAAAAAAATAGTACCATTAGTCTTGGACTACTGAAAACAATGTTAAGATATCTTTTCCCAACCAATCCTATATTATTTTAAATACCATTTCATTAAAAACCCCATTGTCTCATCTTGTTTATCTGGTTTCTTACAAATCTAGAAGGGGTACATCTCATGCAATATTTTAATCCACTTTACAAGACCCCTTTTCTTGTCTTGTGGTTTGAAACGTCAACTCCACTAGAAGAATGAAAGGTCAAGTGGTGACCAATCAAATCTCTCATGCATACTCTATTAATCTAATAATTTAACCGTGCAAGGTCCTAAGCCCCATGCAAGTTGCATAAGACATCATCATACCCACCAATTCAACTTTTCACCTGATTCAAGGAACCGATTATACCCCTTGAAACTCAACCAAACTCCACACAAATTTCTTTAATTATCTAGTTAGGAGCAAAATATTTGACTCCCAAGGTCATCCTATTTAAAACCCAACATAAGTCTAGATAACACCCTTAGAAGAATACAACACCTCCATTCTCAAAAACCCATGTCTCGTTCGGTTCTCTTATCTCATCCCAAACCACCAAGAACCTCAGCCCATTCAAGTGATCTCAAGGTGTTCTAGTGTGATTAACCTTCAACGATCAAGCTTGTCCGAGAGCGAGCATCATCACGGTTTCCGTTTGACACCATTCTCGCAGCCTCATAGTCTAGTTCGATCTCACTTTAGTGTAAGTTTTCCAAGTTCAAATCCTAAGTAACTAGCTTTCATAAATATCTTTCTTATCTAGTCGCTTTTATGATCAAAACTAGTCGCGATCCGCAAGAATTAAGTCTCTAACTCCCGTGGAAAGAGAGCTCGAGTTCTTCGCCATCTCGTCTTTTGAACACATTCTCGCTTGCCTTTGTAAGTGTTTTTGTTATGATTATCCTTTGAGTTAGTTGTTTATGCGTCAAATCATCCGAATAGCGTCTTCCTTCTTCTTAACTTAGAAATCCATAAACCTGTTAGTTATTGTTTAGAAAAGCTACGATTTCTTATCAAGACTACAAGGTGTTGAGTTGTGAAACAACATACGCTGGTGATTATTAAAGTATTTGTTACAGGAAGTTTATTGAAGTGCAAAAACATGAAGTTGGTATCTAACACTTAATAAAAGGACTGTAAGTGTTCATGCATGCTTATGAGATATACTATATGTATACATATGGTTTACAAAAAGTGGTAAATTACATCACCCTCACATTATATGGGGATGAAGATCTGAGGATGTTTTCTTATTATTTTCATATAAGCCTTCTATACGGTTTTCTTTGAGGGAAACTAACTCTAGAACAAAAAAAATAATAAATAAATAAACAAATGTCATTAGTAACAAAATGTTACTTTCTCAAACTACCAGTACATGGATTTTTGTAGTCTACAAGTGATTCAAATGGATTTGAAGGATACTAAAATATGTAAACATTATAAGACATACGTAACGCATTATTCCAAGTGGAGTTGGAATTTTATGAGGTGATCAATTAAAGTATCAATACCTTGATGCATGTCTTAATAATCCAGTTGGAAAATACTAAGTTAAACATATGCAGTACATATATTTGGGTACTCATTTTGAGCAAAAAGTCCATAACCATATATTATTTTTGGCGTATTCAAGTTTATAAGAAACCTCATGATTTATGCATGTTCACGAGTCTAGTTATGCTAGAAAAGAACTTTAAATATGTATAAATATATGTTAAAGATATATTTTCTACATAAATTAATAGTAAGTAAATATGGTACAGATATGAAGACATGTATGTACTCCTTACAAAAAAAATCATCATAACTTATACCTTCGTTTTATAAAAAGAATGTGAATGTATGAAAATACAAACTTACTATTTTTGTATGAGTATTCATTGTAGTTACAAGATTTATTCACAAACAGAAAGAAGTAAATATATAAATTATATATTTATATACATTTCTTACTGAAAAGTCGGGTTATAAAAACATATTATTTTGGTGTACTCGAAAGTGATTTGGTTTATGGATATAAACGAATACAATAATCTCGATGCATTATGTATACAAATATAAATTTTGTTGTAAAAGTATATATTTCGTCAATTTGGAACGAATCACAAACGTGTCAGCGTATTGTGTTAAAACAAGAAATGAGTACCTTCTAAACTAGCTAGTTGGATGATTTGATTATGACGAACGCATATGCTAGAGCTATATTTCATAGACCTTAGTGTCTTACATGAGTTAGGACACATGTATGTCGGGAAGTATTGTGGACATTTGATTTTGTTAGCATAAGCACGGAACGCAATTTGTGAGTCTTCACGACCCCTTTTACTTATTTAAATATGTATTTAAATCGGGGAAATTCGTGCTTGGTTATGGGGCATGGTAGTGGGGTATGAAATCCATTTTTGTCTATTTTGTACGCATAATTTGGTTGGTTTTAGAGCTCGGAAGTCCTCGTGTTATTGTTTGGTTTAGTAACCATTAGTCGTGGTAATGACCGCGGAACAGTTGAATAGATCTATTGGGTTTAACGAGCCCCGCTCCTGGTCGGTCGCGGCCCTATGGGACAACGTCGATTCACGGCTTTTGGAAGATGCATGCATCATGGACGATACCTTTTTGTGGGCTTTGCCTTGTATATTCCATCGTACCGAAAATATACTTAACAACTCCTAGGAACTTTATAAACTTTATAACGTTTGGTCGTATGTGTTTTGAAACCTAGTGTTTACAATTGGGTTGTGTAAACTATTTTATTGTTATGGTTTGTAAACTTTAAACTTCGGTATCGTTGATGCTTAATAAAAATAGTTGTTTGCATATCATATGCTTGAAAAACTTTCATGGTCGCACCTTGCGTTTCTGCCTTCGGCGGGGTGTGATAGATTGGTATCAGAGCCTCGATTATAGCAAACTAGGATTCTGTCAAGAGTCTAGACTATAATCTCATATTTAGGGTGCTCGCATTAATCGTTTTCACTTGCATGAAAAGTTTCTTTGCATTGCATCACGTTCATGATTTTGTCTATGTGGTATAGGCGGGTTACTTGGTTTAGTCTATGTGGTATAGACGGGTTACATGGTTAGTCTATTATGAATAGACAAGTTATTTGGTTCATGTGGAGCGATTTGTGATTTATATATGTGTTTGTACTGATTATTTTTCCAGGTCACGATGTCGTCAACTTCGGATCCTATTGATATTTCAGATTCAGACGAGGAGGTCCTCGAGTTGGAGACGGACAGTAGCCGGAGGAGGATCCGGACTACGTGTCCAATGATGCAATAAATGGCGATAGTGCTGAGGGGGAGATCATACCCTTAGGTTTCCTGTGCTGATAGAAAATGTTCTCAAGCTAGGGGATGTTCTAGTCCCTGGTGCAGTTGTCATAGGTCACCCCGATGGACGCCTTATCCTTGACATCCGACCCGTTGTGATTGAGATTCTTCTTGTGGGCGTCCCTGCTGGGGGGACAAGGTTCCAATATTTCACGTTGATCATGTCGATGATGACCTAGGAGAGGGTGAGGCGTTCGATGTTGCGATTCTGGAGGTCTCTTCCCGGTGGTGTCTGTTATGGACATTTCATCTTCTGACACTACTGATAGTGTATCTTCTTCTGCTCTTAGAGTTGTGGGTCTGAGTGCTTACGCTACAGACTGTGACTCTGCTGCAGAGCCTGTCGCTCCCACTACTCTGAAGATGGGTGGACCATCTTGTATTGTTCCTGCTAGAGTTGATAATGAGAGAGTTAGTGAGCCTAGGAGGGAGATTCCTTCTGTTTTTGAGACTGGAGGACCTTCACGTCCCTCTCCTGCTAGTATTTTCATTGAGATTCCGAGCTGCTGGCTTTCCTGTACCCTCGGAGCTCGAGTCGGGTGGACCGTCTCGACCTCCTCCCACCATGTCACCTTCTGATCCATACTATCGTTCTCCCATGTTTCCACCCACTCTCGAGGAGAGGATGGGTTCCCTTGAGATGCACTTTTTGGTGTTTACGCGTAAGATTGATAAGGAGTTGGATATTATTCGTCAGCAGCGATTCCATGATGGTCACCAGATGATTACCCTCACTTCAGCTTCAGCAGGCCATGACGTGACTTTTGGTATGACGGATCGTGAGATTTCAGAGGTTTGGGCTAGGGTCGCTACACTCGCTCATGAATGAGAGTTATCGAGGAGGACTTAGCCAGAGTCAGAGCAGCACTCGAGATACGACCACCCCACCCCCACCCCCACCCCCACCCCAGTAGATGTGATATGACTATCCTACTTTTGGTTACGAAGATTGCTCGTGGAAGAAATTTACCTTTTTGTATATTGTCTAAACTTATAAGACGAGGTGATGTTGCCTCGAGCTCTTTTGGATCTTTATGAAACAATGTAACAAGTTTGAATGATATGTAAATTATGGTATTTTATTTTGATGTGTTGTATTTTATTCTTGTCATGATTAATATGATATTGCGATTATTATGATGATGATTATTCATATAATTGTTATTACTCGTGCACTCATGATTATTGGTGATACTTGTTGACGTCATCATATGGTTATTACAATTGGTTGTATTATTCGTTCATGGTTGGCAATATTTGTTGAAATATATGTCTAAATTCTTTTGATATTTTATATTAGAAGACCATGGCTCCGAAACGAAGAAATACTTGTAAAAGACTGACTTACCAACTTCGAGCCACGGAGGCGGAGTTAGAAGCTTTGATGGAACAGCGCATCGCTACCGCAATCGCGTGAATAAATGATTAAATGAAATATCTTGTCGTTTTTGTCAGCAGTTTCTGTATTCTCAGCTTCCAAACTCAGTTTTATAGATAAAGGGATTCGATTTCCCACGAAAACTTCATTGTGAGTTTCGTTTGTTTTCGCCCACTTTCCATATTTACACTAAACGCGTAAGTAAACCATTAAATCATATATCTAGTCACTTTCGTTAGCAGTTTTTGTATTTCTCAGGTTCCAAACACAATTTTATTGATAAAAGGATTTGATTTTCCGTGAAAAATTCATTTCGAGTTTCGTTTGTTTTCGCCCACTTTCCATATATAGACGAAACGCGTAAATAATCTACAAAATCAAATATCTGGTCGTTTATATCAGCCCTTTTGCATTTCTCAACGTCCAAATTCAGTTTCATTGATACAAGGATTCGATGTTTCTTGAAAAATATCATTCGGAGTTTCGATAGTTTTCCCCATTTCCCGTATTTAGACGAAAACGGGTTAATAGTTGATTAAATAAATATCTGGTCGTTTAAGTCAGAAGTTTCTGTATTTATGAGCTTCCAAACACAGTTTTATTGATACAGTGATTCGGTTCATGAAAAATTCATTCCTAGTTTCGTTAAATTTCGCCCACTTTTCATATTTAGACAAAAACGTTTGAATAAGTGATTAAATGAAATATCTTCTCGTTTTTTTTCAGCAGTTTCTGTACTTCTCAGTTCCAAACTCAGTTTTATAGATAAATGGATTCAATTTTGCACGAAGACTTCATTCCTAGTTTTGTTTGTTTTCACCCACTTTTCATATTTAGACGAACGCGTAAATAATTTATCTAATCAAGTATATGTATTTGTTAAGTTCCAAACTTAGTTTTATAGATAAAGGGATTCGATTTCCCACAAAAAATTCATTACGAGTTTCGTTTGTTTTCGCCCACTTTCCATATTTACCCGAAACGCGTAAGTAAACCATTAAATCATATATCTTGTCGTTTTCGTTAGCAGTTTCTGTATTTCTCTAGTTCCTAAGTTCTATTGATAAAAGGATTTGATTTTCCATGAAAAACTCATTTAGATTTTCTTTTGTTTTCGCCCACTTTCCATATTTAGACGAAACACGTAAATAATCTATTAAATCAAATATTGGTCGTTTAGGTCAGCCCTTTTGCATTTCTCAGCTTCCAAATTCAGTTTTATTGATACAGGGATTCGATACTTCTTGAAAAATATCATTCGGAGTTTCGTTAGTTTTCCCCAGTTTCCGTATTTAGACGAAAACGGGTTAATAGTTGATTAAATAAACATATGGTCGTTTAAGCCAGAAGTTTTTGTATTTACCAGCTTCCAAACACAATTTTATTGATATATTGATTCGGCTTTTTCATGAAAAATTCATTCCTAGTTTCTTTAAATTTTGCCCACTTTTCATATTTAGACAAAAACATGTGAATAATTTGATTAAATGAAATATGTTCTCGTTTATGTCAGCAGTTTCCGTATTTCTCAGCTTCCAAACTCAGTTTTATAGATAAAGGGATTCCATTTTGCACCAAAACTTCATTCTGAAAATCGCTTGTTTTCGCCCACTTTTCTTATTTTGACGAAACGCGTAAATAATTCATGATGCCAAGTATTTCATCGTTTTTGTCAATAGTTTCTGTATTTCTCAGCTTCCAAACTCAGTTTTATAGATAAAGGGATTCGATTTCCCACGAAAACTTCATTGCAAGTTTCGTTTGTTATCACGCACTTTCCATATTTACACGGAACGTGTAAGTAAACCATTAAATCATATATCTGGTCGTTTTCGTTAGCAGTTTCTGTATTTCTCAGGTTCCAAACTCAGTTTTATTGATAAAAGGATTTGATTTTCGGTGAAAAATTCATTTCGAGTTTCTGTTTGTTTTCGCCCACTTTCCATATTTAGACGAAACGCGTAAATAATCTATTAAATCAAATATCTGGTCGTTTATGTCAGCCCTTTTGCATTTCTCAGCGTCCAAATTCAGTATTGATACAAGGATTCGATGTTTCTTGAAAAATATCATTTGGAGTTTCGATAGTTTTCCCCATTTTCCGTATTTAGACGAAAACGGGTTAATAGTTGATTAAATAAATATCTGGTCATTTATGTCAGAAGTTTTTGTATTTATCATCTTCCAAACACAGCTTTTTATACAATGATTTGGTTTTTCAGGAAAAATTCATTCCGAGTTTCGTTAAATTTCGCCCACTTTTCATATTTAGACAAAACATGTGAATAATTGATTAAATGAAATATCTGTTGGGTGCTGTCAGCAGTTTCTCATTTCTCGGCTTCCTAACTCAGTTTTATTGATACAGGGATTCGATGTTTCTTGAAAAATATAATTTGGAGTTTCGTTAGTTTTCCCTACTTTCCGTATTTAGACGAAAACGGGTTAATAGTTGATTAAATAAATATCTGGTCGTTTAAGTCAGAAGTTTCTGTATTTATCAGCTTCCAAACATAGTTTTATTGATATAGTGATTCGGTTTTTCATGAAAAATTCATTCATAGTTTCGTTAAATTTTGCCCACTTTTCATATTTAGACAAAAACGTTTGAATAAGTGACTAAATGAAATATCTTCTCGTTTTTTTCAGCAGTTTCTGTATTTCTCAGTTTCCAAACTCAGTTTTATAGATAAAGGGATTCAATTTTGCACGAAAACTTCATTCCGAGTTTCGTTTGTTTTTCCCACTTTTCATATTTAGACGAACGCATAAATAATTTATTTAATCAAGTATCTGTATTTCTTAAGTTCCAAACTTAGCTTTATAGATAAAGGAATTCCATTTCAAACGAAAAAATCATTACGAGTTTCGTTTATTTTCGCCCACTTTCCATATTTAACGAAACGCGTAAGTAAACAATTAAATCATATATCTTGTGGTTTTCGTTAGCAGTTTCTGTATTTGTATTTCTCTGGTTGAAAACTCAGTTTTATTGATAAAAGGATTTGATTTTCCATGAAAAATTCATTTCGAGTTTCGTTTGTTTTCGCCCACTTTCCATATTTAGACGAAACGCGTAAATAATCTATTAAATCAAATATCTGGTCGTTTATGCGAGCCCTTTTGCATTTCTCAGCTTCCAAATTCAGATTGATACAGGGATTCGATGCTTCTTGAAAAATATCATTCGGAGTTTTGTTAGTTTTCCCCATTTTCCGTATTTAGACGAAAACGGGTTAATAGTTGATTAAATAAATATATGGTCGTTTAAGTCAAAAGTTTGTGTATTTACCAGCTTCCAAACACAGTTTTATTTATATAGTGATTCGTCTTTTTCATGAAAATTCATTCCTAGTTTCTATAAATTTCGCCGACTTTTCATATTTAGACAAAACATGTGAATAGTTTGATTAAATGAAATATATTCTCGTTTATGTCAGTAGTTTCTGTATTTCTCAGCTTCCAAACCCAGTTTTATAGATCTAGGGATTCAATTTTACATGAAAACTTAATTCTGAATATCACTTGTTTTCGCCCACTTTTCATATTTTGACGAAACGCGTAAATAATTTATTTAATCAAGTATTTCGTCATTTTTGTCAGCAGTTTCTGTATTTCTCAGCTTCCAAACTCAGTTTTATAGATAAAGAGATTTGATTTCCCACGAAGTTTTCATTACGAGTTTCGTTTGTTTTCGCCCACTTTCCATATTTACACGAAACGGGTAAGTAAACCATTAAATCAAATATCTGGTCGTTTTCGTTAGCAGTTTCTGTATTTCTTAGGTTCCAAACTCAGTTTTATTGATAAAAGGATTTGATTTTCCGTGAAAAAATCATTTTGAGTTTTGTTCGTTTTCGTCCACTTTCCATATTTAGACGAAACGCGTAAATAATCTATTAAATCAAATATCTGGTCGTTTATGTCATCCATTTTGCATTTCTCAACGTCCAAACTCAGTTTTATTGATACAAGCATTTGATGTTTCTTGAAAAATATCATTCGGAGTTTCGAAATTTTTCCCCATTTTCCGTATTTAGACGAAAACGGGTTAATAGTTGATTAAATAAATATCTGGTCGTTTAAGTTCGAAGTTTCTGTATTTACAGTTTTATTGATACAGTGATTCGGTTTTTCATGAAAAATTCATACCTAGTTTCGTTAAATTTCACCCACTTTTCATATTTATACAAAAACGTTTGATTAAGTGATTAAATGAAATATCTTCTCGTTTTTTCAGCAGTTTCTGTATTTCTCAGTTTTCAATCTCAGTTTTATAGATAAATGTATTCAATTTTGAACGAAAACTTCATTCTGAGTTTCGTTTGTTTTTGCCCACTTTTCATATTTAGTCGAACGCGTAAACAATTTATTTAATCAAGTATATGTATTTCTTAAGTCCCAAACTTAGTTTTATAAATAAAGGGATTCGATTTCCCACGAAAAATTCATTACAAGTTTCGTTTGCTTTCGCCCACTTTCCATATTTACACGAAACTCGTAAGTAAACCATTAAATCATATATCTGGTCGTTTTCGTTAGCAGTTTCTGTATTTCTCTTGTTCAAAACTCAGTTTTATTGATAAAAGGATTTGATTTTCCATGAAAAACTCGTTTCGAGTTTCGTTTGTTTTCGCCCACTTTCCATATTTAGACGAAACACGTAAATAATCTATTAAATCAAATATCTAGTCGTTTATGTCAGCCCTTTTGCATTTCTCAGCTTCCAAATTCAGTTTTATTGATACAGGGATTCGACGCTTCTTGGAAAATATCATTCGGAGTTTCGTTAGTTTTCCCCATTTTCCGTATTTAGACGAAAACGGGTTAATAGTTAATTAAATAAATATATTGTCGTTTAAGTCAAAAGTTTCTGTATTTACCAGCTTCCAAACACAGTTTTATTGATATAGTTATTCGGCTTTTTCAAGAAAATTCATTCCTAGTTTCTTTAAATTTCGCCCAATTTTCATATTTAGACAAAAACATGTGAATAATTTGATTAAATGAAATATGTTTCTCGTTTATGTTAGCAGTTTCTATATTTCTCAGCTTCCAAACTCAGTTTTATAGATAAAGGGATTCAATTTTGCACCAAAACTTCATTCTGAATATGGCTTTTTTTCGCCCACTTTTCATATTTTGACGAAACGCGTAAATAATTTATTTAATCAAGTATTTCGCCGTTTTTGTCAGCAGTTTCTATATTTATCAGCTTCCAAACTCAGTTTTATAGATAAAGGGATTCGATTTCCCACGAAAATTTCATTACGAGTTTCGTTTGTTTTCGCCCACTTTCCATATTTACACGAAACGGGTAAGTAAACCATTAAATCAAATAGCTTGTCGTTTTCGTTAGCAGGATCTGTATTTCTCAGGTTCCAAACTCATTTTAATGATAAAAGGATTTGATTTTCTGTGAAAAATTCATTATGAGTTTCGTTTGTTTTCGCCCACTTTGCATATTTAGACGAAACGCGTAAATAATCTATTAAATCAAATACCTGGTCGTTTATGTCAGCCCTTTTGCAATTCTCAGCGTCCAAATTCAGTTTTATTGATACAAGGATTTGATGTTTCTTGAAAAATATCATTCGAAGTTTCGAAATTTTCCCATTTTTTCGTATTTAGACGAAAACGGGTTAATAGTTGATTAAATAAATATCTGGTCGTTTAAGTCTGAAGTTTCTGTATTTATCAGCTTCCAAACACAGTTTTATTGATACAGTGATTCGGTTTTTCAAGAAAAATTCATTCCTAGTTTCGTTAAATTTCGCCCTCTTTTCATATTTAGACAAAAACGTTTGAATAAGTGATTAAATGAAATATCTTCTCGTTTTTTCAGCAGTTTCTGTATTTCTTAGTTTCCAAACTCAACTTTATAGATAAATGTATCCAATTTTGCACGAAAACTTCATTCCGAGTTTCGTTTGTTTTCGCCCACTTTCCATATTTACACGAAACGGGTAAGTAAACCATTAAATCAAATATCTGGTCGTTTTCGTTAGCAGAATCTGTATTTCTTAGGTTCCTTAACTCAGTTTTATTGATAAAAGGATTTGATTTCCGTGAAAAATTCATTTTGAGTTTGGTTTGTTTTCGCCCACTTTCCATATTTAGACAAAACGCGTAAATAATCTACTAAATCAAATATCTGGTCGTTTATGTCATCCCTTTTGCATTTCTCAACGTCCAAATTCAGTTTTATTGATACAAGCATTTGATGTTTCTTGAAAAATATCTTTCGGAGTTTCGAAATTTTTCCCCATTTTCCGTATTTAGACGAAAACTGGTTAATAGTTGATTAAATAAATATCTGGTCGTTTAAGTCCGAAGTTTCTGTATTTACAGTTTTATTGATACAGTGATTCGGTTTTTCATGAGAAATTCATACCTAGTTTCGTTAAATTTCGCCCACTTTTCATATTTATACAAAAACGTTTGAATAAGTGATTAAATGAAATATCTTCTCGTTTTTTTTCAGCGGTTTCTGTATTTCTCAGTTTTCAATCTCAGTTTTATAGATAAATGTATTCAATTTTGCACGAAAACTTCATTCCGAGTTTCGTTTGTTTTTGCCCACTTTTCATATTTAGTCGAACGCGTAAATAATTTATTTAATCAAGTATCTGTATTTCTTAAGTCCCAAACTTAGTTTTATTGATAAAGGGATTTCGATTTCCTACGAAAAATTCATTACGAGTTTCGTTTGCTTTCGCCCACTTTCCATATTTACACGAAACGCGTAAGTAAACCATTAAATAAACTACCTGGTTGTTTTCGTTAGCAGTTTCTGTATTTCTCTTGTTCAAAACTCAGTTTTATTGATAAAAGGGATTTCATTAAAAAACTCGTTTCGAGTTTCGTTTGTTTTCGCCCACTTTCCATATTTACGACGAAACGCGTAAATAATCTATTAAATCAAATCTGGTGTTTATGTCAGTCCTTTTGTATTTCTCAGCTTCCAAATTCAGTTTTATTGATAAAGGATTCGATGCTTTCTGAAAAAATCATTTCGGAGTTTCGTTAGTTTTCCCCATTTCCGTATTTAGACGAAAACGGGTTAAATAGTTGATTAAATCAAATATTGTCGTTTAAGTCAGAGTTTTGTATTTACCAGCTTCCAAACTCAGTTTTATTGATAAGGGGATTCGGGTTTTCATGAAAAATTATTCATTCGAGTTTCTTTAAATTTCGCCCATTTTCATATTTAGACAAAAACATGTGAATAATATTAATTAAATGAAATATGTTTCGTTTATGTCAGCAGTTTTTATATTTCTCAACTTCCAAACTCAGTTTTATAGATAAAGGGTTCATTTTGCATCGAAAACTTCATTCTCGAATATCGCTTAGTTTCGCCACTTTTCATATTTATGACAAACACGTTAAATAATTTATTAATCAAGATATTTCTCATTTATTGTCAGCAGTTTTTGTATTTCTCACTTGCAAACTCAGTTTTATAGATAAAGGGATTCGATTTTCCACGAAAATTCATTAGAGTTCGTTGTTTTCGCCCACTTTTCCATATTTACACGAAACAGGTAAGTAAACCATTTAATCAAATATCTTGTCGATTTTCGTTAGCAGTTTCTGTATTTCTCAGTTCAAACTCATTTTAATGATAAAAGGATTTGATTTCCCGGGAAAAATTCATTTTAGTTTCGTTTGTTTTCGCCCACTTTGCCATATTTAACGAAACAGTAATAATCATTAAATAAAATACTGGTCGTTTTGTAGCCATTTTGCAATTCTCAGGTCCAAATTCAGTTATTAATGATACAAGGATTTGATTTTCTTGAAAAATATTCATTCTGAGTTTCGTAATTTTTCCCATTTTGTCGTATTTAGACGAAAACGGTAATAGTTATTAAATAAAATCTGGTCGTTTAAGTCAGCTTTCTGTATTTCAGCTCCAAACAATTTTATTGATACAGTGATTCGATTTTTCAAGAAAAATTCATTCCTAGTTTCGTAAATTTCCCCATTTTTCTATTTAGACAAAACGTTGAATAGTGATTAAATGAAATATCTTGTCGTTTGTTTCAGCAGTTTCTGTATTTCATAGTTCCAAACCAATTTTATAGATAAATGTATCCGATTTTTGCACGAAAAATTCATTCCTAGTTTCGTTTATTTTGTTCCTTTTCATATTTAGACGAAACACTGTAAATAAATTTTTTTTAATTAAGTTATCTGTATTTCTTAAGTTTCCAAACTTAGTTTTATAGATAAAGAGATTTCAATTTCCATGAAAAATTCATTCACGAGTTTCGTTTTTTTTTCCCCACTTTAAATATTTAGAAGAAACTCGTAAGTAACATTAAATTAAATATCTGGTTTTCGTAGCATTTCTTTATTCGGGTTCCAAACTCAGTTTTATGATAAAGGATTGAATTTCCATGAAAAATTCATTTCGAGTTTCGTTGTTTTTCGCCCACTTTCCATATTTAGATGAAACCTAATAATCTATTAAATCAAATATCTGGTGTTTATGTCGCCTTTTTATTTCATCTTTCAAATCAGTTTTATTGATAAAATGATTTGATGTTTCTGAAAAATATCATTTGAGTTTCGTTGGTTTTCCCCATTTCCGATGTTTAGACGAAACGGGTTAAATAGTTATTAAATAAATATATTGTCGTTTTAGTAAGTTTTGTATTTACCGTTCAACACAGTTTTATTGATATAGTATTTGCATTTTCATGAAAAATTCATTCTAGTTTCTTTAGTTTTCCCATTTTCGTTTTAGATAAAAACGGTGAATAATTTGATTAAATGAAATTATTTCTCGTTTATGTCAGCAGTTTCTTATTTCACAGCTTCCAAACTCAGTTTTATAGATAAAGGTATTCCATTTTGCAAAAATTCATTCTATATCGCTTGTTTTCGCCCACTTTTCATATTTTGACGAAAAACGCGTTAAATAATTTATTTAATCAAGTATTTCCCGTTTTTGTCAGCAGTTTCTATATTTATAGCTTCCAAACTCAGTTTTATAGATAAAGGGATTCGATTTGCCACGAAAACTTCATTTCGAATATCGTTTGTTATCGCCCACTTTCATATTTATATATTACAATCAAATCCCCGTTGTTATACCATTTTTTAAAAATCATTTATAAGGTTTCTTCCTCTTCGATTTTTACCATATTCCGAAACTAGTTCCGTTAAATTATAGTCAGTTTTCTGTATTTCTCAGGTTCCAAACTCAGTTTTATTGATAAAAGGATTTTGATTTTCTGTGAAAAATTCATTTTGAGTTTGGTTTGTTTTCGCCCACTTTCCATATTTAGATGAAACGCGTAAATAATCTATTAAATCAAGTATCTCGTCGTTTATGTCAGCCCTTTTGCATTTCTCAGCGTCCAAATTCAGTTTTATTGATACATGGATTCGATGTTTCTTGAAAAATATTATTCGGAGTTTCGATAGTTTTCCCCATTTTCCGTATTTAGACGAAAACGGGTTAATAGTTGATTAAATAAATATCTGGTCGTTTAAGTCAGAAGTTTCTGTATTTATCAGTTTCCAAACACTGTTTTATTGATACAGTGATTCGGTTTTTCATGAAAAATTCCTTCCTAGTTTCGCTAAATTTCGCCCACTTTTATATTTAGACAAAAACGTTTGAATAAGTGATTTAATGAAATATCTTCTCGTTTTTTTCAGCAGTTTCTGTATTTCTCAGTTTCCAAACTCAGTTTTATAGATAAATGTATTCAATTTTGCACGAAAACTTCATTCCGAGTTTCGTTTGTTTTTGCTCACTTTTCATATTTAGACGAACGCGTAAATAATTAATTTAATCAAGTATCTGTATTTCTTAAGTTCCAAACTTAGTTTTATAGATAAAGGGATTCGATTTCCCATGAAAAATTCATTACGAGTTTCGTTTGTTTTCGCCCACTTTCTATATTTACACGAAACGGGTAAGTAAACCATTAAATCAAATATCTGGTCGTTTTCGTTAGCAGTTTCTGTATTTCTCAGGTTCCAAACTCAGTTTTATTGATAAAAGGATTTGATTTTCCGTGAAAAATTCATTTCGAGTTTCGTTTGTTTTCGCCCACTTTCCATATTTAGACGAAACGCGTAAATAATCTATTAAATCAAATATCTGGTCGTTTATGTCAGCCCTTTTGCATTTCTCAACGACCAAATTCTGTTTTATTGATACAAGCATTTGATGTTTCTTGAAAAATATCATTCGGAGTTTCGAAAATTTTCCCATTTTCCGTATTTAGACGAAAACGGGTTAATAGTTGATTAAGTAAATATCTGGTCGTTTAAGTCAGAAGTTTCTGTATTTATCAGCTTCCAAACACAGTTTTATTGATACAGTGATTCGGTTTTTCAAGAAAAATTCATTCCTAGTTTCGTTAAATTTCGCCCTCTTTTCATATTTAGACAAAAACGTTTGAACAAGTATTTAAATGAAATATCTTCTCGTTTTTTTCAGCAGTTTCTGTATTTCTCAGTTTCAAACTAAATTTTATAGATAAATGTATCTAATTTTGCACGAAAACTTCATTCGGAGTTTCGTTTGTTTTTGCTCACTTTTCATATTTAGACGAACACGTAAATAATTTATTTAATTAAGTATCTGTATTTCTTAAGTTTCAAACTTAGTTTTATAGACAAAGAGATTTGATTTCCCTTGAAAAATTCATTACGAGTTTTGTTTTTTCGCCCACTTTCAATATTTTGAAGAAACTCGTAAGTAAACCATTAAATAAACTACTTCCAAACACAGTTGGAATGAACTTCCAAACACACTGAGAAATAAAGAAACTGCTTCTTCAAAATATCTGTTCGTTTATGTCAGAAGTTTCTGTATTTATCAACTTCCAAACACAGTTTTTTATACAGTGATTCGGTTTTTCAGGAAAAATTCATTCCGAGTTTCGTTAAATTTCGCCCACTTTTCATATTTAGACAAAAACGTGTGAATAATTGAAATGAAATATCTGCTGGGTGCTGTCGGCAGTTTCTGCATTTCTCAGCATCCTAACTCAGTTTTATTGATACAGGGATTTGATGTTTCTTGAAAAATATAATTCGGAGTTTCGTTAGTTTCCCCACTTTTCGTATTTAGACGAAAACGGGTTAATAGTTGATTAAATAAATATCTGGTCGTTTAAGTCAGAAGTTTCTGTATTTATCAGCTTTCAAACACAGTTTTCTTGATACAGTGATTCGATTTTTTCATGAAAAATTCATTCCTAGTTTCGTTAAATTTCGCCCACTTTTCATATTTAGACAAAAACGTTTGAATAATTGATTTAATGAAATATCTTCTCGTTTTTTCAGCAGTTTCTGTATTTCTGAGCTTCAAAACTCCGTTTTATTGATAAAGGTATTCGATTTTGAACGAAAACTTCATTCCGAATTTCGTTTGTTTTCGCCCACTTTCCATATTAAAACGAAACGCGTAAATAATTTATTAAATCAAGTATCTGGTCGTTTTTGTCAGCAGTTTCTGTATTTCTTAGGTTCCAAACTAAGTTTTATTGATAAAGGGATTCAATTATCCACGGAAAATTCATTGCGAGTTTTGTTTGTTTTCGCCCACTTTCCCTATTTAGACGAAACGCGTAAATAATTCATTAAAGAGAATATCTGGTCGTTCTTGTCAGTAGTTTCTGTATTTCTCATGTTCTAAACTCAGTTTTATTGATAAAGGAATTCGATTTTCCACCAAAAATTCATTGCGAGTTTCGTTTGTTTTTGCGCACTATCCATATTTAGACGAAACGCGTAAATAATTCATTAAATCAAACATCTGGTCGTTTTTGTCAGCGGTTTCTGTATTTCTTAGGTTCCAAACTCAGTTTATTGATAAAGGGATTCAATTTTCTATGAAAAATTCGTTGCGTGTTTCGTTTGTTTTCGTCCACTTTCCATATTTAGACGAAACGCGTAAATAATAATTAAACCAAATACCTGGTCGTTTTTTTCAGAGTTTCTGTATTTCTCTGGTTCAAAAATCAGTTTTATTGATAAAAGGATTTGATTTTCACACAAAAATTCATTGCGAGTTTCGTTTGTTTTCGCGCACTTTCCATATTTACCAAAAACGCATAAATAATTCATTAAATCAAATATCTGGTCTTTTTATCAGCAGTTTCTGCATTTCTCAGCTTTCAAACTCAGTGTTATTGATAAAATGATTCGATTTTCTACGAAAAATTCATTCCGAGTTTCGTTTGTTTTCGCTCACTTTTAATATTTAGACGAAAACGCGTTAATAGTTGATTAAATAAATATCTGGTCGTTTATGTCAGAAGTTATGTATTTATCAGCTTACAAACACGGATTTATTGATATAGTGATTTAGTTTTTCATAAAAAATTAATTTCGAGTTTCGTTAAATTTCGCCCATTTTTCATATCTAGACAAAAACGTGTGAATAATTAATTAAATGAAATATCTTGTCGTTTTTGTTAGAGTTTCTTTATTTCTCAGCTTCCAAACCCAGTTTTATTGATAAAGGGATCCGATTTTGCACGAAAACTTCATTCCGGATTTCGTTTGTTTTCGCTCACTTTCCATATTTAGACGAAATGCATATATAATTAATTAAATCAAGTATTTGGTCGTTATTGTCAGCAGTTTCTGTATTTAACATGTTCCAAACTCAGTTTTATTAGTTTTATTGATAAAGGATTCATTTTTTCACGAAAAAATCATTCCGAATTTGGTTTGTTTTCGCTGACTTTACAAATGTAGACCAAACACATAAAAAATTCATTAAATCAAATATTTGGTCGTCTCTCTCAGCAGCTTCTCCGTTTCTCAACTTCCATACTCATCTTTATTTTATTGAGAGATTCGATTTTTCTAGAAAAATATCATTCGGGGTTTAGTTAGTTATCATCCACTTTCCATATTTAGACAAAAACGCGTTAATAGTTGATTAAATAAATATCTGGTCATTTATATCAGAAGTTTCTGTATTTATCAGCTTCCACACACAGTTTTATTGGTACAGTGATTCGGTTTTTCACGAAAAATTCTTTCCGAGTTTCGTTAAATTTCGCTCACTTTTCATATTTAGACGAAAATGTGTGAATAATTGAATAAATGAAATATCTTGTTGTTTTTGAATGAAAACTTCATTCCGACAATCGTTTGTTTTCGTCCACTTTCCATATTTAAACGAAACGCGTAAATAATTTATTAAATAAAGTATCTGGTCGTTTTTGTCACTAGTTTCTGTATTTCTGAGGTTCCAAACTCAGTTTTATTGATAAAGGGATTCGATTTTCGATGAAAAATTCATTGCGAGTTTCGTTTGTTTTCTCCCACTTTCCATATTTCGACGAAACGCGTAAATAATTAATAAAATCAAATATGTCGTGGTTCTTGTCAGCAGTTTCTGTATTTCGCAGGTTCTAAACGTAGTTTTGTTGATAAAGGGAATTCGATTTTCCATGAAAAATTATTGCGAGTTTCGTTTGTTTTCGCCCACTTTCAATTTTCATAAGAAACTCGTAAATAATTCATTGAATCAAATATCTGGTTGTTTTTGTCGGTAGTTTCTACAATTCTTTGGTTTCAAACTCAGTTTTATTGATAAAGGGCTTCGATTTTCCACGAAAAATTCATTCCGAGTTTCGTTTGTTTTCGCCCACTTTCTATATTTAGACGAAACGCATAAATAATTCATTAAATCAAATATCTGGTCGTTCTGTCAGCAGTTTCTGAATTTCTCAGCTTCCTAACTCAATTTTATTGATAAAGGGATTCGATTATTCTTGAAAAATATCATTTGGAGTTTTGTTAGTTTTCGCCCAATTTCCATTTTTAGACGAAAACGCGTTAATAGTTGATTAAATAAATATATGGTCGTTTATGTTAGAAGTTTCGGTATTTATCAGCTTACAAACATAGTTTCATTGATGTTGTAATTCGGTTTTTCACGAAAAATTCACTCCGAGTTTCGTAAATTTCACCCACTTTTCATATTTAGACGAAATCATGTGAATAATTTATTAAATGAAATATCTTATTGTTTTTGTCAAAAGTTTCTGTATTTCTCAGCTTTCAAACTTAGTTTTATTGATAAAGGGATTCGATTTTGCATGAAAACTTCATTCTGAATTTCGTTTGTTTTCGCCCACTTTCCATATTTATACCAAACGCGTAAATAATTAATTAAATTAAATATCTTGTCATTTTTGTCAGCAGTTTCTGTATTTAACATGTTCCAAACTCAGTTGTATTGATAAAGGATTTGTTTTTTAATGAAAAATATCATCCGGAGAGTCGTTAGTTTTCGCCCACTTTCTGTATTAAGATGAAAACGCGTTAGTAGTTGATTAAATAAATATCTGGTCGTTTATGTCAGAAGTTTCAGTATTTATCAGCTTCAAAACTGAGATTTATTGATACAGTGATTTGGTTTTTCACGAAAAATTCATTTCGAGTTTCGTTAAATTTCGCTCACTTTTCATATTTAGACAAAAACGTGTGAGTTATTGATTAAATGAAATATCTTGTCGTTTTTGTTAGAGTTTCTGTATTTCTCAGCTTAAAACTCCGTTTTATTGATAAAGGGATTCGAATTTGCACGAACACTTAATTCCGAATTTCGTTTGTTTTCGTTCACTTTCCATATTTAGACGAAACGCGTAAATAATTAATTAAATCAACTATTTGGTCATTTTTGTCAGTAGTTTCTGTATTTCTTAGGTTCCAAACTTAATTTTAATGATAAAAGGATTCGATTTTCCACGAAGAATTCATTGCGAGTTTCGTTTGTTTTCGCGCACTTTCTATATTTTGACTAAACACGTAAATAATTCATTAAATCAAGTATCTGATCGTTTTTGTTAGCAGTTTCTGTATTTCTCAGGTTCCAAACTTAGTTTTATCGATAAAGGGATTCGATTTTCCACGAAAAATTCATTGCCAGTTTCGTTTGTTTTTGCGCACTTTCCATATTAGACGAAAAACGTAAATAATTCATTAGATCAAATATCTTGTCGTTTTTTTCAGCAGTTTCTGTATTTCTAAGGTTCTAAACTCAGTTTTATTGATAAAAGGATTCGATTTTCCACGAAAAATTTAATTGCGAGTTTTGTTTGTTTTCGCGCACTTTCCATATTTAAACGAAACGCGTAGATAATTCATTAAATCAAATGTCTGTTCGTTTCTGTAAGCAGTTTCTGCATTTCTCAGGTTACAAACTCAGTTTTATTGATACAGGGATTTGATTTTTCTTGAAAAATATCATTCAAAGTTTTGTTAGTTTTCGACCACTTTCCGTATTTAGACGAAAACGCGTTAATAGTTGATTAAATAAATATCTGGTCGTTTGTGTCAGAAGTTTCTGTATTTATCATCTTCCAAACTCAGTTTTATTGATATAGGGATTCGATTTTTCTTGGAAAATATCATTCGGAGTTTCGTTAGCTTTTGCCTACTTTTCGTAGTTGGGGAAAACACGTTAATAGTTGATTAAATAAATATCCGGTCGTTTATGTCAGAAGTTTCTGTATCTATCAGCTTCCAAACACAGATTTATTTATACAGTGATTTGGTTTTTCACGGAAAATTCATTTCGAGTTTCGTTGAATTTCGCCCACTTTTCATATTTAGACAAAAAACGTGTGAATAATTAATTAAATGAAATATCATGGGTGTTTGTTAGAGTTTCTGTATTTCTCAGCTTCTAAACGCAGTTTTATTGAAAAGGGATTCGATTTTGCACGAAAACTTCATCCATGATTTCCTTTGTTTTGGCCCACTTTCCATATTTAGACGAATCGCGTAAATAATTAATTAAATCAAATAGCTAGTCATTTTTATCAGCAGTTTCTGTATTTCTAAGGTTCCAAACTCTGTTTATTGATAAAGAGATTCGATATTGCATGAAAAAATTGTTGCAAGTTTCGTTTGTTTTCGCCCACTTTCCATATCTATACCAAACTCGTAAATAATTCATTAAATCAAATATCTAGTCGTTTTTGTTAGTAGTTTCTGTATTTCTCAGGTTCCAAACTCAGTTTATTGATAAAGGGATTCGATTTTCCACGAAAAATTCATTCCGAGTTTCGTTTTTTTTCGCCCACTTTCCATTTTAGACGAAACGTGTAAATAAATCATTAAATAAAATATCTGGTCATTCTGTCAGCAGTTTCTACATTTCTCAGCTTCTAAACTCAGGTTTGTTTATACAGGGATTCGATTTTTCTTAAAAAATATCATTCAGCGTTTCGTTAGTTTTCACCCACTTTTCGTATTTAGACGAAAACGCGTTAATAGTTGAATAAATAAATATATGTTCGTTCATGTCAGAAGTTTCTGTATTTATCAGCTTCCAAACACAGTTTTAGTGATACAGTGATTCCGTTTTTCACGAAAAATTCATTGCGAGTTTCGTTAGATTTCGCTCACTTTTCATATTTAGATGAAAATGTGTGAATAATTAATTAAATCAAATATCTAGTCGTTTTTGTTAGCAGTTACTATATTTAACATGTCCCAAACTCAGTTTTATTGATAAAAGATTCGTTTTGTCACGAAAAATTCTTTCCGAGTTTCGTTTTGTAGCACACTTTCCGTATTTAGACGAAACGCGTAAATAATTCTTTAAATCAAATATCTGGTCGTTTCTGTCAGCAGCTTCTACATTTCTCAACTTCCAAACTCAGTTTTATTGATACAGGGATTTGATTTTCTTGAAAAATATCAATCGGGGTTTCGATAGTTTTCGTCCACTTTCCATATTTAAACGAAAACGCGTTAATAGTTGATTAACTAAAAATCTGGTCGTTTATGTCAGAAGTTTCTGTATTTATGAGCTTCCAAACACAGTTTTATTGATAAAATTATTAGGTTTTTTACGAAAAAATTCATTGTGAGTTTCGTTAAATATCTTAGTTTTATCGATAAAGGGATTCGATTTGAACGAATACTTCTTTCCGAATTTCGTTTGTTTTCGACCACTTTCCATATTTAGACGAAACGTGTAAATAATTTATTAAATCAAGTATCTGGTCGTTTGTCTCAACAGTTTGAGATTTTCTCAGGTTCAAACTCAGTTTTATTGATAAAGGGATTCGATTTTCCACAAAAAATTCATTACGAGTTTCGTTTGTTTTCGCCCACTTTCCATATATAGACTAAAACGCGTAAATAATTCATTAAATCAAATATCTGGTCGTTTCCGTCAGCAGTTCCTGCTTTTCTAAGGTTCCAAACTCGGTTTTGTAGATAAAGGGATTCGATTTTCCATGTAAAATTATTGAGAGTTTCGTTTGTTTTGGCCCAGTTTCCATATTTAGACGAAACAGGTAAATAATTAATTATATCAAATATCTGGTCGTTTTTGTCAGTAGTTTCTGTATTTCTTAGGTTCCAAACTCAGTTTATTAATAAAAGGATTCGATTTTCCACGAAAAATTCATTCCGAGTTTCGTTTGTTTTCCCCCACTTTCCATATTTAGACGAAACACACAAATAATTCATTAAATCAAATATCTGGTCGTCTTATTAGTAGTTTCTTCATTTCTCAGCTTCCAAACTCAATTTATTGATACAGCGATTCGATTTTCTTGAAGAATATCATTCGGAGTTTCGTTAGTTTTCACCCACTTTCCATATTTAGACGAAAACGCGTTAATAGATTATTCGGTTTGTCAGCTTACACACACAGTTTCATTGATGCAGTGATTTGGTTTTTCACGAAAAATCATTTCGAGTTTCGTTAAATTTTGCCACTTTTCATATTTAGACGAAAATGTGTGAATAATTGATTAAATGAAATATCATATCGTTTTTGTCAATAGTTTCTGTATTTCTCATATTCCAAACTCAGTTTTTTTGATAAAAGGATTCGATTTTGCATGAAAACTTCATTCTGAATTTCGTTTGTTTTCGTCCACTTTCCATATTTAGATGAATGGCGTAAACAATTAATTAAATGAAGTATCTGGTCATTTTTGTTAGCGGTTTATGTATTTCTCAGGTTCCAAACTTTGTTTTAATGATAAAGGGATTCGATTTTTCACCAAAAATTCATTGCGAGTTTCGTTTGTTTTCGCGCGCTTTCCATATTTAGACGAAACGCGTAAATAATACATTAAATCAAATATCTGGTTGTTTTTTTCAGCAGTTTCTTATTTTTCAGGTTCCAAACTCAATTTTATTGATAAAGGGCTTCGATTTTCTGTTGATGCATATGTCTGTTACCTATGTCATCGTATTACGTCGAGTCTGTGTATAGGAGCAAAATGTTAAGTTTATGTATCATGAGATACAAGTTCGCCCGAACTTGTAGTGTGCTTGAACAAGATCGCCCGAACTTGTCTAATGAAGGACAAGTTCGCCCGAACTTGTCCAAGGCACATTTCACGCGAGCTTGTATCACTATATATAGGATAGTTGTAACAACTCTGTTTTTCGTTGTCATCTTTTTCATTTGTTTCCGTCTTATGTATTTTCGAGATTCGAGTATAATAAAGTTTATGGTAATTAATTATAGTGTATTACGTTATTATCGCATCTAATTGCTTATTAAATCGCATCGCAATCGCAGTTAATTATGTGGTTTTTGTGTTATTTATGTGTTATGTGTGTCTGTGGTTATGTTTACAATTGCTATCGCATCGCTCTCGCACTATCGAATCGCTAAATCAACGCTTAATGTAACTAATTAATACAAATCGAATCGCCAAACGAACCCTTAACGTGAAATCAGCAAACGGAACTTGGTCACCCGGCCAAGTTCGGCCGAACTTGACTACCACAAGTTCGCCCGAACTTGCCTGGCAACCAGGAACCCCTTTGTTTTATCAAGTTCGCGCGAACTTGCATGAGTATATGCAAGTTCGGCCGAACTTACTCATAATTCTTCCCAAGATCCATCAAGTTCGTGCGGCCGAACATGCCTCCACCAGCTCTCCTCCTATAAATACCAAGCTCATTTCTCTCATTTGAACTTGCTGCAAGCTCGCCCAGAGCTCTCTCAACCCGAAACCTTCGTGTTCTAAGTAAGAATCGACCCGATTTCACTGCAACAATGTTTATCAATGATCTACAAAGGTTTACAACGATTTTGGCACAAGGCATAGCCTTCGTTTTCATCAAAAACCCAATCTTTTACGAAAATCTTCATCTTTTTCTTCAAAACTTCTGTTTTTAACTTAGATCTACACAATACGAGTTCGTTTGGTGTTAGCAGAGGCTTCCCAAACACGAGATCTGCAAGATCTCGGCTTGTAAATTCTAGATCTGAGAAAACCTTTGATAAATATCGATTTTGACACAAAATACGGACTTTTGAGGATGTTTTGTTCATTTATTGATATGAAACGAAGCATCTATCATTCAAGATCCCAGATCTACAAGCACAAGGACGTTTATGTTGGTTTACACAAGCCGGACTAATCCGAACGAACCCCGAGTTCGCCCGGATTAGCCCACACTTTTGTAAAACGGCTAAAACAGCTCTAAAAGACCTCTCCGACCTAAGTTTGCTCAGCAGCACAGGGTTGGAGGGATGAACACTCGATTTGCCTCAGCAAACGACGCGAAAACACAAGATTTTGGACCCGAAAACATCAAGTTCGCTCGAGAATCACCAGCTTATCAGGTTAAGTTCGACCGAACTTGTACCCATTTGGGTCAAGTTCGACCAAACTTGAGTATTTCTTCACCGAATTTTCTTGCAAGTTCGACCGAACTTGCCTGGTCAGTAAGAATTTCTTACAAGTTCGGCCGAAGTTGACAAGTTTCTCAGGAAACTCATCAAGTTCGACCGAACTTGGCTCTAATCTCACCAAAATCATACAAGTTCGCCCGAACTTGTCTACTGCCCAACCAAGACTTAACCGTTTCAGCTTTTCGGAGACTGATGCACTTCTGTTCGCGTATGCAGGCTGATCCGGCGCTCTTCTCGACTCCTTGCAGAATTTTAAACCTAACAAAAACGCACCCACAGTGATATACTTGACACGCGAATAATCGAACTTTTTGGGTGTTACATACGTTCGTATATCAAAATCACATCACAAATCAAACTGTTTATCACACGCGAATAATCTGACTGTATATGCTTGAATACGTGATACTAGAAACATGTGACTAGGACTTGTTTTCGTTAACTTGCCTCCTTAGCTTGTATGGTACTATAGTGTGGCTTACACCCGACAGGGTCTAGTTAGGATGGACGCGTAAGCCTTCTCACGGTAGTTAGCATGAGAAATGAGCCTATGTTATGTTAAGTGTTTTGGTGTATCATGATATGTAATTAGATTGTTTCGCAAACGCTTTCTCGACTATGCTAGTATTATTCAAACTCGTATCCTCACCTTTACTTAATTGTATTGACTTGTATTTTAACGTATGTAACAGGAGGATTTAGCTATGGATGCTTGGATGAATGCATGGTTAGCTTAGTTTATTTTCTTTTGTTTTGTTTATTGGAATGTAATAAATCTAGGGGAAATCGAACCGTTTTGTTTTTATGAGAAAACTTTGGATTTTGTAATGATTATTTAGAATATTATGTTTAATAGTATGGGATGTTAAACGTTTAATAATGTTGTAAATAATTGTTATGGAATTTCTCGTGAGAACAATCTGGTCGCCTAGTGCCACTAACCCCGGTGATTCCGCCATCGGTCGGGGTGTGACAGATTGGTATCAGAGCGCCATAACTTAGGATAATAGGTAGAATTGCCATGATTCGACCTAGTAGCATGTTTAAGTACCTGATTAACCTATCTTTGAATTAAATGCTAATCTACTTGCCATAAATGCTTAAATATGCCTTTCCTAAGGCTAATACAATAATGCACGCTTCAAAACGCTCGCATCACACCAACGAGTGATCAAGTCGAGAATAGGTGTGAAAACTAAGAACTCTCGACGAGATCATTCACTCCGTGCATTCTCTCACATGAGATACCTTCGTTGAGTTAGGAGTGACATCCAAACCTCGACGAAAATCTCCATTTCTATCTAGGAATGAAGTGCTAAGTTAGGGGTGAAACCCGCATCTTAGTAACTAATTCCGCAATTCGATTTTCAATCTCACCAAAGTCTCGATTATACCGATGGTTTGGAACACGTATTAACTGGAGGGGTAAACGTCGTTCGCCTCTTGCGGTGAGAACGTTTATCTATTAGGCCAAAGCGTGGGTCCAAATGCAAAGGGTAGTCGAATCACTTTGGCGTGTCGAATGTCTCAAACCCAGGACACTCCCAATTGATTTAAGCCTATATCGTTGATTTACGCATCATCGAGTTTATTACTATTTATGTGTTTAAAATTTTTGAGAATTTTCGCTTTATTTGATTTCTTGCTTTGATGATTTATCATATCATCGTTTTCTTGATTTATCGCATTTACGCTCCATCGAATATATGCACAACTCGCACAGCTCTCGTAATCTAAAACGCTAATTAATACACCAACCAAACTAATCGCTTAACTCGCTTACGCCTATGAGGGCGTGTGCCTCATACGCGGCATTATCTCGCTTATCTCGCTATTATATATCGCATATATCTCGCTATGATATCGCATCTCATATCGCATCTCATATCGCGCTTCGCATTGTTATTATTAGAATGGTGAATACGTGCAAATATGTGCTTACGTGCTTATGTGCTTACGTGCTTATGTGTCTATGTGGCTACGTGTTTATGTGTTTTTGTGCCTTGCATGAATAATTATAATAAATATTTTAAACATAACTCTATTATAATCGAATCTCGTCTAATCTAAATCCTTCGTGTAGATGTCTTCTATAGGATCGCACACCCGAAGGAATCTCCAGCGCAGCAATGCCGACAAGCGCATCGCCTCTATGGTAGCTAAGGAAATGGCTAAGGTGATCCCACAGATTATCAGCGAAATTCAAGCGGTTAGCAGCAACTCGTCTGTTGACTCCAAGAGTGATGCTCCGAAATCCCGCTTCAGCTTCAAGCAGTTCAAGGCTTGGACACCTCTAACGTTCTCTGGCACCGAAGGACCGAGTGCCATGTTCCATTGGTTTTATTCGATTGAGGTTACCTTCCGCCAAAGCGGATGCCCCGAGGCACTGTGCACTATCAACGCCACTAGCATGTTTCAGTCGAGGGCTCTCGATTGGTGGACAGCCGAGCGCAACAGGCGCGGAAACGATGAAGCCTATGGGCTCTCATGGGAGGAACTTAAGGAGATCATGATCAAGGAGTTCTGTCCTCTGTACGAAATTCAGAAATTGGAGAACGAGTTCTGGAACATTAAGCAAGACGGTCCTGACAATGCCGGTCTTACCGCTCGTTTCAAGCAGTTGAGCATCATTTGTCCCGGTCAGGTTGATACGACCGAAAAGGCAATCAAGAAGTACCTCAATGCTCTCCCCGATTGCGTCGCTGACTTTGTGCAAGCAGCACACCCTGCTACCATCGAGGAGACTTATCAGTTAGCAGCCGAAATCAACGACAAGCGTGTTCAGTCTGGTTATTTCAAGAATCACGCCAAGGTCGCAAATCAAGTAGTTACCAAATCAGCAGCTCCTCCTACCGATCAACCCCGCGAGTCAAAGAACAGTCGTCGTGGTCGCAAGCGTGAGAACTCCAGCAAGAACTTCGCCCTCGCAGCTCCAGCGAACCCGCAGCCACTCAAATCCGCAGCACCCAACGCACCTCCTGCCAAGCGTGCGTATACTGGTCCTCACCCGATGTGCCCTAAGTGCACATATCATCATGTAGTGCGTGGAAACTGCCCTTTTTGCACAAATTGCAATATCTACGGCCATTTCACAGTGAGCTGCCGTATCGGCCCTCGTCAGCCAGCTCCTCAGGCTCCAGCAGCTCCAGCTTTACCTGCTCCTCCTCCAGCCAATCAGCAAGCTCCAAAAGCACGTGTGTGCTATGTTTGTGGTGATCCTAACAATTTCGCCAATGCATGCCCGAATCGTCCAGTTAAGTAAGAGCAGCCAGCACCGCCGCCTAAGCAGCAGCCAGCACAGCCACCACAGCAGCAGCAACCACAAGCTACACGGGGTAGGGCTTTCAACCTCAATCATTGCCAGGCTCAGAATGACAACAATGTTGTCAATGGTACATTTCTCGTTAATGGTATTTATGCTTCAAGTTTATTTGATACTGGTGCCGATAATTATTTTGTATCGTTAGAATTCGAAAAGGTTTTAAAATGTAAGCGCGCCAAACTCCCAAAGACTTTTGATGTGGAATCCGCCACCGGCAGAACCGTTACCATTAATTCCGTTTGCGTGGTTGTAATCTCGATCTCAACAGCCACATTTTCTCTATCAATCTCATACCTGTGCAGTTAGGTAGTTTCGACATCATAGTAGGCATGGATTTTCTTCGTGAGAATCATGCCGAAACTGTTTGCTTCGATAAGATGATTCGCTTCCTGCTTCCCAACGGTGATCAACTTCATGTTTATGGTGAAACTCCCTCAAAGAAGTTGATGCTTCTGTCGTGTACTCGAGCACACAAATGCTTGCAAAAGCGATGTGTTGCTTTTCTAGCCCATATCATGAACCCGGAGAAAGAAAAAAAAGACTTATAAAGATGTTCCCGTTGTGTGTGAATTTCCTAAAGTCTTTCCCGACGATCTACCCGGTTTACCCCTACTCGCGATCTTGAATTCCATATCGATTTGATTCCAGGAGCTACACCCGTTGCTAAATCTCCTTATCGTCTCGCACCATCCGAAATGCACGAGCTATCGAGCCAAGAGCTTCTTGATAAAGGTTTCATACGCCCGAGCACTTCGCCATGGGGCGCTCCCGTTCTCTTCGTGAAAAAGAAGGATGGATCATTCCGGATGTGCATCAATTATCGTGAGCTTAACAAACTTACGATAAAGAATCGCTACCCTCTTCCCCGTATTGACGACTTATTTGATCAGCTTCAAGGTGCTACTTGTTTTTCTAAGATCGATCTTCATTCCGGTTATCATCAGTTGCGCGTGTTGGAAGAAGACATTCCTAAAACCGCCTTTCGTACCCACTATGGCCATTTCGAATTCGTGGTCATGCCTTTTGGTCTAACCAATGCACCCGCGGTCTTCATGGATTTGATGAACCGTGTGTGTAAAGCTTTCTTGGATCGTTTCGTCATTGTTTCATCGATGATATCCTTATCTATTCGAAGTCGAGAGACGAACACGCGTGTCATCTCCGTTTAGTCCTCGAACTTCTTCAAGAAAATCGCCTTTATGCTAAGTTCTCTAAATGTGAATTCTTGCTCGAAGAAGTCCAATTTCTCAGCCACATCGTTAATAGTCAAGGAATTCACGTCGACCCTGCAAAGATTGAAGCCGTCAAGAGTTGGATTACACCGAAGAATGCGTCCAAAATCCGTTCATTTCTTGGATTGGCGGGTTACTACCGTCGATTCATCGTCGACTTCTCGAAAATCGCCGTTCCGCTTACCGCTTTGACTCATAAAGACAAACCTTTTGTTTGGGATTCCCAGCAAGAGGAAGCTTTTCAAACTCTCAAGCGTATGCTATGCAACGCTCCTATCCTCGCTCTTCCCGACGGAAATGATGATTTCGTTGTTTATTGTGATGCCTCGAACCTTGGTCTCGGTTGTGTGCTTATGCAACGAGACAAGTCATCGCGTACGCGTCTCGTCAACTTAAGATCCATGAGAAGAATTACACAACCCACGATCTCAAACTCGGTGCAGTTGTTTTTGCATTGAAGAATGGCGACACTACCTTTATGGTACAAAGTGTACGGTCTTCACCGACCATAAGAGCTTACAACATATCTTTAATCAAAAGGAACTGAATATGCGCCAACACCGATGTGTTGAACTTCTCAACGATTACGATTGCGAGATACGCTACCATCCGGGCAAAGGAAACGTCGTCGCCGATGCTCTAAGTCGACGAAGCTATGTATATAGTGTTCGTGACTCTCAAGCTTTAAGTGATTTTGAAATCATGATTCGCGAAGCCCAATTTGCTTGTTTTAACGAGAATAGATCCAAGATGGAATGAAATGTGGTGCCGAAGCTTACCTCATGTCTAAACCTGATGGTATCTATTACTATCTCAATCGTATCTGGATTCCAAGTCGTAATAACCTTTGTAACTTATTAATGACCGAAGCTCATAAATCCCGATATTCCATTCACCCCGGAGCCGGCAAGATGTACCAGGACCTTCGTCCTAAGTATTGGTGGCCGGGAATGAAAAAGGATATCACTGTGTACGTTTCGAATTTCTTAACTTGTTTGAAAGTTAAAGCCGAACATCAAAGGCCCTCTGGCTTGCTCAAACAACCCGAAATCCCGATGTGGAAGTGGGAGAGCATAGCTATGGACTTTATTACTAAACTCCCGCGCACTTCATCCGGTCACGATAGCATTTGGGTTATCGTTTATCGTCTCACCAAATCCGCGCACTTTATTGCTATTCGAGAAGATTTTAAGGTCGAATAGTTAGCCCGAATCTATACCGAAGAAGTTATATGTCGACACGGGACGCCTCGTGACATCATTTCTGACCGCGACGGTCGTTTTACCTCGCGTCTCTGGGAGACTTTTCAATCCGCTCTCGGTACTACTCTCAATATTAGTATCGCTTTTCACCCTCAAACCGATGGTCAGACTGAGCAAATGATCCGCACCCTCGAAGACATGCTTCGTGCGTGCATCATAGATTTCGATGGTAACTGGGATACGCATTTACCTTTGATTGAATTCTCGTACAATAATAGTTATCATACTAGCATTCAAATGGCTCCTTTTGAGGCACTGTATGGAAGAAAATGTCGATCGCCTATTGCATGGCACGAGATCGGGGAAGCACAAATCACCGGTCCCGAGCTAATTCAAGAAACGACAGACAAGATCCTCCAGATCAGAGACAATCTCTTGAAAGCTCAGAGTTGTCAAAAGAGTGACGCTGATAAACACCGCAAGCCCCTACAGTTTGAAGTGGGAGATCAAGTTCTCCTAAAGGTTGCACCTTGGAAGGGAGTGGTCTGCTTCGGCAAGAAAGGAAAGCTAACGCCTCGATACGTTGGTCCCTTTAAGATTCTGGAAAGGATCGGTAAAGTAGCCTATCGTCTCGAATTACCGGAGGAACTTAATAATATACATCCGACTTTCCACGTGTCTAACCTCAAGAAGTGCTTAGCCGAATAAAATCTCCATGTCCCTCTCGAAGATCTTCAAATCAATGAGACTCTCCATTTCGTGAAAAACCTGTGGAAATCATGGACCGAGAGACCAAGAAACTCCGACGCTCTCGCATCCCTATCGTGAAGGTTCGATGGGAAGGCAAACGCGGCGCCGAGTTCACTTGGTAATTGGAAAGTGATATGAAGGCCAAGTATCCGCATCTCTTTGTTATGGCCGCTGATTAATTTCGGGACGAAATTCCCTAAAGTAGGGGAGACTGTAACAACTCTGTTTTTCGTTGTTATCTTTTTCATTTGTTTCCGTCTTATGTATTTCCGAGATTCGAGTATAATAAAGTTTATGGTAATTAATTATGGTGTATTACGTTATTATCGCTTATTAAATCGCTTCGCCTATCTCGTCGCATCGCAATCGCAGTTAATTATGTGCTTTTTGTGTTATTTATGTGTTATGTGTGTTTGTGGCTATGTTTACAATCGCTATCGCATCGCTCTCGCACGATCGAATCGCTAAATCGCACCATTATATCAAATATAACGCTTAACGCTTTAATATAACGCTTAATGTAACTAACTAATACATATCGAATCGCCAAACGAACCCTTAACGCGAAATCAGCAAACGGAACTTGGTCACCTGGCCAAGTCCGGCCGAACTTGACTACCATAAGTTCGGCCGAACTTGCCTGGCAACCAGGAACCCCTTTGTTTTATCAAGTTCGCGCGAACTTGCATGAGTATATGCAAGTTCGGCCGAACTTACTCATAATTCATCCCAAGATCCATCAAGTTCGCGCGAACTTGCATGAATTTCATGCAAGTTCGGCCGAACATGCCTCCACCAGCTCTCCTCCTATAAATACCAAGCTCATTTCTCTCATTTGAACTTGCTACAAGTTTGCCTAGAGCTCTCTCATCCTGAAACCTACGTGTTCTAAGTAAGAATCGACCCAATTTCACTGCAACAACATTTATCAACGATCTACAAAGGTTTACAACGATTTTGGCACAAGGCATAGCCTTCCTTTTCATCAAAAACCCATTCTTTTACGAAAATCTTCATCTTTTTCTTCAAAACTTCTGTTTTTAACTTAGATCTACATAATACGAGTTCGTTTGGTGTTAGCAGAGGCTTCCCAAACACGAGATCTGCAAGATCTCAGCTTGTAAGTTCTAGATCTGAGAAAACGTTTGATAAATATCGATTTTGACACAAAATACGGACTTTTGAGGATGTTTTGTTCATTTATTGATATGAAACGAAGCATCTATCATTCAAGATCCCAGATCTGGAAGCACAAGGTACGTTTATGTTGGTTTACACAAGCCGGACTAATCCGAACGAACCCCGAGTTCGCCCGGATTAGCTCACGCTTTTGTAAAACGGCTAAAACAACTCTAAAAGACCTCTCCGACCTAAGTTTGCTCAGTAGCACAGGGTTGGAGGGCTGAACACTCGATTTTCCTCAGCAAACGATGCGAAAACACAAGATTTTGGACCCGAAAACATCAAGTTCGCTCGAGAATCACCAGCTTATCAGGTCAAGTTCGACCGAACTTGTACATATTTGGGTCAAGTTCAACCAAACTTGAGTATTTCTTCACCGAATTTTCTTGCAAGTTCGCCCGAACTTGCCTGGTTTCTTAGGAAACCATACAAGTTCACCGAACTTGCCTAGTAAGTAAGAATTTCTTACAAGTTCGCCCGAACTTGACAAGTTTCTCAGGAAACTCATCAAGTTCGACCGAACTTGGCTCTTATCTCACTAAAATCATACAAGTTCGCTCGAACTTGTGTGTTTACACACAAGTTCGCCCGAACTTGTCTACTGCCCAACCAAGACTTAACCGTTTCAGCTTTTCGGAGACTGATGCACTTCCGTTCGCGTATGCAAGCTGATCCGGCGCTCTTCTCGACTCCTCGCAGAATCTCAAACCTAACAAAACGCACCCACAGTGAGTATACTTGACCCATTTTCGCTTTAAACGCACTTTTTTGGGTGTTACATACGTTTGAATATCAAAATCGCTTCACAAATCAAACTGTTTATCACACGCGAATAATCTGATTGTATATGCTTGAATACGTGATACTAGAAACATGTGACTAGGACTTGTTTTCGTTAACTTGCCTCATTAGCTAGTATGGTACTATAGTGTGGCTTACACCCGACAGGGTCTAGTTAGGATGGACGTGCAAGCCTTCTCACGGTAGTTTGCATGAGAAATGAGCCTATGTTATGTTAAGTGTTTTGGTGTATCATGATATGTAATTAGATTGTTTCGCAAACGCTTTCTCGACTATGCTAGTATTATTCAAACTCGTATCCTCACCTGTACTTAATTGTATTGACTTGTATTTTAACGTATGTAACAGGTTGAGTATTTAGCTATGGATGCTTGGATGAGTGCATGCTTAGGTTAGTTTATTTTCTTTTGTTTTGTTTAGTTGGAATGTAATAAATCTAGGGAAATCGAACCGTTTTGTTTTTATGAGAAAACTTTGGATATTGTAATGATTATTTAGAATATTATGTTTAATAGTATGGGATGTTAAACGGTTGATAATGTTGTGAATAATTGTTAGGGAATTTCTCGTGAGAACAATCTGGTGCCTACTGCCACTAACCCCGGTGATTCCGCCATCGGTCGGGGTGTGACAATAGTTGTGTTCTCATTTGTAAGATTCAAAGATTTTGTCACGACAGAGGCGAAGCTCTGTCCAAGTGTTTCCAGGATCTGTAACGTCTACTAATCAATGAAACAGTTTTTAATCAGTAAAGAACTTGTATCCAGTGTCGCCTATGCAAACGGATTCCGCACGTTTACCTTAGGTTTGCCAAATTAGGACCAGAACGATCCGTACAATAGACCTACAATTGGTATTTAAAGCAGGATTGGACTAATTTGAAGACATTGGACATAGAACTTCACATCTTCTACTCATTTCTTTTATTTTTAACTTTTTCTTGGACAATTCACGGACCTTCAATTGGTATCAAAGCAGGATTGGACTAATTTGAAGACATTGGACATAGAACATCTAATCTTCTACTCATTTCATTCATTTTACACATTTCTTGGACAATTCACGGACTGATTTTCAAGTATAGTACGTAAAATCCATTATACTAAAACCCTTGAAAAGATCAGAGCTTAAAACAAACGAATTCATGTCCAAAAATAGAAAAAACCATGTTTGAAAACATAACTTCGCTCGAACTTGTGAGCAAGTTCGCTCGAACTTGTGAGCAAGTTCGCTCGAACTTGATTGAAAACTCACTTTTTGAGTGATTTTTCATCAAGTTTGCCTGAACTTGACTGATTTTTTAAGAGTTCTTAGGTAAGTCCGCTCGAACTTGCATATTTTTTCTCAAAGCACATCAAGTTCGCCCGAACTTGATTACAATCTGTGGAAAACTTATATCAATTCGCCCGAACTAGTTAATTTTCTTGGATTCTCTCACAAGTTCGCTCGAACTTGTATTCAGAGTGAAATTTTCATAAAATCTCAACAAGTTCAGGCGAACTTGTTAAGTAGCTAATTTTCACAAGCTGTGACAAGTTCGCCCGAACTTGTCCAAGGTTTCTAAAAAAAGGCATGAAAATTCAGAAAAACGTCTCGGACATCATATATCGTTAGATTCATATCGACGAGACGAGTTTAAAGCTCTAATCTGGTAAAAACAGTTTTCCGAGAAAATTTAAACGTTTTTAGCGAACCGATACGTTAATATTGTCGATTAAGAAGTCAAATTTTACTAGAATTGTCTGTTTCCTAATCATTTTTCAAGTGTTTTTGAACGACAGATTAGTTTGGAAAAGGAAATGGGGTCTGTGAAGCCGCCAATGTTGATGAATATAGATGAGTATGAAGCCTGGAAAGAAAAATTCGAGAGCTGGATACAAATAAGTTTCTTCCACGTTTGGGTTGCCTTTAAAACCGGATTTAAATGGCCAGTTGATAAACATGGAGCTATTCTCGTAGTATCAAAGTTTACACCAGAACAGAATAATGCATATGTCCATGAGAAGAAGATGATCAGTTTGTTACAGCAATCGATAAATGAAGATATCTTGATTTTGCTACTAGAATGTGATACGGCAGAAAAGCTGTGGAATGCTCTGCATGGTAAATATCTGGAGTGTGCTGAGATGATCAAGAGCAAGAAGGCTCTAATCATGAAAGAGTTTAACATCTTCACAATGATCAAAGGCGAATCAATGAAACAAAAGATAAAACGCTTCTGTCAGTTGAAGATTCAGATGACAAAATATGATCTTTTGAAAACAGAAAGAGAGTACAGTTGACAAGTTGGCTGATGTACTTTCGGTGGGTGAATGGACAAAATACTTAATTTTAATAAAGGAAAGTCCAACTTGGGAACATTTCATGCTTTCTACTTTCATTGACAAGTTAGAGAAATATGAAGTGGAATTGCTAAAGAAATCTGAACTTGTCAGTAATCAAAGGAATGATCAGGTGAAGAGAGAAGAGAATGTAGTGGTTAAAAACTGTGAAGCTCAACTTTCAAGTACATCTACAAATGGATTTTCAAATTCTAAACCAGTCTGCCCAGTTTATGATGTAGATATCTATCGGGCAGATAAAGCCAAACTCTTGAGTGAGATTGAGAGTTTGACATTAGAAAATAAAAAATTAAAAGAAAATGAAAAGAATTTTGAAAACAAAATAAAAATTTTAGAAAAATGAAAATTACAAATGGTAGTAGATTTTCAAAATGAAATAAAAATGTTTAAAAATAAAAATATTATTTTTGAAAAATAAAATAAAGAAAATAAAAAAGCAATAAATTCCCATATTGAGAAAATTGCTCAACTTGAAAAAGAAGTTGAGACTGCTAAAAATAAAGTTGTTAGTTCAGAAAAGTTATTGAAAGGTTTTGTGACTTCCTCATTAAGGTTAGATCATATATGTCCAAAACCGATCAATGTTCATAAAAAGGAATTTTCAATAAGTGACAATATTACAAATTATGACCATGTCATAATTGAGGATTGTGATGATGATCCCGATGATGAAAGAGCTACAAATGATAAACATGAAATATTTTTAAAACTAAAAGAAAATTTTCAAGAAACTGTTCTACAATCTACTGAGAAAGGTGAATGCTCAATGCATAAACCTTCTAAACAGAATGGAGAACGACAGCAAAAAGAAAAACAAATTTTTAAAAATTCTGAAAATTTTCAAAAGAAAAATAAAAGCTCATCGGTAAGATCATCCAATCATTATAGAAATTCAAAAAAATTTGTGAATAAGTAGTGCAGGTCGGGGTGCTTCAACGTCAAATCAAAGTTACAGGAGAAAAAGAAAAGATGACTACCACGCATCAAATCAATGTTGTATGGTTTGATAAAAAGGATAAGTATGAGAACATGAAGTGACAATAAATGTGGGGTCACTGGACACATTGCTAGAAAATGTTTTCAAATTAATCCTAAACCTGTTCATATTGATAAGAAAAATTTTGAAGATTTGAAATTACCAACTCAGGTTTGGAAACAATGTACAGAAACTACAAACAAGGTGAAACCAGTTATTACTAAGTTTTCAAATTTTGAATCTGGTGAATCCTCGAATAGTAATGAACAAAAATTTTCTACATTGTATTTCAAGAAAGCTTTTCAGAAAAATCAAACATGGTTGGTAAAAGAAAAAGAAGTTACACAATCAGTGAAAATTGAAAGTTTAGAGGACTTTCTGAAATTTGAGAAAGTCCAAAATAAACCTGATTGTGAAAAGAAAATGAAAATTAAGGTTGAAAAAACAACGCCTAAGACTGCAAAGGCTTGGGTGTCACTATTCAACTAACTGTTTGATTTTTGTGCAGCAACTTCTGAGAAGAAAGTAAATTACTGAGAATGGAGTTCTATGGCACACAATGAAAACAGGCCGGGTTATCAAGTTCTATATAAAGGCCTTATTACATATTCAAATAACGTTTACTTTACAATTTTTGAAAAATTTTTGGAGAAAACTTTTTTCGAAAACACATTCCAGTAACGTTTACTTAAAAAAAGTTACAAATTTTTGAAGAAAATTTGAAAAAAATTTCACAGAACCCTCACTGTTGAACAGACAAAACCCAGAGATTTAAATGTTTTATAAACACAAAGGTGTCAAGGTTTTTGTCATCATGAGGGGGAGAGTGCTTAAAACAAAAATTTATGAAGCAGTAATGGATGGAGAATTGAAGTGATTCTTATTGGTTGGTCAATGTTTTTATAAATAAAAAATTCCAAAAATATGTTTTGAATTTTAGTGGGAGAAAAATTTTTAGAAAATCCAAAAACATATAAAATTCGAAAAGTACAAAACATTGAAAAAGGCAAAAAGAGTTTTGTGGATAAAAGGAAATGATAGTACATTAGTGGACTATCACAGTATGCTAAGGATTTGTATAGTTTAAAAGTTTAAACAAGTCTTACTGTGGATGTGTTGATAGGCTTTACACGTTCAGTAAATTATTTCCGGGATATAAACTAAATTTTACAACTGCTTAAACTTGTGGATTAACATCTCTCGGATATATGGACTTGGTACTCTGAAATTTCGTTTGAGAGGTTGCCTGATTCTGAGATACGAGGTCTTTATAGATGGTTGATATCTGGGGTATTATACAAGTTCTTCTGATTTTGCATAAGCAATGGCCTAGAACTTGTAGAATACTTTTGCATTAAAACTCTAAAACTGCATTAAAATTGGAATATCGAAAGATACTACAATTGCAGTTCAAAAGATTCCAAAATTGGAACACTACCTTTAAAGTCGAGCCTTCATCTCTTTGTCGGTACGGTGGTACTAACCTGAGCTGTCAAGGTCTCGCACTACCCAGATACAGATATCAGTTATGCTATATTCACCTGTAAGATGAAATCTAGGGAATCTTGATACGGGAGTATATTCTGAGATGGGAACCATAGTTAAGTCAAGTTTCTTAATTCTACATAACGTATCTTGGAACAATTGAGAAATGTGTTGAAGTTTAAGAGGACAAACATATCGACAATCTAGGTAAATTTGTTTAAAACTTAAAGTCTCAAAAGGTCAATGGTACCTGTGATTTGTCTCAAAAACTGATATGATCCTTAACAAACTCAACAAAAATATATTTATAAATATTTTTGTTCATACTTAGTGTTTGATATTCATTACATAAAACAAAAAGATTATATCATCTTTTAGTTTTGTCTACTGATGATAAAATGCTGATTTTCAAAATCTAAAGCTGCTGATCAAAAGTTTGAAAATTTCAAATTGATCTGATAAGTTTAAAAGTTCATTAGGTTGAAACTTACATTTGAATAAAGACATCAGTTTGTTTCAAAGTGTTTAATCAAGATCATTAAGTTGAACTTGATGCATGAATCAGATTTTCAAGGTCATTAATTTGGACTTGATTAATTGAGAGGGTTTAAAAACTGATAAAAGAATTAAAATTTGAAATGTTTGTGTTATGAAATTTCAAATTTTGTATCTGAAATGTTTCTTTGAGTGTTTGAAAGAACTTTGAAACAGGAAGTTGATATTAAGGGGGAGCTGGATAAAACACGTTGATTGAAGATACCAGAAAGCTAAAAGCAATGGGGAGCATGGTGCTTAAAGTTTTTTCAAGACAAGCTCAAGAAAATAAAATAGGATTGAAGAAGATATGAAGATCAAGGAAGATATAGTGATTCAAGAAATAAAGATCAAGAGAATATTAAAGACTCATGAATTCAATTGAAGAATGATGACTACGGCAACATCCAAGGGGGGGAGTCTGTTGATGCATATGTCTGTTGCCTACGCCATCGTATTACGTCATGTCTGTGTATAGGAGCAAAATGTTAAGTTTATGTGTCATGAGATACAAGTTCGCCCGAACTTGTAGTGTGCTTGAACAAGTTCGCCCGAACTTGTCTAATGAAGGACAAGTTTGCCCAAACTTGTCCAAGGCACATTTCAAGCGAACTTGTATCACTATATATAGGATAGTTGTGTTCTCATTTGTAAGATTCAGAGATTTTGTCACGACAGAGGCGAAGCTCTGTCCAAGTGTTTCCAGGATCTGTGACGTCTACTAATCAATGAAACAGTGATTAATCAGTAAAGAACTTGTATCCAATGTCGCCTATGCAAACAGATTCCGCAAGTTTACCTTAGGTTTGCCAAATTAGGACCAGAACGATCCGTACAACGGACCTACAATCTGTTTGTTTTGGGCTAGAATATGTCAAAAGAGAGGGTTATTTATGTAAATAGTTAACAAGTTCGCCCGGAATCATAATGTAAGAAACAAGTTCGGCCGAACTTGTTCAAGACAAGTTCGCCCTAACTTGATCTCCTCCCAGCGAACTTGTAACTCTATAAATAGGTGCCTTGATGTTTTCATTTGTAACTTCTGCAACTTTGTCACACTGGTGGCGAGGCTCTGCCCGATCAGGATTTGACATGTACTGTTCATTTATGATCAATAAACAATGATTAAACAGTAAATATTGCATTTCGATTAATACGTCATGTAAATTCCGCATATACGAACGTTAGATACCAATTTTAGGTTTCTATGCTAGTAATGGAGCGATCCAACAATTGGTATCAGAGCAGGATTGGACTAATTTGAAGACATTGGACACATAACTTCACATCTTCTACTCATTTCTTTTATTTTTAACTTTTCTTGGACAATTCACGGACCTTCATTTTCCATGAAAAATTCATTCCGAGTTTCGTTTGTTTTCGCCCACTTTCCATATTTAGACGAAACGCGTAAATAATTCATTAAATCAAATGTCTGGTCGTTTCTGTTAGCAGTTTTTTGCATTTCTCATCTTCCAAACTCGGTTTAATTGATACAGGGATTCGATTTTTCTTGAAAAATATCATTCGGAGTTTCGTTAGTTTTCCCCACTTTCTGTATTTAGAAGAAAACGCGTAAATAATTTATTAAATCAAATATCTGGTCGTTTATGTCAGCATTTCCTGCATTTCTAAGGTTCCAAACTCAGTTTTAGTAATAAAAGGATTTGATTTTCCATGAAAAATTCGTTGCGAATTTTGTTTGTTTTCACCCACTTTCCATATCTAGACAAAACGCGTAAATAATTAATTAAATCAAGTATCTGGTTATTTTTGTCAGCAGTTTCTGTATTTCTCATGTTCCAAACTTAGTTTTAATGATAAAGCGATTCGATTTTCCATGAAAAATTCATTGCGAGTTTGGTTTGTTTTCGCCCACTTTCCATATTTAGACGAACGCGTAAATAATTCATTAAATCAAATATTTGGTCATGTTTATCAACAGTTTCTGCATTTCTCAGGTTCCACACTTAGTTTTATTGATAAAGGAATTCGATTTTCCACCAAAAATTCATTGCGAGTTTTGTTTATTTTCGCCTACTTTCCATATTTAGATGAAACACATAAATAATTTATTAAATAAAATATCTAAACGTTTTTGTCAGCAGTTTCTGTATTTCTGAGGTTCCAAACTCATTTTTATTGATAAAGGGATTCGATTTTCCACGAAAAATTCATTGCGAGTTTCGTTTGTTTCGCGCACTTTCCATATTTAGACCAAACGCGTAAATAATTCATTAAATCAAATATCTGGTCGTTTTTTCAACAGTTTCTGTATTTCTCAGGTTCCAAACTCAGTTTTATTGATAAAAGGATTCGATTTTCCATGAAAATTCATTCCGGTTTCGTTTGTTTTCGCCCACTTTCCATATTTAGACGAAACGCGTAAATAATTCATTAAATCAAATGTCTGGTCGTTTCTGTCAGCAGTTTTTGCATTTCTCAGCTTCCAAACTCGGTTTAATTGATACAGGGATTCGATTTTTCTTGAAAAATATCATTCGGAGTTTCGTTAGTTTTCGCCCATTTTCCGTATTTGGACGAAAATGCGTAAATAATTTATTTAATCAAATATCTAGTCGTTTCTGTCAGCAGTTCCTGCATTTCTAAGGTTCCAAACTCAGTTTTGTAGATAAAGGGATTCGATCTTCCATGTAAAAGTTATTGAGAGTTTCGTTTGTTTTGGCCCAGTTTCCATATTTAGACGAAACGCGTAATTAATTCATTAAATCAAATATCTGGTCGTGTTTGTCAGTAGTTTATGTATTATTTAGGTTTCAAACTCAATTTTATTTATAAAAGGATTCCATTTTCCATGAAAAATTCATTCCGAGTTTCGTTTGTTTCGCCCACTTTCCATATTTAGACGAAACACGTAAATAATTCATTAAATCAAATATCTGGTCGTTCTGTCAGTAGTTTCTTGCATTTCTCAGCTTCCAAACTCAGTTTTATTGATACAGCGATTCGATTTTTCTCGAAAAATATCATTTGGAGTTTCTTAATTTTCGCCCACTTTCCATATTTAGACGAAAACGCGTTAATAGATGATTCGGTTTGTCACTTACACACACATATTCATTGACGCAGTGATTAGGTTTTTCACGAAAAATTCATTTCGAGTTTCGTTAAATTTCGCCCACTTTTCATATTTAGACCAAACTGTGTGAATAATTGATTAAATGAAATATAACACCGTTTTTGTCAGTAGTTTATGTATTCCTCATATTCCAAACTCAGTTTTATTGATAAAGGGATTCGATTTTGCAAGAAAACTTCATTCTGAATTTTGTTTGTTTTCGTCCACTTTCCATATTTAGACAAAACGCGTAAACAATTAATTAAATGAAGTATCTGGTCATTTTTGTTAGCGGTTTCTGTATTTCTCAGGTTTCAAACTTAGTTTTAATGATAAAGGGATTCGATTTTTCACCAAAAATTCATTGCGAGTTTCGTTTGTTTTAAACACGTAAATAATACATTAAATCAAATATCTGGTTGTTTTTTTCAGGAGTTTCTATATATTTCAAGTTCTAAACTCAGTTTTATTGATAAAAGTATTCAAATTTCCACGAAAAATTCATTCCGAGTTTTGTTTGTTTTCGCCCACTTTCTATATTTAGACGAAACGCGTAAATAATTCATTAAATCAAATATCTGGTCATTTCTGTAAGCAGTTTCTGCATTTCTTAGCTTCTAAACTAAGTTTTATTGATTAACATATTCGATTTTTCTTGAAGAATATCATTCGTGGTTAGTTGTCGCCCACTTTCCGTATTTAGACGAAAACGCGAAAATAATACATTAAATCAAATATCTGGTTGTTTTTGTCAACAGTTTCTGTATTTCTAAGGTTACAAACTCAGTTTTATTAATAAAAGGATTTGATTTTCCACGAAAAATTCGTTGCGTATTTCGTTTGTTTTCGCCCATTTTCCATATCTAGACGAAACACGTAAATAATTAATTAAATCAAGTATCTGGTTGTTTTTGTCAGCAGTTTCCGTATTTCTCATGTTCCAAAATTAGTTTTGATGATAAAGTGATTCGATTTTCCACGAAAAATTCAATGCGAGTTTCGTTTGTTTTCACCCACTTTCCATATTTAGACGAAGGCGTAAATAACTCATTAAATCAAATATTGGTCATTTTTATCAACAGTGTCTGCATTTCTCAGGTTACAAACTTAGTTTTATTGATAAAGGAATTCGATTTTCCACGAAAAATTCAATGCGAGTTTTGTTTATTTTCGCCCACTTTCCACACATAGATAAAATGCGTAAATAATTCATTAAAACAAATATTTCTCAGGTTCCAAACTCAGTTTTCTTGATAAAGGGATCCGATTTTCCACGAAAAATTCATTGTGAGTTTGGTTTGTTTTCGCGCACTTTCCAAATTTAGACGAAACTCGTAAATAATTCATTAAATCAACTATATGGTTGCTTTTTTCTGCAGTTCCTTTATTTCTCAGGTTCCAAACTAAGATCAAAGGATTCGATTTTCCATAAAAAGTTCATTGCGAGTTTCGTTTGTTTTCGCCCACTTTCCATATTTAGACGAAATGGGTAAATAATTCATTAAATCAAATATCTGGTCGTTTCTGTCAGCAGGTTCTACATTTCTCAGGTTCCAAACTCAGTTTTGTTGATAAAGGGATTCGATTTTCCATGAAAAAAATACTGCGAGTTTCGTTTATTTTCGCCCACTTTCCATATTTAGACGAAAAACGTAAATAATTCATTAAATCAAATATCTAGTCGTTTTTGTTAGTAGTTTCTGTATTTCTTAGGTTCCAAACTCAGTTTTATTTATAAAAGGATTCGGTTTTACACGAAAAATTCATTCTGAGTATCGTTTGTTTTCGCCCACTTTCCATATTTAGACGAAACGCGTAAATAATTCATTAAATCCAATATATGGTGGTTCTGTCAGCAGTTTCTACAATTCTCATCTTCGAAACTCAGTTTTATTGACACAGGGATTCGATTTTTCTTGAAAAATATCATTCGGGGTTTCGTTAGTTTTCGCCCACTTTTCATATTTAGACGAAAACGCGTTAATATTTGATTAAATAAATATCTGGTCGTTAGAAGTTTCTGTATTTAACAGCTTACAAAAACAGTTTCATTGATGCAGTGATTTGGTTTTTCACGAAAAATTCATTCCGAGTTTCGTTAAATTTCGCCCACTTTTCATATTTAGACCAAAACGTGTGAATTATTGATTAAATGAAATATCTTATTGTTTTTGTCAGCAGTTTCTGTATTTCTCAGCTTTCAAATTTAGTTTTATTGATAAAGGGTTTCGATTTTGCACGAAAACTTAATTCCGAATTTCGTTTGTTTTCGTCAACTTTCCTTCTTTTGAGAAACGCGTAAATAATTTATTAAATCAAATATCTGGTCATTTGTGTTAGCGGTTTCTATTTTTCTCAAGTTTCAAACTTAGTTTTAATGATAAAGGGATTAGATTTTTCACCAAAAATTCATTGCGAGTTTCGTTTGTTTTCGCGCACTTTTCATATTTAGACGAAACGCTAAATGATTCATTAAATCAAATATCTGGTTGTTTTTTCAGCACTTTCTGTATTTCTCCGGTTCCAAACGCAGTGTTATTGATAAAAGAATTCGATTTTCCACGGAAAATTCATTCCGAGTTTCATTTGTTTTCGCCCAATTTCCATATTTTGTTGAAACGCGCAAATAATTCATTACATCAAACATATGGTCATTTCTGTCAGCAGTTTCTTTCATTTCTCAGCTTCCAAACTCAGTTTTATTGATACAGGGATTCAATTTTTCTTGAAAAATATCATTCGGAGTTTCGTTAGTTTTCGCCCTTTCCATATTTAGACGAAAACGCTTTAATAGATGATTTGGTTTGTTAGTTACACACACAGTTTCATTGATGCAGTGATTCTGTTTTTCACGAAAAATTCATTTTGAGTTTCTTTAAATTTCGCCTACTTTTCGTATTTAGATGAAACTGTATGAATAATTAATTAAATGAAATAACATATCGTTTTTGTCAGTAGTTTCTGTATTCCACATATTCTAAACTCAGTTTTATTGATAAAGAGATTCGGTTTTGCACCAAAACTTCATTCTGAATTTCGTTTGTTTTTGTCCACTTTCCATATTTAGACGAAACGCGTAAACAATTAATTAAATGAAGTATCTGGTCAATTTTGTTAGCGGTTTCTGTATTTCTCAAGTTTCAAACTTAGTTTTAATGATACAAGGATTCGATTTTTCAGCAAAAATTCATTGCGAGTTTCGTTTGTTTTCGTGCACTTTCCATATTTAGACAAAACGCGTAAATAATACATTAAATCAAATATTTGGTTGTTTTTTTCAGCACTTTTTGTATTTCTCAGGTTCCAAACTCAGTTTTATTGATAAAAGGATTCCATTTTCCACGAAAAATTATTCCGAGTTTCGTTTGTTTTCGCCCACTTTCCATATTAAATAACGCGTAAATAATATAATATATCTGGTCGTTTCTGTCAGCAGTTTCTACATTTCTTAGCTTTCAAACTAAGTTTTATTGATTAAGGGATACGATTTTTCTTGAAGAATATCATTCGGAGTTTCGTTAGTTTTCGCCCACTTTCCGTATTTACACGAAAAACGCGTAAATAATTCATTAAATCAAATATCTGGTGTTTTTGTCAGTAGTTTCTGTATTTCTAAGGTTATAAACTCAGTTTTATTAATAAAGGATTTGATTTTCCATGAAAAATTCGTTGCGAATTTCGTTTGTTTTCGCCCACTTTCCATATCTAGACGAAACGCGTAAATAATTAATTAAATCAAGTATCTGGTCGTTTTTTTCAGCAGTTTTCTGTAGGTCTCATGTTCCAAAATTATTTTTAATGATAAAGTGATTCAATTTTCCACGAAAAACTCATTCAGAGTTTCATTTGTTTTCGCACACTTTCCGTATTTAGACGAAACGCGTAAATAATTCATTAAACCAAATATATGGTTTGTTCTATCAGCAGTTTCTGCCTTTCTCAGCTTCTAAATTCAGTTTTATTGATACAAGGATTCGATTTTAATGAAAAATATCATTCCGAGTTCGTTAGTTTTCGCCCACTTTCCATATTTAGACGAAAACGCATTAATAGTTGATTAAATTAATATCTTATCGTTTATGTCAGAAGTTTTTGTATTTATCAGCTTACAAACACAGTTTCATTGATGCAGTGATTCAGTTTTTTCATGAAAAATTCATTCCGAGTTTCGTTAAATTTCACCCACTTTAAATTTAGATGAAAACATGTGAATAATTGATTAAATGAAATATCTTATCATTTTTGTCAGCAGTTTCTGTATTTCTCAGCTTACAAACTCAGTTTTTATTGATAAAGGATTCGATTTTGCAAGAAAACTTCATTCTGAATTGTTTGTTTGCATCAACTTTCCATCTTTAGACGAAACGCGTAATATTTCATTAAATCAAATATCTGGTTCTTTGTGTTCAGCAGTTTCGGCATTTCTCAGGTACCAAACTCAGTTTTATTGATAAAGGGATTCGATTTTCCATGAAAAATTCATTGCGAGTTCGTTTGTTTTCACGCACTTTCCATATTTAGACAAAACGCGTTAATAATTCATTAAATCAAGTATCTGGTTGTTTTTTTCAGCACTTTCTGTATTTCTCAGGTTCCAAACGCAGTTTTATTGATAAAAGGATTCGATTTTCCACGGAAAATTCATTCCGAGTTTCGTTTGTTTTCGCCCACTTTCCATATTTTGATAAAACGCGCAAATAATTCATTACATCAAATATATGGTCGTTTCTATCAGCAGTTTCTGCATTTCTCAGCTTCCAAACTCATTTTTATTGATAAAGGGATTCGGTTTTTCTTGAAAATTATCATTCGGAATTTCGTTAGTTTTCGCCCACTTTCCGTATTTAGACGAAATCGCGTAAATAATTTATTAAATCAAATATCTGGTGGCTTTGTCAGCAGTTTCTTTATATTTCTTAGTTTTCAAACTCAGTTTTATTGAAAAATGTATTCGGTTTTACATGAAAAATTCATTGTGAATTTCGTTTGTTTTCGCCCACTTTCTAGATTTAGACGAAACCGGTAAATAATTCATTAAACAAATATCTGGTCGTATCTGTCAGCAGTTCTACATTTCTCTGGTTCTAAACTCAGTTTTGTTGATAAAGGGATTCGATTTTCCATGAAAAATTTATTGCGAGTTTCGTTTGTTTTCGCCCACTTTCCATATTTAGACGAAACGCGTAAATAATTCGTTAAATCAAATATCTTATGGTTTTTTATAGTATTTTTTGTATTTCTTAGGTTCCAAACTCAAATTTATTTATACAGGGATTCGATTTTCCCCGAAAAATTTATTTAGAGTTTCGTTTGTTTTCGCCCACTTTCCATATTTAGACGAAACGCGTAAATAATTCATTAAATCAAATATATGGTTGTTCTGTCAGTATTTTCTGCATTTCCCAGCTTCCAAACTAAGTTTTATTGATACAGGGATTCGATTTTTCTTGAAAAATATCATTGGGTGTTTCGTTAGTTTTCGCCCACTTTCGATATTTAGATGAAAACGCGTTAATAGTTGATTAAATAAATATCTGGTCGTTTATGTCAGAAGTTTTTGTATTTATCAGCTTACAAACACAGTTTCATTGATGCAGTGATTCGGGTTTTCACAAAAAATTCATTCCCAGTTTCGTTAAATTATGCCCACTTTTCATATTTAGATGAAAACATGTGAATAATTGATTAAATGAAATATCTTATCATTTTTGTCATCAGTTTCTATATTTCTCTGCTTACAAACTTAGTTTTATTGATAAAGGATTCGATTTTCCATGAAAAATTCATTGCGAGTTCGTTTGTTTTCACGCACTTTCCATATTTAGACGAAACGCGTAAATAATTCATTAAATCAAATATTTGGTTGTTTTTTTCAGCACTTTCTGTATTTCTCAGGTTCCAAACTCAGTTTTATTGATAAAAGGTGTCGATTTTCCACCGAAAAATCATTCCAAGTTTCGTTTGTTTTCGCCCACTTTCAATATTTTGATGAAACGCGCAAATAATTCATTACATCAAATATATGGTCGTTTCTATCAGCAGTTTCTGCATTTCTCAGCTTCTAAACTCAATTTTATTTATTGATAAAGGGATTCGATTTTCTTGAAAAGTATCATTCGGAATTTCGTTAGTTTTCGCCCACTTTCCGTATTTAGACGAAAAATAATTTATTAAATCAAATATCTGGTCGTTTTTTTCAGCAGTTTCTGTATATTTTTTAGTTTTCAAACTCAGTTTTATTGATAAATGGATTCGATTTTCCATGAAAAATTCATTTCGAATTTCGTTTGTTTTGTCCCACTTTCCAGATTTAGACGAAACGGGCAATTTATTCATTAAACCAAATATCTGGTATTATCTGTCAGCAGTTTCTACATTTCTCTGGTTCTAAACTCAGTTTTGTTGATAAAGGGATTTAATTTTCCATGAAAAATTTGTTGCGAATTTCGTTTATTTTCGCCCACTTTCCACATCTAGACGAAACGCGTAAATAATTCGTTAAATAAAAAATCTGGTCGTTTTTTTAAAGTAGTTTTTGAATTTCTTAGGTTCAAAACTCAGTTTTATTTATAAAAGGATTTGATTTTCCAAGAAAAATTCATTCGGAGTTTGGTTTATTTTCGCCCACTTTCCATATTTAGACGAAACGCGTAAATAATTCATTAAATCAAATATATGGTCATTCTGTCAGCAGTTCTAAATTTATCAGCTTCCAAACTCAGTTTTATTGATAAAGAGATTCGATTTTTCATGAAAATTATCATTTGGAGTTTCGTTAGTTTTCGCCCACTTTCGGTATTTAGATGAAAACGCGTAAATAATTTATTAAATCAAATATCTTGTCGTTTATGTCAGAAGTTTCTATATTTATCAGCTCACAAACACAGTTTCATTGATGCAGCGATTCGGATTTTCACGAAAAATTCATTTTGAATTTCGTTAAATTTCGCCCACTTTTCATATTTAGACCAAAACGTGTGAATAATTGATTAAATGAAATATATTTTCATTTTCGTCAATAGTCTCTGTATTTCTCAGCTTCCAAACTCAGTTGTATTAATAAAGAGATTCGATTTTGCAAGAAAACTTCATTCCAAATTTGGTTTGTTTTCGTCAACTTTCCATCTTTAGACAAAACGCGTAAATAATTCATTAAATCAAATATCTGGTCGTTTGTGTCGGCAGTTTCTGTATTTCTCATGTTCCAAACTCAGTTTTATTGATAAAGTGATTCTATTTTCAACGAAAATTTATTGCGAGTTTGGTTTGTTTTCGCTCACATTCCATATTTAGACGATACGCGTAAATAATTCAATAAATCAAATATCTCGTCGTTTCTGTTAGCAGTTTCTGCATTTCTGAGGTTCCGAACTCGGTTTTATTGGTAAAGGGATTCGATTCTCCACGAAAAATTCAATTCGAATTCGTTTGTTTTCGCGCACTTCCATATTTAGAAGAAACGTTAAATGATTCATTAAATCAAATATCTGGTTGTTTTTTTCAGCACTTTCTGTATTTCTCAGGTTCGAAACTCAGTTTTAATGATAAAAGGATTCGATTTTCCACGGAAAATTCATCCGAGTTTCATTTGTTTTCACCCGGTTTCCATATTTTGATGAAACGCGCAAATAATTCATTACGTCAAATATATTGTCGTTTCTTTCAGCAGTTTCTGATTTTCTCAGCTTCCAAACTCAGTTTTATTGATAAAGGGATTCGATTTTTCTTGAAAATTATCATTCGGAGTTAGTTTTCACCCACTTTCCGTATTTAGCCGAAAACGCGTAAATAATTTATTAAATCAAATATCTGGTCGTTTTGTCAACATTTTCTGTATTTCTCAGTCATCAAACTCAGTTTTATTGATAAATGGATTCGATTATCCATGAAAACTCATTGCGAATTTCGTTTGTTTTCGCCCACTTTCCATATTTAGACATAACGGGTAAGTATTTCATTAAATCAAATATCTGGTCGTTTTTGTCAACAGTTTCTACATTTCTGAGGTTCCAAACTCAGTTTTGTTGATAAAGAGATTCGATTTTCCATGAAAAATTTATTGCGAGTTTCGTTTGTTTTCGCCCACTTTCCATATTTAGACGAAACACGTAAATAATTCGTTAAATAAAAAATCTGGTCGTTTTTTATAGTAGTTTCTGTATTTCTTAGGTTCCAAACTCAGTTTTATTTATAAAAGGATTCGATTTTCCACGAAAAATTCATTCAGAGTTTCGTTTGTTTTCGCACACTTTCCATATTTAGACGAAACGCGTAAATAATTTATTAAATCAAATATATGGTTGTTCTGTCAGCAGTTTCTGCCTTTCTCAACTTCTAAATTCAGTTTTATTGATACAGTGATTCGATTTTCATGAAAAATATCATTCGGAGTTTTGTTAGTTTTCGTCCACTTTCCATATTTAGACGAAAACGCATTAATAGTTGATTAAATTAATATCAGGTCGTTTATGTCAGAATTTTTTGTATTATCATCTTACAAACACAGTTTCATTGATGCAGTGATTCAGTTTTTTCACGAAAAATTCATTCCGAGTTTCGTTAAATTTCGCCCACTTTTGGTATTTAGATGAAAACATGTGAATAATTAACTAAATGAAATATCTTATCATTTTTGTTAGCAGTTTCTGTATTTCTCAGCTTACAAACTCAGTTTTATTGATAAAGGATTCGATTTTGCAAGAAAAATTCATTCCGAATTTCGTTTGTTTTCGTCAACTTTCCATCTTTAGACGAAACGCGTAAATAATTCATTAAATCAAATATCTGGTTGTTTGTGTCAGCAGTTTCTGTATTTCTCATGTTCTAAACTCAGTTTTATTGATAAAGTGATTCGAGTTTCCACGAAAATTTATTGCGAGTTTCGCTTGTTTTCGCCCACTTTCCATATTTAGACGAAACACGTAAATAATTCAATAAATCAAATATCTGGTCGTTTCTGTTAGTAGTTTCTGCATTTCTCAGGTTCCAAACTCAGTTTTATTGATAAAGGGATTCGATTCTCCACGAAAAATTCATTGCGAATTCGTTTGTTTTCGCGCACTTTCCATATTTAGAAGAAACGTTAAATGATTCATTAAATCAAATATCTGGTTGTTTTTTTCAGCACTTTCTGTATTTCTCAGGTTCGAAACTCAGTTTTATTGATAAAAGGATTCGATTTTCCACGGAAAATTTATCCAAGTTTCGTTTGTTTTCACCCGCTTTCCATATTTTGATAAAACGCGCAAATAATTCATTACGCCAAATATATTGTCGTTTCTTTCAGCAGTTTCTGCATTTCTCAGCTTCCAAACTCAGTTTTATTGATAAAGGGATTCAATTTTTCTTGAAAATTATCATTCGGAATTTCGTTAGTTTCGCCCACTTTCCGTATATAGGCGAAAACGCGTAAATAATTTATTAAATCAAATATCTGGTCGTTTTGTCAACATTTTCTGTATTTCTCTGTCGTCAAACTCAGTTTTATTGATAAATGGATTCTATTATCCATGAAAACTCATTGCGAATTTCGTTTGTTTTCGCCCACTTTCGATATTTAGACATAACGGGTAAATAATTCATTAAATCAAATATCTGGTCGTTTCTGTCAGCAGTTTCTACATTTCTGAGGTTCCAAACTCAGTTTTGTTAATAAAGGGATTCGATTTTCCATGAAAAATTTATTACGAGTTTCGTTTGTTTTCGCCCACTTTCCATATTTAGACGAAACATGTAAATAATTCGTTAAGTCAAAAATCTGGTCGTTTTTTATAGTAGTTTCTGTATTTCTTAGGTTCCAAACTCAGTTTTATTTATAAAAGGATTCGATTTTCCATGAAAAATTCATTCAGAGTTTCGTTTGTTTTCGCACACTTTCCATATTTAGACCAAACACGTAAATAATTTATTAAATCAAATATATGGTTGTTCTGTCAGCAGTTTCTGCCTTTCTCAACTTCTAAATTCAGTTTTATTGATACAGGGATTCGTTTTTCATGAAAAATATCATTCGAAGTTTTGTTAGTTTTCGTCCACTTTCCATATTTAGACGAAAACGCATTAATAGTTGATTAAATTAATATCTGGTCGTTTATGTCAGAAGTTTTTGTATTTATCAGCTTCCAAACTCAATTTCACTGATGTAGTGATTTGGTTTTTCATGAAAAATTCATTCCAAGTTTCGTTAAATTTCACCCACTTTTCATATTTAGATGAAAACGTGTGAATAATTGATTAAATGAAATATCTTATCATTTTTTGTCAGCAGTTTCTGTATTTCTCAGCTTACAAACTCAATTTTAATGATAAAGGATTCGATTTTGCAAGAAAACTTCATTCTGAATTTCGTTTGTTTTCATCAACTTTCCATCTTTAGACGAAACGCGTAAATAATTCATTAAATCAAATATCTGGTCGTTTGTGTCAGCAGTTTCTGTATTTCTCATGTTCCAAACTTAGTTTTATTGCTAAAGTGATTTGAGTTTCCATGAAAATTTATTACGAGTTTCGTTTGTTTTTGCCCACTTTCCATATTTAGACGAAAAGCGTAAATAATTCATTAAATCAAATATCTGGTCGTTTCTGTCAGCAGTTTCTGCATTTCTCATGTAGCAAACTCAGTTTTATTGATAAAGTGATTCGATTTTCCACAAAAAGTTCATTGCAAATTCGTTTGTTTTCGCGCACTTTCCATATTTAGACGAAACGCTAAATGAATCATTAAATCAAATATCTGGTTGTTTTTTTCAGCACTTTCTGTATTTCTCAGGTTCCAAACTTAGTTTTATTAATAAAGGATTTGATTTTTTACGGAAAATTCATTCCGAGTTTCGTTTGTTTTCGCCCACTTTCCATATTTTGATGAAACGCGCAAATAATTCATTACATCAAATATATGGTCGTTTCTATCAGCAGTTTCTGCATTTCTCAGCTTCCAAACTCAGTTTTATTGATAAAGGGATTCGATTTTTTCTTGAAAATTATCATTCGGAGTTTCGTTAGTTTTCTCCCACTTTCCGTATTTAGACGAAAACGCGTAAATAATTTATTAAATCAAATATCTAGTCGTTTTGTCAACAGTTTCTATATTTCTCAGTTTTCAAACTCAGTTTTATTGATAAACGGATTCGATTATCCATGAAAATTCATTGCGAATTTTGTTTGTTTTCGCCCACTTTCCATATTTAGACAAAACAGGTAAATAATTCATTAAATCAAATATTTGGTCGCGTGTGTCAGCAGTTTCTATATTTCTCATGTTCCAAACTCAGTTTTATTGATAAAGTGATTTGAGTTTCCACGAAAATTTATTGCGAGTTTCGTTTGTTTTCGCCCACTTTCCATATTTAGACGAAAAGCATAAATAATTCATTAAATCAAATATTTGGTCGTTTCTGTCAGCAGTTTCTGCATTTCTCATGTACCAAACTCAGTTTTATTGATAAAGGGATTCGATTTTTCACTAAAAGTTCATTGCAAGTTCGTTTGTTTTCGCGCACTTTCCATATTTAGACGAAACGCTTAGTGATTCCTTAAATCAAATATCTGGTTGTTTTTTTCAGCACTTTAAGTATTTCTAAGGTTCCAAACTAAGTTTTATTCATAAAAGGATTTGATTTTTTACGGAAAATTCATTCCGAGTTTCGTTTGTTTTCGCCCACTTTCCATATTTTGATGAAACGTGCAAATAATTCATTACATCAAATATATGGTCGTTTCTATCAGCAGTTTCTGCATTTCTCATCTTCCAAACTCAGTTTTATTGATAAAGGGATTCGATTTTTCTTGAAAATTATCATTCGGAGTTTCGTTAGTTTTCGCCCACTTTCCGTATTTAAACGAAAACGCGTAAATAATTTATTAAATCAAATATCTGGTCGTTTTGTCAACAGTTTCTGTATTTCTCAGTTTTCAAACTCAGTTTTATTGATAAACGGATTCGATTATCCATGAAAATTCATTGCGAATTTCGTTTGTTTTCGCCCACTTTCCATATTTAGACGAAACAGGTTAATAATTCATTAAATCAAAAATTTATTGCGAGTTTGGGTTGTTTTCGCTCACTTTCCATATTTAGACGAAACATGTAAATAATTCGTTAAATAAAAATCTGGTCGTTTTTTATAGCAGTTTCTGTATTTCTTAGGTTCCAAACTCAGTTTTATTTTTAAAAGGATTCGATTTTCCACGAAAAATTCATTCAGAGTGTTGTTTGTTTTCGCACACTTTCCATATTTAGACGAAACGCGTAAATAATTCACTAAATCAAATATATGGTTGTTCTACCAGCAGTTTTCTACATTTCTCAGCTTCCAAACTCAATTTCATTGATGTAGTGATTTGGTTTTACACGAAAAATTCATTCCGAGTTTCGTTAAATTTCACCCACTTTTCATATTTAGATGAAAACGTGTGAATAATTGATTAAATGAAATATCTAATCATTTTTGTCAGCAGTTTCTGTATTTCTCAGCTTACAAACTCAGTTTTATTGATAAATGATTCGATTTTGGAAGAAAACTTCATTCTGAATTTCGTTTGTTTTCGTCAACTTTCCATCTATAGACAAAACGCGTAAATAATTCATTAAATCAAATATCTGGTCGTTTTCTGTCAGCAGTTTCTGCATTTTCCATGTACCAAACTCAGTTTTATTTATAAAGGGATTCGATTTTCCACAAAAAGTTCATTGCGAGTTCGTTTGTTTTCGCGCCACTTTCCATAGTTGAAACGCGTAAATAATTCATTAAATAATATATGGTTGTTCTGTCAGCAGTTTCTGCCTTTCTCAACTTCTAAATTTAGTTTTATTGATACAGGGATTCGATTTTCATGAAAAATATCATACCGAGTTTCGTTAGTTTTCGCCCACTTTCCATATTTAGACGAAAACGCATTAATAGTTGATTAAATTAATATCTGGTCGTTTATGTTAGATTTTTTTGTAATTATCAGCTTACACACACAGTTTCATTGATGCAGTGATTCGGTTTTTCACGAAAAATTCATTCCGAGTTTGTTAAATTTCGCCCACTTTTGTATTTAGATGAAAACATGTGAATAATTGATTAAATGAAATATCTTATCATTTTTGTCAGCAGTTTCTTGTATTTCTCAGCTTACACACTCAGTTTTATTGATAAAGGATTCGATTTTGCAAGAAAAATTCATTCCGAATTTCGTTTGTTTTCGTAAACTTTCCATCTTTAGACGAAACGCATAAATAATTCATTAAATCAAATATCTGGTTGTTTGTGTCAGCTGTTTCTGTATTTCTCATGTTCTAAACTCAGTTTCATTGATAAAGTGATTCGAGTTTCCACGAAAATTTATTGCGAGTTTCGTTTGTTTTCGCCCACTTTCCATATTTAGACGAAACGCGTAAATAATTTATTAAATCAAATATCTAGTCGTTTCTGTCAGCAGTTTCTGCATTTCCCATGTACTAAACTCAGTTTTATTGATAAAGGGATTCGATTTTCCACAAAAAGTTCATTGCGAGTTCGTTTGTTTTCGCGCCACTTTCCATATTTAGACGAAACGCTAAATGATTCATTAAATTAAATATCTGGTTGTTTTTCAGCACCTTCTGTATTTTCAGGTTCCAAACTCATTTTTATTGATAAAAGGATTCGATTTTCCACGGAAAATTCATTCCGAGTTTCGTTTGTTTTCGCCCACTTTCCATATTTTGATGAAACGCGCAAATAATTCATTACATCAAATATATGGTCGTTTCTATCAGCTGTTTCTGCATTTCTCAGCTTCCAAACTCATTTTTATTGATAAAGGGATTCGATTTTTCTTGAAAATTATCATTCGGAGTTTCGTTAGTTTTCACCCACTTTCCGTATTTAGAAGAAAACGCGTAAATAATTTATTAAATCAAATATCTTGTCGTTTTGTCAACAGTTTCTTTATTTCTCAGTTTTCAAACTCAGTTTTATTGATAAACGGATTCGATTATCCATGAAAATTCATTGCGAATTTCATTTGTTTTCGCCCACTTTCCATATTTAGACAAAACAGGTAAATAATTCATTAAATCAAATATCTGGTCGTTTCTGTCAGCAGTTTCTACATTTCTGTGGTTCAAAACTCAGTTTTGTTGATAAAGGGATTCAATTTTCCAGATAAATTTATTGCCAGTTTGGTTTGTTTTCGCCCACTTTCCATATTTAGACGTAACACGTAAATAATTCGTTAAATAAAAATACTGGTCGTTTTTTATAGCATTTTCTGTATTTCTTAGGTTCCAAACTCAGTTTTATTTTTAAAAGGATTCGATTTTCAACGAAAAAAATTTATTCAGAGTTTTGTTTGTTTCGCACACTTTCCATATTTAGACGAAACGCGTAAATAATTCATTAAATCAAATATATGGTTGTTCTGTCAGCAGTTTCTACATTTCTCAGCTTCCAAACCCAATTTCATTGATGTAGTGATTCGGTTTTTCACGAAAAATTCATTCCGAGTTTCGTTAAATTTAACCCACTTTTCATATTTAGATGAAAATGTGTGAATAATTGATTAAATAAATATCTTATCATTTTTGTCAGCAGTTTCTGTATTTCTCAGCTTACAAACTCAGTTTTATTGATAAAGGATTCGATTTTGCAAGAAAACTTCATTATGAATTTCGTTTGTTTTCGTCAACTTTCCATCTTTAGACGAAACGCGTAAATAATTCATTAAATCAAATTTCTGGTCATTTCTATCAGCAGTTTCTGCATTTCTCAGCTTCCAAACTCAGTTTTATTGATAAAGGGATTCGATTTTTCTTGAAAATTATCATTCGGAGTTTCGTTAGTTTTCGCCCACTTTCCGTATTTAGACAGAAACGCGTAAATAATTTAATAAATCAAATATCTGGTCGTTTTGTCAACAGTTTCTGTATTTCTCAGTTTTCAAACTCAGTTTTATTGATAAACGGATTCGATTATCCATGAAAATTCATTGCAAATTTCGTTTGTTTTCGCCCACTTTCCGTATTTAGACGAAAGAGGTAAATAATTCATTAAATAAAATCTGGTCGTTTCTTTCAGCAGTTTCTACATTTCTTAGGTTCCAAACCAGTTTTTTGTAATGTGATTCGATTTTCCATGAAAAATCATTGCGAGTTTTCGTTTGTTTTCGCCCACTTTCCATATTTAGACGAAACACGTAAATAATTCTTAAATAAAAATTGTGGTTTTTTAGCAGTTTTCTGTAATTTCTAGTTCCAAACTCAGTTTTATTGTTAAGGATTCGTTTTTCCATGAAAAATTCATTCGAGTTTTGTTTGTTTTCGCATACTTTCATATTTAGAGAAAACTGTAAATAATTCATTAAATAAATATATCGATTTTTGTCAGCAGTTTTAATTTCTCAGCTTCCAAACTCAATTTATTGATGTAAAGTGATTCGATTTTTATGAAAAATTCATTCCGATTTCGTTAATTTAACCACTTTCATATTTAGAAAAACGTGTAATAATTGATTAAATCAAATATCTTCATTTTTGTCAGCAGTTTCTGTATTTCTCAGCTTACAAACTCAGTTTTTTGATAAAGGATTTCGATTTTGCAAGAAAACTTCATTCTGAATTTCGTTTGTTTTGGCACTTTCCATTTTAGACGAAACGCGTAAATAATTCATTAAATCAAATATCTGGTCGTTTCTAGTCAGCAGTTCTGTGCATTTCTCATGTTCCAAACTCAGTTTTATTGATAAAGGATTTGAGTTTTCCACAAAATTTATTGTGAGTTCGTTTGTTTTCGCCCACTTTCCATATTTAGACGAAAAGCGTAATAATTCACTAAATCAAATATCTGGTGTTTTATCAGCATTTCTGCATTTCTCATGTACCAAACTCAGTTTTATTGATAAAGGGATTCGATTTTTTCACAAAAGTTCATTGCGAGTTCGTTTGTTTTCGCGCACTTTCCATATTTAGACGAAACGCTTAATGATTCATTAAATCAAATATCTGGTTGTTTTTTCAGCACTCTATGTATTTCTCAGTTCCAAACTTAGTTTTATTCATAAAAGGATTTGATTTTTTACGGAAAATTCATTCGAGTTTCGTTTGTTTTCGCCCACTTTCTATATTTTGATGAAAACGCGCAAATAATTTAATTACATCAAATATATGGTCGTTCTATCACAGTTTCTGCATTTCTCAGCTTCCAAACTCAGTTTTATTGATAAAGGGATTCGATTTTTCCTTGAAAATTATCATTCGGAGTTTCGTTAGTTTTCTCCCACTTTCCTATTTAGACGAAAACGCGTAAATAATTTATTAAATCAAATATCTGTCGTTTTGTCAACAGTTTCTGTATTTCTCAGTTTTCAAACTCAGTTTTACTGATAAACGGATTCGATTATCCATGAAAATTCATTGCGAATTTCGTTTGTTTTCGCCCACTTTCTCATATTTAGACAAAACAGGTAAATAATTCATTAAATCAAATATCTGGTCATTTCTGTAGGAGTTTCTACATTCTGAGGTTCCAAACTCAGTTTTGTTGATAAAGGAATTCGATTTTCCATGAAAAATTATTGCGAGTTTCGTTTGTTTTCGCCACTTTCCGTATTTAGACCAAACACGTAAATAATTCGTTAAATCAAAAATCTGGTCGTTTTTATAGTAGTTTCTGTATTTCTTAGGTTCCAAACTCAGTTTTATTTTAAAAGAATTCGATTTTTCCACGAAAATTCATTCAGAGTTTGTTGTTTTCGCACACTTTCATATTTAGACGAAACGCGTAAATAATTCATTAAATCAAATATTAATGTTTTCTGTCAGAGTTTCTAATTTCTGAACTTCCAAACTCAATTTCATTGATGTAGTGATTCGGTTTTTCACGGAAAATTAATTCCGAGTTTCGTTAAATTTCAGCCACTTTTCATATTTTGATGAAAACGTGTGAATAATTGATTAAATGAAATATCTTATCATTTTTGTCAGTAGTTTCTGTATTTCTCAGCTTACAAACTTAGTTTTATTGATAAAGGATTCGATTTTGCAAGAAAACTTCATTCTGAATTTCGTTTGTTTTCGTCAACTTTCCATCTTTAGACGAAACGCGTAAATAATTCATTAAATCAAATATCTGGTCGTTTGTGTCAGCAGTTTCTGTATTTCTCATGTTCTAAACTCAGTTTTATTGATAAAGTGATTTAAGTTTCCACGAAAATTTATTGCGAGTTTCGTTTGTTTTCGCCCACTTTCCATATTTAGACGAAAAGCGTAAATAATTCATTAAATAAAATATCTGGTCGTTTCTGTCAACAGTTTCTGCATTTCTCATATACCAGACTCAGTTTTATTGATAAAGGGATTCGATTTTCCACAAAAAGTTCATTGCGAGTTCTTTTGTTTTCGCGCACTTTCCATATTTAGACGAAACGCTAAATGATTCATTAAATCAAATATCTGGTTGTTTTTCAGCACTTTCTGTATTTCTCAGGTTCTAAACTCAGTTTTATTGATAAAAGGATTTGATATTTTACGGAAAATTCATTCTGAGTTTCGTTTTTTTTTCGCCCACTTTCCATATTTTGATGAAACGCGAAAATAATTCATTAAATCAAATATATGGTCGTTTTCTGTCAGCAGTTTCTGCATTTCTCAGCTTCCAAACTATGTTTTATTGATAAAGGGATTCGATTTTTCTTGAAAATTATCATTCGGAGTTTCGTTAGTTTTCGCCTACTTTCCGTATTTAGACGAAAACGGTAAATAATTTATTAAATCAAATATCTGGTAGTTTTGTCAACAGTTTCTGTATTTCTCAGTTTTCAAACTCAGTTTTATTGATAAACGGATTCGATTATCCATGAAAATTCATTGCGAATTTCGTTTGTTTTCGCCCCTTTCCATATTTAGACGAAACGCGTAAATAATTCATTAAATCAAATATCTGGTCGTTCCTGTCAACAGTTTCTACATTTCTGAGGTTCCAAACTCAGTTTTGCTGATAAAGGTATTCGATTTTCCATGAAAAATTATTGCGATTTTCGTTTGTTTTCGCCCACTTTCCATATTTAGACGAAACACGTAAATAATTTGTTAAATCAAATATCTTGTCATTTTTTGTAGTAGTTTCTGTATTTCTTAGTTCCAAACTTAGTTTTATTTATAAGATTTTCCACGAAAAATTCATTCGGAGTTTCGTTTTTTTCGCCCACTTTTCATATATAGACAAAACGCATAAATAATTCTTTAAATCAAATATATGGTTGTTCTGTCAGCAGTTTCTGCATTTCTCATCTTCCAAACTCAGTTTTATTGATACCGGATTCGATTTTTCTTGAAAAATATCATTCGGAGTTTCGTTAGTATTTCGCCCACTTTATTTAGACGAAAACGCGTAAATAGTTGATTAAATAAATATCATGTCAGAAGTTTCTGTATTTATCAGCTTACAAACACAGTTTCGTTGATGCAGTGATTCGGGTTTTTCATGAAAATTCATTCCGAGTTTCGTTAAATTTCACCCACTTTTCATATTTAGATGAAAACGTGTGAATAATTGATTAAATGAAAAATCTTATCATTTTTGTCAGCAGTTTCTGTATTTCTCAGCTTACAAACTCAGTTTTATTGATAAAGGATTCGATTTTGCAAGAAAACTTCATTCTGAATTTCGTTTGTTTTCGTCAACTTTTCCATCTTTAGACGAAACGCGTAAATAATTCATTAAATCAAATATCTAGTCGTTTGTGTCAGCAGTTTCTGTATTTCTCATGTTCCAAACTCAGTTTTATTGATAAAGTGATTTGAGTTTCCACGAAAATTTATTGCCAGTTTCGTTTGTTTTCGCCCACTTTCCATATTTAGACGAAAAGTGTAAATAATTCATTAAATCAAATATCTGGTCGTTTCTGTCAGCAGTTTCTGCATTTCTCATATACCAAACTCAGTTTTATTGATAAAGGGATTCGATTTTCCACAAAAAGTTCATTGCGAGTTCGTTTGTTTTCGCGCACTTTCCATATTTAGACGAAACGCTAAATGATTCATTAAATCAAATATCTGGTTGTTTTTCAGCACTTTCTGTATTTCTCAGGTTCTAAACTCAGTTTTATTGATAAAAGGATTTGATATTTTACGGAAAATTCATTCCGAGTTTCGTTTTTTTTCGCCCACTTTCCAAATTTTGATGAAACGCGAAAATAATTCATTACATCAAATATATGGTCGTTTCTGTGAGCAGTTTCTGCATTTCTCAGCTTCCAAATTATGTTTTATTGATAAAGGGATTCGATTTTTCTTGAAAACTATCATTCGGAGTTTCGTTAGTTTTCGCCCACTTTCCGTATTTAGACGAAAACGTATAAATAATTTATTAAAACAAATATCTGGTAGTTTTGTCAACAGTTTCTGTATTTCTCAGTTTACAAATTCAGTTTTATTGATAAACGATTCGATTATCCATGAAAATTCATTGCGAATTTCGTTTGTTTTCGCCCACTTTACATATTTAGACGAAACATGTAAATAATTCATTAAATCAAATATCTGGTCGATCCTGTCAACAGTTTCTACATTTCTTAGGTTCCAAACTCAGTTTTATTTATAAGATTTTCCACGAAAAATTCATTCGGAGTTTCGTTTGTTGTCGCCCACTTTCCATATATAGACAAAACGCATAAATAATTCATTAAATCAAATATATGGTTGTTCTGTCAGCAGTTTCTGCATTTCTCATTTTCCAAACTCAGTTTTATTGATACCGGGATTCGATTTTTCTTGAAAAATATCTTTCGGAGTTTCGTTAGTTTTCGCCCACTTTATTTAGACGAAAACGCGTTAATAGTTGATTAAATAAATACCATGTCAGAAGTTTCTGTATTTATCAACTAACAAACAAAGTTTCATTGATGCAGTGATTCGGTTTTTCACGAAAAATTCATTCAGAGTTTCGTTAAATTTCACCCACTTTTCATATTTAGATGAAAACGTGTGAATAATTGATTAATGAAATATCTTATCATTTATGTCAGCAGTTTCTGTATTTCTTATCTTACAAACTCAGTTTTAATGATAAAGGATTCGATTTTGCAAGAAAACTTCATTCTGAATTTCATTTGTTTTCGTCAACTTTCCATCTTTAGACGAAACGCGTAAATAATTCATTAAATCAAATATCTGGTCATTTGTGTCAGTAGTTTCTGCATTTCTCATGTACCAAACTCAGTTTTATTGATAAAGGGATTCGATTTTCCACAAAAAGTTCATTGCGAGTTCGTTTGTTTTCGCGCACTTTCCATATTTAGACGAAACGCTAAATGATTCATTAAATCAAATATCTTTTGTTTTTTTCAGCACGTTCTGTATATATCAGGTTCTAAACTCAGTTTTATTGATAAAAGGATTCGATTTTCCACAGAAAATTCATTTCAAGTTTCGTTTGTTTCGCCCACTTTCCATATTTTGTTGAAACGCGCAAATAATTCATTACCTCAAATATATGGTCGTTTCTGTCAGCAGTTTCTCGCATTTCTCAGCTTCCAAACTCAGTTTTATTGATAAAGGAATTCGATTTCTTGAAAATTATCATTCGGAGTTTCGTTAGTTTTCGCCCACTTTCCGTATTTAGACGAAAACGCGTAAATAATTTATTAAATCAAATATCTGGTCGTTTTGTCAACAATTTCTGTATTTCTCAGTTTTCAAACTCAGTTTTATTGATAAACGGATTCGATTATCCATGAAAATTCATTGCGAATTTCGTTTGTTTTCGCCCACTTTACATATTTAGACGAAACGCGTAAATAATTCATTAAATCAAATATCTGGTCGTTCCTGTCAACAGTTTCTACATTTCTGAGGTTCCAAACTCAGTTTTGCTGATAAAGGTATTCGATTATTTTCCATGAAAAATTTATTGCGATTTTCGTTTGTTTTCGCCCACTTTCCATATTTAGACGAAACACGTAAATAATTTGTTAAATCAAATATCTTGTCGTTTTTATAGTAGTTTCTGTATTTCTTAGGTTCCAAACTCAGTTTTATTTATAATTTTCCACGAAAAATTCATTCGGAGTTTCGTTTGTTTTCCGCCCACTTTCCATATATAGACAAAACGCATAAATAATTCATTAAATCAAATATATGGTTGTTCTGTCAGCAGTTTCTGCATTTCTCATCTTCCAAACTCAGTTTTTATTGATACCGGGATTCGATTTTTCTTGAAAAATATCATTCGGAGTTTCGTTAGTTTTCGCCCACTTTCCATACTTAGACGAAAACGCGTTAATAGTTGATTAAATATTTATCATGTCAGAAGTTTTTCTGTATTTATCAGCTTACAAACACAGTTTCATTGAGGCAGTGATTCGGTTTTTTCACGAAAAATTCATTCTGAGTTTCGTTAAATTTTCGTTCACTTTTCATATTTAGATGAAAACGTGTGAATAAGTGATTAAATGAAATATCTTATCTTTTTTGTCAGCCGTTTCTGTATTTCTTAGCTTACAAACTCAGTTTTATTGATAAAGGATTCGATTTTGCAAGAAAACTTCATTCTGAATTTCGTTTGTTTTCCTCAACTCTCCAACTTCAGACGAAACGAGTAAATATTTCATTAAATCAAATATCTGGTCGTTTGTGTCAGCAGTTTTCTGTATTTCTCATGTTCCAAACTCAGTTTTTTTTGATAAAGGAAAAATTTATTGTGAGTTTGGTTTGTTTTCGCCCACTTTCCATATTTAGACGAAAAGCGTAAATAATTCATTAAATCAAATATCTGGTCGTTCCTGTCGACAGTTTCTACATTTCTGAGCTTCCAAACTCAGTTTTGCTGATAAAGGTATTCGATTTTTCCATGAAAAATTTATTGTGATTTTCGTTTGTTTTCGCCCACTTTCCATATTTAGAACGAAACACGTAAATAATTTGTTAAATCAAATATCTTGTCGTTTTTATATAGTATTTCTGTATTTCTTAGGTTCCAAACTCAGTTTTATTTATAAGATTTTCCACGAAAAATTCATTTGGAGTTTCGTTTGTTTTCGCCCACTTTCCATATATAGACAAAACGCATAAATAATTCATTAAATCAAATATATGGTTGTTCTGTCAGCAGTTTCTGCATTTTCTCATCTTTCAAACTCAGTTTTATTGATACCGGGATTCGATTTTTCTTGAAAAATATCATTCGGAGTTTCGTTAGTTTTCAGCCACTTTATTTAGACGAAAACGCGTTAATAGTTGATTAAATAAATATCATGTCAGAAGTTTCTGTATTTATCAGCTTACAAACACAGTTTCGTTGATGCATGATTCGGTTTTTTCATGAAAAATTCATTCCCAGTTTCGTTAAATTTCACCCACTTTTCATATTTAGATGAAAACGTGTGAAATAATTGATTAAAAGAAAAATCTTATCATTTTTTGTCAGCAGTTTCTGTATTTCTCAGCTTACAAACTCAGTTTTATTGATAAAGGATTCGATTTTTGCAAGAAAACTTCATTCTGAATTTCGTTTGTTTTCGTCAACTTTCCATCTTTAGACGAAACGCGTAAATAATTCATTAAATCAAATATCTAGTCGTTTGTGTCAGCAGTTTCTGTATTTCTCATGTTCCAAACTCAGTTTTATTGATAAAGTGATTTGAGTTTCCACGAAAATTTATTGCCAGTTTCGTTTGTTTTCGCCCACTTTCCATATTTAGACGAAAAGTGTAAATAATTCATTAAATCAAATATCTGGTCGTTTCTGTCAGCAGTTTCTGCATTTATCATATACCAAACTCAGTTTTATTGATAAAGGGATTCGATTTTCCACAAAAAGTTCATTGCGAGTTCGTTTGTTTTCGCGCACTTTCCATATTTAGACGAAACGCTAAATGATTCATTAAATCAAATATCTGGTTGTTTTTCAGCACTTTCTGTATTTCTCAGGTTCTAAACTCAGTTTTATTGATAAAAGGATTTGATATTTTACGGAAAATTCATTCCGAGTTTCGTTTTTTTTTCGCCCACTTTCCATATTTTGATGAAACGCGAAAATAATTCATTACATCAAATATATGGTCGTTTCTGTGAGCAGTTTATGCATTTCTCAGCTTCCAAATTATGTTTTTTGATAAAGGGATTCGATTTTTCTTGAAAACTATCATTCGGAGTTTGTTAGTTTTCGCCCACTTTCGTATTTAGACGAAAACGTATAAATAATTTATTAAATCAAATATCTGGTAGTTTTGTCAACAGTTTCTGTATTTCTCAGTTTACAAATTCAGTTTTATTGATAAACGGATTCGATTATCCATGAAAATTCATTGCGAATTTCGTTTGTTTTCGCCCACTTTACATATTTAGACGAAACATGTAAATAATTCATTAAATCAAATATCTGGTCGTTCCTGTCAACAGTTTCTACATTTCTGAGGTTCCAAACTCAGTTTTGCTGATAAAGGTATTCAATTTTCCATGAAAAATTTATTGCGATTTTCGTTTGTTTTCGCCCACTTTCCATATTTAGACGAAACACGTAAATAATTTGTTAAATCAAATATCTTGTCATTTTTTATAGTAGTTTCTGTATTTCTTAGGTTCCAAACTCAGTTTTATTTATAAGATTTTCCACGAAAAATTCATTCGGAGTTTCGTTTGTTGTCGCCCACTTTCCATATATAGACAAAACGCATAAATAATTCATTAAATCAAATATATGGTTGTTCTGTCAGCAGTTTCTGCATTTCTCATTTTCCAAACTCAGTTTTATTGATACCGGGATTCGATTTTTCTTGAAAAATATCTTTCGGAGTTTCGTTAGTTTTCGCCCACTTTATTTAGACGAAAATGCGTTAATAGTTGATTAAATAAATACCATGTCAGAAGTTTCTGTATTTATCAACTAACAAACAAAGTTTCATTGATGCAGTGATTCGGTTTTTCACGAAAAATTCATTCAGAGTTTCGTTAAATTTCACCCACTTTTCATATTTAGATGAAAACGTGTGAATAATTGATTAATGAAATATCTTATCATTTATGTCAGCAGTTTCTGTATTTCTTATCTTACAAACTCAGTTTTAATGATAAAGGATTCGATTTTGCAAGAAAACTTCATTCTGAATTTCATTTGTTTTCGTCAACTTTCCATCTTTAGACAAAACGCGTAAATAATTCATTAAATCAAATATCTGGTCATTTGTGTCAGTAGTTTATGTATTTCTCATGTTCCAAACTCAGTTTTATTGATATAGTGATTTGAGTTTCCACGAAAATTTATTGCGAGTTTCGTTTGTTTTCGCCACTTTCCATATTTAGACGAAACGAGTAAATAATTCATTAAATCAAATATCTGGTCGTTTCTGTCAGCAGTTTCTGCATTTCTCATGTACCAAACTCAGTTTTATTGATAAAGGGATTCGATTTTCCACAAAAAGTTCATTGCGAGTTCGTTTGTTTTCGCGCACTTTCCATCTTTAGACGAAACGCTAAATGATTCATTAAATCAAATATCTTGTTGTTTTTTCAGCACGTTCTGTATATATCAGGTTCTAAACTCAGTTTTATTGATAAAAGGATTCGATTTTCCACAGAAAATTCATTTCAAGTTTCGTTTGTTTTCGCCCACTTTCCATATTTTGTTGAAACGCGCAAATAATTCATTACATCAAATATATGGTCGTTTCTGTCAGCAGTTTCTGCATTTCTCAGCTTCCAAACTCAGTTTTATTGATAAAGGAATTCGATTTCTTGAAAATTATCATTCAGAGTTTCGTTAGTTTTCGCCCACTTTCCGTATTTAGACGAAAACGCGTAAATAATTTATTAAATCAAATATCTGGTCGTTTTGTCAACAATTTCTGTATTTCTCAGTTTTCAAACTCAGTTTTATTGATAAACGGATTCGATTATCCATGAAAATTCATTGCGAATTTCGTTTGTTTTCGCCCACTTTACATATTTAGACGAAACGCGTAAATAATTCATTAAATCAAATATCTGGTCGTTCCTGTCAACAGTTTCTACATTTCTGAGGTTCCAAACTCAGTTTTGCTGATAAAGGTATTCGATTATTTTCCATGAAAAATTTATTGCGATTTTCGTTTGTTTTCGCCCCACTTTCCATATTTAGACGAAACACGTAAATAATTTGTTAAATCAAATATCTTGTCGTTTTTTATAGTAGTTTCTGTATTTCTTAGGTTCCAAACTCAGTTTTATTTATAATTTTCCACGAAAAATTCATTCGGAGTTTCGTTTGTTTTCGCCCACTTTCCATATATAGACAAAACGCATAAATAATTCATTAAATCAAATATATGGTTGTTCTGTCAGCAGTTTCTGCATTTCTCATCTTCCAAACTCAGTTTTATTGATACCGGGATTCGATTTTTCTTGAAAAATATCATTCGGAGTTTCGTTAGTTTTCGCCCACTTTCCATACTTAGACGAAAACGCGTTAATAGTTGATTAAATATTTATCATGTCAGAAGTTTCTGTATTTATCAGCTTACAAACACAGTTTCATTGAGGCAGTGATTCGGTTTTTCACGAAAAATTCATTCTGAGTTTCGTTAAATTTCGTTCACTTTTCATATTTAGATGAAAACGTGTGAATAATTGATTAAATGAAATATCTTATCTTTTTTGTCAGCCGTTTCTGTATTTCTTAGCTTACAAACTCAGTTTTATTGATAAAGGATTCGATTTTGCAAGAAAACTTCATTCTGAATTTCGTTTGTTTTCCTCAACTTTCCAACTTCAGACAAAACGAGTAAATATTTCATTAAATCAAATATCTGGTCGTTTGTGTCAGCAGTTTCTGTATTTCTCATGTTCCAAACTCCATTTTATTGATAAAGTGATTTGAGTTTCCACGAAAATTTATTGCGAGTTTCGTTTGTTTTCGCCCACTTTCCATATTTAGACGAAACGCGTAATAATTCATTAAATCAAATATCTGGTCGTTTCTGTCAGCAGTTTCTGCATTTCTCATGTACAGTTTTATTGATAAAGGGATTCGATTTTCGACAAAAAGTTCATTGCGAGTTCGTTTGTTTTCGCGCCCTTTCCATATTTAGACGAAACGCTAAATGGTTCATTAAATCAAATATCTGGTTGTTTTTTAGCACTTTCTGTATTTCTCAGGTTCCAAACTTAGTTTTATTGATAAAAGGATTCGATTTTCCATGGAAAATTCATTCCGAGTTTCGTTTGTTCTCGCCCACTTTCATAATTTGATGAAACGCCAAATAATTCACTACATCAAATATATGGTCGTTTTTGTCAGCAGTTTCTGCATTTCTCAGCTTACAAACTCAGTTTTATTGATAAAAGGATTTGATTTTTCTTGAAAATTATCATTCGGAGTTTCGTTAGTTTTCGCCCACTATCCGTATTTAGACGAAAACGGGTAAATAATTTATTAAATCAAATATCTGGTCGTTTCTGTCAGTAGTTTCTGCATTTCTCATGTACAGTTTTATTGATAAAGGGATTCGATTTTCGACAAAAAGTTCATTGCGAGTTAGTTTGTTTTCGCGCACTTTCCATATTTAGACGAAACGCTAAATGATTCATTAAATCAAATATCTGTTGTTTTTTTAGCACTTTCTGTATTTCTCAGGTTCCAAACTCAGTTTTATTGATAAAAGGATTCGATTTTCCACGGAAAATTCATTCCGAGTTTCGTTTGTTTTCGTCCACTTTCCATATTTTGATGAAACGCACAAATAACTCATTACATCAAATATATGGTCGTTTTTGTCAGCAGTTTCTGTATTTCTCAGCTTACAAACTCAGTTTTATTGATAAAAGGATTTGATTTTTCTTGAAAATTATCATTCGGAGTTTCGTTAGTTTTCGCCCACTTTCCGTATTTAGACGAAAACGGGTAAATAATTTATTAAATCAAATATCTGGTCGTTTCTGTCAGTAGTTTCTATATTTTCTCCAGTTCAAACTCAGTTTTGTTGATAAAGGGATTCGATTTTCCATGAAAAATTTATTGCGAGTTTCTTTTGTTTTCGCCCACTTTCCTTATTTAGATGAAACACGTAATAATTCGTTAAATCAAATATCTGGTCGTTTTTTTATAGTAGTTTCTGTATTTCTTAGGTTCCAAACTCAGTTTTATTTATAAAAGGATTCGATTTTCCACGAATAATTCTTTCGGAGTTTCGTTCGTTTTCGCCCACTTTCCATATTTAGACGAAACGCGTAAATAATTCATTAAATCAAATATATGGTTGTTCTGTCAACAGTTTCTGCATTCCTCAGCTTCCAAACTTAGTTTTATTGATACAGGGATTCGCTTTTTCTTGAAAAATATCATTCAGAGTTTTGTTAGTTTTCGTCTACTTTCCATATTTAGACGAAAACGTGTTAATAGTTGATAAATAAATATCTGGTCGTTTATGTCAGAAGTTTCTGTATTTATTAGCTTACAAACACAGTTTCATTGATGCAATGATTCGGTTTCTCACGAAAAATTCATTCCGAGTTTCGTTAAATTTCGCCCATTTTTCATATTTAGATGAAAACGTGTGAATAATTGATTAAATGAAATATCTTATCATTTTTGTCAGTAGTTTCATTATTTCTCAGATTACAAACTCAGTTTTATCGATAAAGGTTTCGATTTTGCAAGAAAACTTCATTCCGAATTTCGTTTGTTTTCGTCAACTTTCCATCTTTAGACGAAACATGTAAATAATTCATTAAATCAAATATCTGGTCGTTTGTGTCAGCAGTTTCTGTATTTCTCATGTTCTAAACTCAGTTTTGTTGATTAAGTTATTAGATTTTCCACGAAAATTTATTGCGAATTTCATTTGTTTTCTCCCACTTTCCATATTTAGACGAAACGCGTAAATAATTCATTAAATCAAATATCTGGTCATTTCTATCAGCAGTTTCTGCATTACTAAGGTACCAAACTCAGTTTTATTGATAAAGTGATTCGATTTTCCACGAAAAATTCATTGCGAGTTAGTTTGTTTTCGCGCACTTTCCATATTCTGACGAAACGCTAAATGATTCATTAAATAAAATATCTGGTTGTTTTTTTCAGCACTTTCTTTATTTCTCAGGTTCGAAACTCATTTTTATTGATAAAGGATTCGATTTTCCACGGAAAATTCATTCCGAGTTTGGTTTGTTTTCGCTCACTTTCCATATTTTGATGAAACGCGCAAATAATTCATTACATCAAATATATGGTTGTTTCTGTCAGCAGTTTCTGCATTTTTCAGCTTTCAAACTCAGTTTTATTGATAAAGGGATTCGATTTCCTCGAAAATTATCATTAGGAGTTTCGTTATATTTTCGCCCACTTTCCGTATTTAGACGAAAACGCGTAAATAATTTATTAAATCAAATATCTGGTCGTTTGGTCAACAGTTTCGTATTTCCCAGTTTTCAAACTCAGTTTTATTGATAAACGGATTCGATTATCCATGAAAATTCATTGCGAATTTAATTTGTTTTCGCCCACTTTCCATATTTAGACGAAACGGGTAATAATTCATTAAATCAAATATCTGGTCATTTCTGTTAGCAGTTTCTACATTTCTGAGGTTCCAAACTCAGTTTTGTTGATAAAGGGATTCGATTTTCCATGAAAAAATTATTGCGAGTTTCGTTTGTGTTCACCCACTTTCCATATTTAGACGAAACACGTAAATAATTCGTTAAATCAAATATTTGGTCGTTTTTTGTAGAAGTTTCTGTATTTCTTAGGTTCCAAACTCAGTTTTATTTATAAAAGGATTCGATTTTCCACGAAAAATTCATTCGGAGTTTCGTTCGTTTTCGCCCACCTTCCATATTTAGACGAAACGCATAAATAATTCATTAAATCAAATATATGGTTGTCCTGTCAGCAGTTTCTGCATTTCTCACCTTCCAAACTCAGTTTTATTGATACAAGGATTCAATTTTTCTTGAAAAATTTCATTCGGAGGTTCGTTAGTTTTCGCCCACTTTCCATATTTAGACGAAAACGCGTTTGAATAAATAAATATCATGTCAGAATTTTCTATATTTATCAGCTTACAAACACAGTTTCATTGATGCAGTGATTTGGTTTTTCATGAAAAATTCATTCCGAGTTTCGTTAAATTTCACCCACTTTTCATATTTAGATGAAAACGTGTGAATAATTGATTAAATGAAATATCTTATCATTTTTGTCAGCAGTTTTTGTATTTTCTCAGCTTACAAACTTAGTTTTATTGATAAAGGATTCGATTTTGCAAGAAAACTTCATTTGAATTTCGTTTGTTTTCATCAACTTTCCATCTTTAGACGAAATGCGTAAATAATTCATTAAATCAAATATCTGGTCATTTGTGTCAGCAGTTTCTATATTTCTCATGTTCAAACTCAGTTTTATTGATAAAGTTATTCGATTTTCCACCAAAATTTATTGCGAGTTTCGTTTGTTTTCTCCCACTTTCCATATTTAAACGAAAATCGTAAATAATTCATTAAATCAAATATCTAGTCGTTTTTGTCAACAGTTTCTACATTTCTCAGGTACCAAACTCAGTTTTATTGATAAAGGGATTCGATTTTCCACGAAAATTCATTGCGAGTTCATTTGTTTTCGCTCACTTTCCATATTGAGACGAAACGCTAAATGATCCATTAAATCAAATATCTGGTTGTTTTTCCAGCACTTTCTATATTTCTCAGGTTCCAAGCTCAGTTTTATTGATAAAAGGATTCTATTTTCCACGGAAAATTTATTCTGAGCTTCGTTTGTTTTCGCCCACTTTCTATATTTTGATGAAACACACAAATAATTCATTACATCAAATATATGGTCATTTCTGTCAGCTGTTTCTGCATTTCTTCTCAGCTTCCAAACTCAGTTTTATTGATAAAGGGATTCGATTTTTCTTGAAAATTATCATTCGGAGTTTCGTTAGTTTTCGCCCACTTTCCGTATTTAGACGAAAACGCGTAAATAATTTATTAAATAAAATATCTGGTCGTTTTGTCAACAGTTTCTGTACTTCTCAGTTTTCAAACTCAGTTTTATTGATAAACGGATTCGATTATCCATGAAAATTCATTGCGAATTTCGTTTGTTTTCGTCCACTTTCCATATTTAGACGAAACAGGTAAATAATTCATTAAATCAAATATCTGGTCGTTTCTGTCAGCAGTTTCTACATTTTTGAGGTTCCAAACTCAGTTTTGTTGATAAAGGGAATCGATTTTCCATTAAAATTTACTGCGAGTTTCGTTTGTTTTCGCCCACTTTCCATATTTAGACGAAACACGTAAATAATTCGTTAAACCAAATATCTGGTCGCTTTTTATAGTAGTTTATGTATTTCTTAGGTTCTAAACTCAGTTTTATTTGTAAAAGGATTCGATTTTCCACGAAAAATTCATTCGGAGTTTCGTTCGTTTTCGCCCACTTTCCATATTTAGACGATACGCGTAAATAATTCATTAAATCAAATATATGGTTGTTCTGTCAGCAGTTTCTGCATTTCTCATCTTTGAAACTCGGTTTTATTGATACAGGGATTCGATTTTTCTTGAAAATATCATTCGGAGTTTCGTTAGTTTTCGCCCACTTTCCATAATTAGACGAAAACGCGTTTGATTAAATAAATATCATGTCAGAAGTTTCTGTATTTATCAGCTTACAAACACAGTTTCATTGACGCAGTGATTCGATTTTTCACGAAAAAATCATTCCGAATAACGTGTGAATAATTGATTAAATGAAATATCTTATCATTTTTGTAAGCAGTTTCTGTATTTTTGAACTTACAAACTCAGTTTTATTGATAAAGGATTCGATTTTGCAAGAAAACTTCATTCTGAATTTCGTTTGTTTTCGTCAACTTTCCATCTTTAGATGAAACGCGTAAATAATTCATTAAATCAAATATCTGGTCGTTTGTGTCAGTTTCTGTATTTCTCATGTTCCAAACTCAGTTTTATTGCTAAAGTGATTCGATTTTCCAAGAAAATTTATTGCGAGTTTCGTTTATTTTCTCCCACTTTCCATATTTAGATGAAACTCGTAAATAATTCATTAAATCAAATATCTGGTCGTTTCTGTCAGCAGTTTCTACATTTCTCAGGTACCAAACTCAGTTTTATTAATAAAGGGATTCGATTTTCAACGAAAAATTCATTGCGAGTTCGTTTGTTTTCGCACCCTTTCCATATTCAGACGAAACGCTAAATGATCCATTAAATCAAATATCTGGTTGTTTTTTCAGCACTTTCTGTATTTCTCATGTTCCAAACTCAGTTTTATTGATAAAAGGATTGGATTTTCCACCGAAAATTCATTCCGAGTTTCGTTTGTGTTCGCCCACTTTCCATATTTTATTAAACGCACAAATAATTCATTACATCAAATATATGGTCGTTTCTGTCAGCAGTTTCTGCATTTCTCAGCTTCCAAACTCAGTTTTATTGATAAAGGGATTCGATTTTTCTGAAAATTATCATTCAGAGTTTCGTTAGTTCTCGCCCACTTTCCGTATTTAGACGAAAACGCGTAAATAATTTATTAAATCAAATATCTGGTCGTTTTGTCAACAGTTTCTGCATTTTCAGTTTTCAAACTCAGTTTTATTGATAAATGGATTCGATTATCCATGAAAATTCATTGGGAATTTCGTTTGTTTTCGCCCACTTTCCATATTTAGACGAAACGGGTAAATAATTCATTAAATCAAATACCTAGTCGTTTCTGTCAGCAGTTTATGTATTTCTCAAGTTCCAAACTCAGTTTTATTGATAAAGGGATTCGATTTTTCACGAAAAATTCATTGCGAGTTTCGTTTGTTTTCGCGCACTTTCCATATTTAGACGAAACGCGTAAATAATTAATTAAATAAAATATATGGTTGTTTTTGTCAGTAGTTTCTGTATTTCTCAGGTTCCAAACTCAGTTTTATTGATAAAGGGATTTGATTTTCATGAAAAATTTATTGTGAGTTTCGTTTGTTTTCGCACACTTTCCATAGTTAGACGAAACGCGTAAAAAATTAATTAAATCGAATATCTGGTTGTTTTTTCAGTAGTTTCTGTATTTCTCAGGTTCTAAACTCAGTTTTATTGATAAAAGGATTAGATTTTTATGAAAAATTCATTGCGAGTTTCGTTTGTTTTCGGCCACTTTCCATATTTAGACCAAACGGGTAAATAATTCATTAAATCAAATATCTTGTCGTTTCTGTCAGCAGTTTCTACATTTCTCAGGTTCCAAACACAATTTTGTTGATAAAGGTATTCAATTTTCCATGAAAATTTTATTGCGAGTTTGGTTTGTTTTCGCTCAATTTCCATATTTAGACAAAACGCATATATAATTCGTTAAATCAAATATCTGGTCGTTTTTGTAGTAGTTTATGTATTTCTTAGTTTCCAAACTTAGTTTTATTTATAAAAGGATTCGATTTTCCATGAAAAATTCATTCCAAGTTTCGTTTGTTTTCGCCCACTTTCCAAATTTAGACGAAACGCGTAATAATTCATTAAATCAAATATATGGTTGTTCTGTCGGCAGTTTCTTCATTTCTCAGCTTTCAAACTCAGTTTTATTAATACGAGGATTTGATTTAACTTGAAACATATCTTCCAAGTTTTGTTTGTTTTCAACCACTTTTCATATTTAGACGAAAACGCGTTATAATAGTTGATTAAACAAATATCTGGTCGTTTACGTTAGAAGTTTCTGTATCTATCAGCTTCCAAACACAGTTTTAGTGCTACAGTGATTCGTTTTTCATGAAATATCATTGCAAGTTTCGTTAAATTTCACCCACTTTTCATATTTAGACGAAAACGTGTGAATAGTTGATTAAATGAAATATCTTATCGGTTTTGTCAGCAATTTCTGTATTTCTCTACTTCAAAACTCAGTTTTATTTATAAAAGGATTCGATTTTCCACGAAAAATTCATTGCGAGTTCGTTTGTTTTCGCGCACTTTCCATATTTAGACGAAACGTGTTAATAATTTATTAAATCAAATGTTTGGTTGTTTTTTCAGCACTTTTTGTATTTCTCAGGTTCCGAACTGAATTTTATTGATAAAGGGATTCGATTTTCTACGAAAACTTCATTCGGAGTTTCGTTTGTTTTCGCCCACTTTCCATATTTAGATGAAACGCGTAAATAATTCATTAAATCAAATATATGGTCGTTTTCTGTCAGCAGTTTTTGCATTTCTCAGCTTCCCAACTCAGTTTTTTTGATAAAGGGATTCGATTTTTCTTGAAAAACATCATTCGGAGTTTCATTAGGTTTCGCCCACTTTCCGTATTTAGATGAAAACGCGTAAAAAATTCATTAAACCAAATATCTGGTCGTTTTTGTCAGTAGTTTCTGTATTTCTCAGGTTTTGAACTCAGTTTTATTGATAAATGGATTCATTTTTCACGAAAAATTTTGCGAATTTGGTTTGTTTTCGCCCACTTCCCATATTTAGACGAAACGCGTAAATAATTAATTAAATCATGTAACTGGTGGTTTTGTCAGTAGTTTTCTATAATTCTCATGTTCCAAACATAGTTTTAATGATAAAGGGATTCAATTTTTCACGAAAAATTCATTGCTAGTTTGGTTTGTTTTCGCCCACTTTCCATATTTAGACGAAACACGGAAATAATTCATTAAATCAAATATCTGATCGTTTTTATCAACAATTTCTGCATTTCTTAGGTTCCAAAGTCAGTTTTATTGATAAGAGGATTCGATTTGCCACGAAAAATATCATTCTGAGTTTCGTTAGTTTTCACCCACTTTTCATATTTAGACGAAAACGCGTTAATAGTTGATTAAAGAAATATGTGGTCGTTTATGTCAGAAGTTTCTGTATTTATCAGCTTCCAAACATAGTTTTAGTGATACACTGATTCGGGTTTTCACGAAAAATTCATTACGAGTTTGGTTAAATTTCACCCATTTTTAATATTTGGACGAAAACATATAAATAATTGATTAAATGAAATGTCTTATCGTTTTTGTCAGCAGTTTCTACATTTCTCAGCTTCAAAACTCAGTTTTATTGATAAAGGGATTCGATTTTGAACGAAAACTTCATTCCGAATTTCGTTTGTTCTCGCCAACTTTCCATATTTAGACAAAAACGCGTTAATAGTTGATTAAATAAATATGTGGTCGTTTATGTTAGAAGTTTCTGTATTTATCAGCTTCCAAACATAGTTTTAGTGATACAATGATTCGGTTTTTCACGAAAAATTCATTACGAGTTTCGTCAAATTTCGCCTAGTTTTCATATTTAGATGAAAGCGAGTGAATAATTAATTAAATGAAATATCTTGCATGCAGTTTCTGTATTTCTCAGCTTCAAAACTTAGTTTTATTGATAAGGGATTCGATTTTGAATGAAAACTTCATTCCGAATTTCGATTGTTTACGCCCACTTTCCAGAGTTTCGTTAAATTTCACCCATTTTTAATATTTAGATGAAAACATGTGAATAATTGATTAAATGAAATATCTTATCGTTTTTGTCAGCAGTTTTCTCCATTTCTCAGCTTCAAAACTCAGTTTTATTGATAAAGGGATTCGATTTTGAACGAAAACTTCATTCCGAATTTTGTTTGTTCTCGCCCACTTTCCATATTTAGATATTTAGATAAAACGCGTAAATAATTCATTAAATCAAATATCTGGTCGTTTCTGTCAGTAGTTTCTGCGTTCCAAACTCAGTTTTATTAATAAAGGGATTCGATTTTTCTTGAAAAATATCATTCGGAGTTTTTTTAAATTTCGCCCAATTTCCGTATTTAGACGAAAACACGTAAATACTTCATTAAATTAAATATCAGGTCGTTTTTGTCCACAGTTTTCTATATTTCTTAGGTTCCAAACTTAGTTTTAATGATAAAGGGATTCGATTTTTCACGAAAAATTCATTGCGAGTTTCGTTTGTTTTCGCCCACTTTCCATATTTAGACAAAACGCGTAAATAATTCATTAAATCAAATATCTGATGGTTTTTATCAACAGTTTCTGCATTTCTTAGGTTCCAAACTTAGTTTTATTGATAAGTGGATTCAATTTGCCACGAAAAATATCATTCTGAGTTTCATTAGTTTTCACCCACTTTTCGTATTTAGACGAAAACGCATTAATAGTTGATTAAATAAATATATGGTCGTTTATGTCAGAAGTTTCATTATTTATCAGCTTCCAAACACATTTTTAGTGATACAGTGATTTGGTTTTTCACGAAAAATTCAATGCGAGTTTCGTTAAATTTCGCCCACTTTTCATATTTTGGCGAAAACGTGTGAATAATTGATTAAATGAAATATCTTGCGTTTTTGTCAGCAGTTTCTATATTTCTGAGCTTCAAAACTTAGTTTTATTGACAAAGGGATTCGATTTTGAACGAAAACTTCATTCCGAATTTCGTTTGTTTTCGCCCACTTTCCATATTTAGATGAAACGCGTAAATAAATAATTAAATCAAATATTTGGTCGTTTTTGTCAGCAGTTACTGTATTGAACATGTTCAGTTTTATTGATAAAGGATTTGTTTTTTAAAGAAAAATTCATTCTGAGTTTTGTTTGTTTTAGCCCACTTTCCATATTGAGACCAAACGCGTAAATAATTAATTAAATCAAATATCTGGTCATTTCTGTCAGCAACTTCTGCATTTCTCAACTTCCAAACTCAGTTTTACTGATACACGGATTTGATTTTTCTTGAAAGTTATCATTCGCAGTTTCGTGAGTTTTCGTCCACGTTTCGTCCACTTTCCATATTTGGACGAAAATGCGTTAATAGTTGATTAAAAAATATCTGGTCATTTATGTCAGAAGTTTCTGTATATCAGATTCCAAACACAGTTTTAGAGATACAGTGATTCGGTTTTTCCAAAAAATTCATTGCGAGTTTCGTTAAATTTCACCCACTTTTCATATTTAGACGAAAACGTGTGAATAATTGATTAAATGAAATATCTTGCGTTTTTGTCAGCAGTTCCTGTATTTCTCAGCTTTAAAACTCAGTTTTATTGATAAAGGGATTCGATTTTGAACGAAAACTTCATTCCGGATTTCGTTTGTTCTCGCCCACTTTCTATATTTAGATGAAACGCGTAAATAATTCATTAAATCAAATAACTTGTCGTTTCTGTAAGCAGTTTATGCATTTCTCAGGTTCCAAACTCAGTTTTATTGATAAAGGGATTCGATTTTCCGTGATAATATCATTGCGAGTTCGTTTATTTTTCGCGCACTTTCCATATTTAGACAAATGGTGTAAATAGTTCATTAAATCAAATATCTGGTTGTTTTTTTCATCACCTTTTGTATTTCTCACGTTCCAAACTGAGTTTTATTGATAAAAAGATTCGATTTCCATGGAAAATTCATTCCGAGTTTGGTTTGTTTTCGCCCACTTTCCATACTTATATGAAACGCGTAAATAATTCATTAAATCAAATATATGGTCGTTTCTGTCAACAGTTTCTGCATTTCTCAGCTTCCAAACTAAGTTTTATTGATAAAGGGATTCCATTTTTCTTGAAAAATTCATTGCTAGTTTCGTTTGTTTTCGCCCACTTTCCATATTTAGACGAAAGGCGGAAATAATTCATTAAATCAAATATCTGATCGTTTTTATCGACAGTTTCTGCATTTCTTAGGTTCCAAAGTCAGTTTTATTGATAAGGGGATTCGATTTGCCACAAAAAAAAATCATTATGAGTTTCGTTAGTTTTCACCCACTTTTCATATTTAGACGAAAACGTGTTAATAGTTGATTAATAAATATGTGGTCGTTTATGTCAGAAGTTTCTGTATTTATCAGCTTCCAAACATAGTTTTAGTGATACAGTGATTCGGTTTTTCCCGAAAAATTCATTACAAGTTTCGTTAAATTTCACCTAGTTTTCATATTTAGATGAAAACGTGTGAATAATTGATTAAATGAAATATCTTGCATTTTTGTCAGCAGTTTCTGTATTTATCAGCTTCAAAACTTAGTTTTATTGAAAAGGGATTCGATTTTGAATGAAAACTTCATTCTGAATTTCGATTTTTTCGCCCACTTTCCACAGTTTTGTTAAATTTCACCCATTTTTAATATTTAGACGAAAACGTGTGGATAATTGATTAAATGAAATATCTTATCGTTTTTATCAGCAGTTTCTCCGTTTCTCAGCTTCAAAACTCAGTTTTATTGATAAAGGGATTCGATTTTGAACGAAAACTTCATTCCGAATTTCGTTTGTTCTCGCCCACTTTCCATATTTAGATATTTAGATAAAACACCATAAATAATTCATTAAATCAAATATCTGGTCGTTTCTGTCCGCAGTATTTGCGTTTCTCAGGTTCCAAACTCAGTTTTTATTGATAAAGGTATTTGATTTTCCGAGAAAAATTCATTGCAAGTTCGTTTGTTTTCGCGCACTTTCCATATTTAGACGAAACGCGTCAGTAATTCATTAAATCAAATATCTGGTTGTTTTTTCAGCACTTTCTATATTTCTCATGTTCTAAACTTTAGTTTTATTGATAAAAGAATTCGATTTTCCACGGAAAATTCATTCCGAGTTTCGTTTGTTTTGGCCCACTTTCCATATTTAGATGAAACACGTAAATAATTCATTAAATCAAATATATGGTCTTTCTGTTAGCAGTTTCTGCATTTCTCAGCTTTCGAAATCAGTTTTATTGATAAAGGGATTCGATTTTTCTTGAAAAATATGATTCTGAGTTTCGTTAGTTTTCGCCCACTTTCCGTATTCAGCCGAAAACGCGTAAATAATTCATTAAATCAAATATATGGTCGTTTTGTCAGCAGTTTCTGTATTTCTCAACTTTCAAACTTAGTTTTATTGATAAATGGATTCGATTTTCCACGAAAAATACATTGCGAATTTCGTTTGTTTCGCCCACTTTCCATATTAGACGAAACACATAAATAATCAATTAAATCAAGTATCTGGTCGTTTTTGTGAACAGTTTCTGTATTTCTCAGGTTCCAAACTTAGTTTTAATGATAAAGGGATTCGATTGTTTACGAAAAATTCATTGCGAGTTTCGTTTGTTTTCGCCCATTTTCCATATTTAGACCAAACACGTAAATAATTCATTAAATCATATATCTGATCGTTTTTATCAACAATTTCTGCATTTCTTAGGTACCAAACTCAGTTTTATTGATAAGGGGATTCAATTTGCCACGAAAAATATCATTCTGAGTTTCGTTAGTTTTCACTTACTTTTCATATTTAGACGAAAACGCATTGATTAAATAAATATCTGGTCGTTTATGTCACAAGTTTCTGTATTATTCAGCTTCAAACACAGTTTTAGTGATACTGTGATTTGGTTTTTCACGAAAAATTCAATGCAAGTTTCGTTAAATTTCGCCCACTTTTCATATTTTGGCGAAAACGTGTGAATAATTGATTAAATGAAATATCTTGCGTTTTTGTCAGCAGTTTCTGTATTTCTAAGCTTCAAAACTTAGTTTTATTGACAAAGGGATTCGATTTTGAACGAAAATTTTCATTCTGAGTTTCGTTTGTTTTCGCCCATTTTCCAGAGTTTCGTTAAATTTCACCCACTTTTCATATTTAGACGAAAACGTGTGAATAATTGATTAAATGAATATCTTATCGTTTTTGTCAGCAGTTCTGTATTTCGCAGCTTCAAAACTGAGTTTTATTGATAAAGGGATTCGATTTTGAACGAAAACTTCATTCCGAATTCGTTTGTTGTCGCCCACTTTCCATATTTAGATGAAACGTGTAAATAAATAATTAAATAAAATATCTTGTCGTTTTTGTTAGCAATTACTATATTTAACATGTTCCAAACTCCGTTTTATTGATAAAGGATTTGTTTTTTTTACCAAAAATTCATTCCGAGTTTTGTTTGTTTTAGCCCACTTTTCATATTTAGACCAAACGCGTAAATAATTCATTAAATCAAATATCTTGTCGTTTCTGTCAGCAGCTTCTACATTTCACAACTTCCAAACTCAGTTTTACTGATACACGGATTCGATTTTTCTTGAACATTATCATTTGCAGTTTCGTGAGTTTTCGTCCACTTTCCATGTTTAGACAAAAACCGTTAATAGTTGATTAAAAAATATCTGGTCATTTATGTCATAAGTTTCTGTATTTATCAGATTCCAAACACAGTTTAAGAGATACAGTGATTCAGTTTTTCACGAAAAATTTATTCCGACTTTCGTTAAATTTCGCCCACTTTTCATATTTAGACGAAAACGTGTGAATAATTGATTAAATGAAATATCTTGCGTTTTTTCAGTAGTTTCTGTATTTCTCAGCTTCATAACTCAGTTTTATTGATATAGGGATTCGATTTTGAACGAAAACTTCATTCTGAATTTCGTTTGTTGTCGCCCACTTTCCATATTTACACGAAATGCGTAAATAATTCATTAAATGAAATACTGGTCGTTTTTATCAATAGTTTCTACATTTCTCAGGTTCCAAACTCAATTTTATGGATCAGGGGATTCGATTTTCCACGAAAAATATCATTATGAGTTTCGTTAGTTTTTACCCACTTTTCATATTTAGACGAAAACGTGTTAATAGTTGATTAAATAAATATGTGGTCGTTTATGTTAGAAGTTTCTGTATTTATCAGCTTACAAACACAGTTTTAGTGATACAGTGATTCGGTTTTTCCCGAAAGATTCTTTGCGAGTTTCGTTAAATTTCACCCAATTTTCATATTTAGACGAAAACGTGTGAATAATTGATTAAATAAAATATCTTACGTTTTTGTCAGCAGTTTCTGTATCTCTCAAGTCTAAAACTCAGTTTTATTGATAAAGGGATTCGATTTTGAACGAAAACTTCATTCCGAATTTCGTTTGTTCTCGCCCACTTTCCATATTTAGATGAAACGCGTAAATAATTTATTAAATCAAATATCTTGTCGTTTCTGTCAGCAGTTTATGCATTTCTCAGGTTCCAAACTCAATTTTATTGATAAAGGTATTCGATTTTCCACGAAAATATCATTGCAAGTTTGTTTGTTTTCGTGCATTTTCCATATTTAGACGAAACATGTAAATAATTCATAATATCAAATATCTGGTTGTTTTTTTCAGCACTTTTTGTATTTCTCACGTTCCAAACTGAGTTTTATTGATAAAAGGATTCGATTTTCCACGGAAAATTCATTCCGATTTTCGTTTGTTTTCGCCCACTTCCATATTTAGATAAAATAAGTAAATAATTCATTAAATCAAATATATGGTCGTTTCTTGCATTTCTCACAGCATCTAAACTCAGTTTTATTGATAAAGGGATTCGATTTTTCTTGAAAATATCACTAGGTGTTTCGTTAGTTTTCACCCACTTTCTGTATTTAGACGAAAACGCGTAAAAAATTCGTTCAATCAAATATCTGGTCGTTTTTGTCAGTAGTTTCTGTATTTCTCAGGTTTTAAACTCAGTTTTATTGATAAATGGATTCGATTTTACACGAAAAATTCATTGCGAATTTCGTTTGTTTTCGCCCACATTCCATATTTAGACGAAACGCGTAAATAATTAATTAAATCAAGTATCTGGTCGTTTTGTCAGCAGTTTCTGTATTTCTCAGGTTCCAAACATAGTTTTAATGATAAAGGGATTCGATTTTTCACCAAAAATTCATTGCGAGTTTCGTTTCTTTTTGCCCACTTTCCATATTTATACGAAACGCGTAAATAATTTATTAAATCAAATATCTGATCGTTTTTGTTGACGGTTTTCTGCATTTCTTAGGTTCCAAAGTCAGTTTTATTGATAAGGGGATTCGATTTGCCAAAAAAAATATCATTCTGGTTTCGTTACTTTTCACCCACTTTTCATATTTAGACGAAAACGCGTTAATAGTTGATTAAATAAATATGTGGTCATTTATGTTAGAGGTTTCTGTATTTATCAGCTTCCAAACACAGTTTTACTGATACAGTGATTCGGTATTTTCCCCAAAAATTCATTGCAAGTTTCGTTAAATTTCGCCCACTTTTCATATATAGACGAAAACGTGTGAATAATTGATTAAATGAAATATCTTGCGTTTTTGTCAGCAGTTTCTGTATTTCTCAGCTTCAAAACTCAGTTTTATTGATAAATGGATTCGATTTTAAACGAAAACTTCATTCCGAATTTCGTTTGTTTTCGCCCACTTTCCAGAGTTTAGTTAAATTTCACCCACTTTTAATATTTAGACGAAAACGTGTGTATAATTGATTAAAAAAATATCTTATCGTTTTTGTCAACAGTTTCTGTATTTCTCAGCTTCAAAACTCAGTTTTATTGATAAAGGGATTCGATTTGAACGAAAACTTCATTCCGAATTTCGTTTGTTCTCACCCACTTTGCATATTTAGATGAAACGCGTAAATAATTCATTAAATCAAATCTGGTCGTTTCAGTCAGCATTTTCCGCGTTTCTCAGGTTCCAAACTGCATTTTTATTGATAAAGATATTCGATTTTACATGAAAAATTCATTGCAAGTTTGTTTGTTTTCGCGCACTTTCCATATTTAGACGAAACGCGTAAATAATTCATTAAATCAAATATCTGGTTGTTTTTTTCACCACTTTCTATATTTCTCAGGTTCCAAACTTAGTTTTATTGATTAAAGGATTCGATTTTTCACGGAAAATTCTTTTCGTGTTTCGTTTGTTTTCGCCCACTTTCCATATTTAGATGAAACGCGTAAATAATTCATTAAATCAAATATATGGTCGTTTCTGTCAGCAGTTTCTGAATTTCTCAGCTTCCAAACTCAGTTTTATTGATAAAGGGATTCGATTTTTCTTGAAAAGTATCATTCGGAGTTTTTATAGATTTCGCCCACCGTATTTAGACCAAAACACGTAAATAATTCATTAAATCAAATATCTGGTCGTTTTTGTCCACAATTTCTGTATTTCTCAGGTTCCAAACTTGTTTAAATGATAGAGGGATTCGATTTTTCACGAAAATTTCATTGCGAGTTTCGTTTGTTTTCGCCCACTTTCAATATTTAGACAAAACTCGTAAATATTTCCTTAAATCAAATATCTGATCGTTTTTATCAACAGTTTCTGCATTTCTTAGGTTCCAAACTCAGTTTTATTGATAAGGGGATTCAATTTGCCACGAAAAATATAATTCTGAGTTTCGTTAGTTTTCACCCACTTTTCCTATTTAGACGAAAACGCATTAATAGTTGATTAAATAAATATCTAGTCATTTATGTCAGAAGTTTCTATATTTATCAGCTTCCAAACACAGTTTTAGTGATACAGTAATTTGGATTTTCATGAAAATTCAATGCGAGTTTCGTTAAATTTCACCCACCTTTCATATTTTGGCGAAAACGTGTAAATAATTGATTAAATGAAATATCTTGCGTTTTTGTCAGCAGTTTCTATATTTCTGAGCTTCAAAACTTAGTTTTTATTGACAAAGGGATTCGATTTTGAACGAAAACTTCATTCCGAATTTCGTTTGTTTTCGCCCACTTTCCGGAGTTTCGTTAAATTTCACCCACTTTTCATATTTAGACGAAAATGTGTGAATAATTGATTAAATGAAATATCTTATCGTTTTTCTCAGCAGTTCTGTATTTCTCAGCTTCAAAACTCAGTTTATTGATAAAGGGATTCGATTTTGAACGAAAACTTCATTCCAAATTTCGTTTGTTGTCGCCCACATTTCCATATTTAGATGAAACGCATAAATAAATATTTAAATCAAATATCCGGTCGTTTTTGCAGCAGTTACAGTATTTAACACGTTCAGTTTTATTGATAAAGGATTTGTTTTTTAACAAAAAAATCATTTGAGTTTTGTTTGTTTTAGCCCACTTTCCATATTGAGGCCAAAACCGTAAATAATTCATTAAAATCAAATATGTGGTCATTTCTGTCAGCAACTTCTGCATTTCTCAACTTCCAAACTCAGTTTTACTGATACACGGATTTGATTTTTCTTGAAAATTATCATTCGCAGTTTCGTGAGTTTTGGTCGACTTTCCATATTTAGACCAAAATACGTTAATCGTTGATTAAAAAAATATCTGGTCATTTATGTCAGAAGTTTCTCTATTTATCAGAATCCAAACACAGTTTTAGAGATACAGTGATTCGGTTTTCCCAAAAAATTCATTGCGAGTTTCGTTAAATTTTACCCACTTTTCATATTTAGACGAAAACTTGTGAATAATTGATTAAATGAAATCTTGCGTTTTTGTCGGCAGTTCCTGTATTTCTCAGCTTTAAAACTCAGTTTTATTGATAAAGGGGTTCGATTTTGAACGAAAACTTCATTCCGGATTTCGTTTGTTCTCGCCCACTTTCCATATTTAGATGAAACGCGTAAATAATTAATTAAATCAAATATCTTGTCGTTTCTGTCAGCAGTTTATGCATTTCTCAGGTTCCAAACTCAATTTTATTGATAAAGGGATTCGATTTTCCACGAAAATATCATTGCGAGTTCATTTGTTTTCGCGCACTTTCCATATTTAGACAAATCGTGTAAATAGTTCATTAAATCAAATATCTGGTTGTTTTTTTCATCACTTTTTGTATTTCTCACGTTCCAAACTGAGTTATATTGATAAAAAGATTCGATTTTCCACGGAAAATTCATTCCGAGTTTCGTTTGTTTTCGCCCACTTTCCATATTTAGATGAAACGTAAATAATTCATTAAATCAAATATATGGTCGTTTCTGTCAACAGTTTCCGCATTTCTCAGCTTCCAAACTCAGTTTTATTGATAAAGGGATTCGATTTTTCTTGAAAAATATCATTCGGAGTTTCGTTAGTTTTCGCCCACTTTCCGTATTTAGACGAAAACTCGTAAAAAATCATTAAATCAAATATCTGGTCATTTTGTCAGTAGTTTCTGTATTTCTCATTTTTCAAACTCAGTTTTATTGATAAATGGATTCGATTTTACACAAAAAATTCATTGCGAATTTCGTTTGTTTTAGCCCACTTTCCATATTTAGACCAAACGCGTAAATAATTCATTAAACCAAATATCTGGTCGTTTCTGTCAGCAGCTTCTGGATTTCTCAACTTCCAAACTCAGTTTTATTGATACAGGGTGTAACACCCCGATCGCATAATACAACAACACGCGGCGGAAATATCGAGGAGTCACGTTACAAATTGCTCAGCCACAACTGATACTAAATTGTTTCTCATTATTAACATTGTTTTACAATACAAAGAATACATGAAGTTGTCTTTTCTTAAAGAAGTCTAAAACCCGGATGCATTTCTAAGTGCAGCAAGCTTAAATAATTGAAACTTGAAACATATCTGAAAAAACGAGACATCAAAAAACAATGTTTGCGAGTACAAAGTTTTGTTAGCCAAGTTAATGGCAAAAGTTTAGTGTTGCAATACTTCGACAACTACCAGAGTCGTCTATTGAAAATGGACTCTTTAAAGCCAAGGATTGGCAAAAAGATTTAGTATTTCAATACATTAACTTTATTATGAAACTTGTGACAAAATAGTTTTGTAAATGGCAACATGATTAATACTAAGTAATTTTTATGCCATTGAAAATTGTACTTTGTTCATTGTAATCACCTTGAATTTGATCATAAAACTTGTGAGTGTGTTATTAGAATCCAATCAAGGATTAATAACAACAATATTGAAAACTTGTCATAACTTGCGTGAGTATTATTAAAATCAAATCAATGATTTAAAATAATACTTTGGTTATCCTTCTAAGAATCTAACATTTAAATATGTAGAGTTCTACAAGGATTTAAATATTGTACTTTGAATCAATCCAACGCAAAATCCTAATGTGATTCGGATAACGCTGCAAGAGTAATATAATAAGAACACTTATATATAGGAAGTACCAGCGGCGTATCCACCATGTTCATATGGTATTACACTCGTTTCGTTATCTAAATCACAACTAATCACAATAACCACATAATCATCGTCAACTTGTCACATTGTCTTGTCATAGGCATTTAAAGTACACAGAATCCAATAAAGGACTACCAATTAGTACTTTAAACATCCCACGAGTATCTAACTATAAAGATAGACAGATGCATTAGGGATTTTGTTTAGTCACTTGTCTTGTCACATTGTCTTGTCACATACGCATTAACGTACACATAATCCAATAAAGGACTACCAAGTAGTACATTAAACATCCTACAAGAATCTAACTATAAAGATAGATAGATGCTTTAAGGATTTTTGGCTTAGTCACATGTCTTGTCACATTGTCTTGTCACATACGCATTCATGTACACAAAATCCAATAAAGGCCTACCAATTAGTACATTAAACATCCTACATGAATCTAACTATGAAGATAGATAGATACTTTAAGGATTTAGTTTAGTCACTTGTCTTGTCTCATTGTATCACAAAATCCTAAATCCTAATGGTGATTCGGATAAGGCTACGAAGGGTAATAGAATAAGCACACTTATATATAGGAAGTACCAGTGGCATATCCACCATGCCCTTATTATATTACTCTAGTTTCGTTATCTAAAACACCAACAATTCTACAGATAAACCATAACCATCGTCGTGTAAGTACTTCTTAGAAATCCCACTATGAAGATAGGAAGATTTAAGACTGTACTTCAAGTATCCTACAAGAATCAATCTATGAAGATAGAAAGATACTATAAGGATTTGTTTTGTGTCCCCAATTGTCATGTCTTGCATAAAAGGAATATTACACAAAAATGCACTTAGTAAACACATAATTGCCATACATTGTGAAAAATTGATTACACTATGAATCACCCCAAAAACATTTGAAAAAAGTAAAAGAGAGGAACTAAGTACTCGCCTGAGATTGCCTATAGATCTTGTTCAAATGATATAACAAAGCTTAAAGGATCAAGAGTTCAAGTGTTGAAGTGGTTCCTAGTGTATCGGGTAACTACATGTTAGTGTGTCGAAACTTGAAAATGAGAAATCAGATAGAATGAGGTATATAAACCAAAAAGAGTTGGATCTTTTATAATATGGTTCATATTACCTAACATTCTGAATTGAAAGCATTTCAAAGAGTTTTGGCTCGTTATGGCTCGCTAAAGTGGTTTACGCCACTTTAACGGGTCATAATCGTAACTATGGGTTCAGATGGTTAAATAGGTCCTATGACAAGTATAATATGTCAAAACTAGTTTATTTAAGTTGTATTATCAGTTTAGATGTCCAAACAATGTTATTATATGTTTAAAACTAATTTATGTGCAAAAAGGGCATTTTCGGCAATTTAAAGAATACATAGCCGACTTGTCATTTGACTAATCCAAACGGTATGACCATATGGAATAACCTCAGAGGGTTATTACCTATAATACTATGGTCATAATAATGGGCTTGGTCGGATCCTAGGGTGACCAAACAGGTCGGATTCAAAAGTCAAAGCGGTGGTCAAGACCGCTCGAGTTACGACCCTAAACAAGTACTAAACTAAAAGTGATGAGTTAGACATGTCAAACATGTCTAACTAAGTTTATAAAACTGATTTGATATCAAAACAAAGTGTTTTGATACCCGAAAATAGTTCCGTCATATAATCCGCATTTATCGTATTATTGACCGAAACTTTGACTCGCCACAATGACTAGTAAACGTGGTAATCAGTAGGCATGATCACTAAGGATCATAACCATCATGATCATGATCACGATCACGTTGCAAAGTTCAACTGGACTTTGCTTTGACCAATTCATGGTTAGAACTGAAAGTTAAACAGAAAGTCAAACAGAAAGTCAAACTGTTTGATTTTTAGCTCAAATATGCTAAAAGAATTGAACAAAACATGAATGGAACACTTACTTGCACTTAGGGTAGCCAAGGAATCTCAGAGGAAAGTCCAAAAAATGGTTGCAACTTCAGATACTAGCAGATGAGAGTAAGGATGAAGGTTGCAAAAGTTCAAATGGCTAGAACCCAATGCTATTTATAGTTGAATTGGAGTTACAAGATCAATACATATGTCCATGAGTCATTAAGGTTTTGGGTTTGGAGTATTGTCATAACACTTGTTAGATGCATGAGAATGGGTGGCAAGTTCGTTTGCATAGTCATCAAAAGAGATAACCAGCTGCTACCAACAAACTGATGTGCTGGAGGCACCTTACGGACCGTATGATCCATATGCTTACGGTCCGTAAGCAGTGTAGCTGGGCACAAGTTTCACAAAATGGCAGAACAGGCCCCTACACCCGTTTCGTCGCGTTTTGGCACTTCTAACACCCGTTACCCTCATTTTCAAGCTACATAATGATGATATAACATAGGGAACTTGAAATGTGTCTGGAAATGTTTACGGTTGCGGTTTTCGGTTAATTACGACGAAAGTCGTAACGAACGCGTAAATGACCGTAAATGCGTAACAAATGATATTTTTGCATTCCAATCATTAAAATGAAAGATTTTAATGATGGAAAAATATTTGGATGTACGTACGTGTTCCGTATTAAGAAATACACGAATCGACGTACTTTCGTAGATTTTGCAAAATAGTCCCTAGAGTTAAAATAGCGTGTTTTTGACATAACGAAGCACTCAAAACTTATATCTAAGTTATGTAAAGGGTATTTATGGCATGTTAGGCTTGTGTCATTGTTCTGGAGTGTGCTTTGCCACGAGAATCGACAGACTTTTGTAGTTTGTCATAAATAGTCCCTGTATCGAATAGACTTGTTTTTGACATACCAAACCCTTCGAAACTTATTTCTAAGTTATGTAAAGGATATTTAGGGTATGTTTAGCTTATGTCCTCATCCTTGTGACATCCCGGTTTTTCGGATAACTTAAACGCAATACTTGTCGAATAAATTGTATGCTACGTATTAAACGTGTACGAGTTAGTGAATACGTAATGTGCGATTATGTGATTGTTTTGGTTATAAAATATTTATAGTAAATATGTAGACGAACCAAACCGAACCGCGACACGAACCAACCTCGATCCCTTGTGACTCTAGGAGTTAACCAAGTTTTAAACCTTAAACTCAAACTTTTCGGCCGCGTGCAACCCAAACCAAACCAACCCAAGTCCCTTCGGCCGCGTGCAACCCAAACCGAACCAACCCAAACCACTCTCGGCCGAGAACAAGCCCAAAACCGCAAACCCATTGCGAGATCAATTGCAAGATCAAACCCAAACCGCAACCCATTCCCTCATCTCTTTGCGCCTATATATACTAACACATGCATGCTCCTTCAAAACACAAAACCCTAGTGAGAAAGAAGCCGACGGCAGCCCCTTGTTCACCTCCATTCGGTCGCGAGATCAGCCCATTTGTTCACTTCCTCGATCACAAACAGCCTACTTCATCATCATCTCTCGGTCGCGACAATTGAATTGCTCATCTCATTCTTTCGGTCGTGATCTTGCTCGAACAGCCGAATCCATTCTCATCCAAGTCTCGACTCGTTATTCACCATTATTAAAGGTTAGGAATTATAATCGTTTGCAAGATCGTATTCGGATTATATGTGTTTGAATGTAATCGGCTGATTGATCATTGTTTACATGTATGATTGTTTTCGGAACTTATAAGTTTGCAAGTATGTTTTGTTTATAAAAAAAAAAACTAGAGGTATGGATTAGGGTTTGCATGGATGTGATATTGGTATTGATCTATGATTAGGAAACCGGTTCTTGATCGCCTAGGTTAATTATATGGACGGTTTATGCGAATTTATGGTAACAATATGCTGAAACAGGTTGCTGAGTGATAGTTACTGCCGACTTCAACTGGCTGTAACTCGGTCATTAGTTGTCGAAAAAACGGATTTTCTGATGTCTAGAACGTAGAGATTTGAATAACGAATCTAATGGCGCTGGATTCATATTTTTCTGAAGTCGTTTGATATTTTTAAGTGGCCAAATAAGTTTAGTAACTAAAGCTGTGAAAATCCTGAAATTTTGTTAGTTGTTTATCGAGTTGGATTTTATAATCAGTAGGGAGTCGAGTCATGAATTTTGTATAGAAACTAGGTATGGAAATTTCCGGGCAACTCCGACTGGAATTTTGTTAATTGGACGATCAGTGATTTTTAAATAAATTCTTCCGTGGACTGCAGTCAGAAAGCGACGAATCTGACTGCAGCCTAGTATATTAATATTTATGGTTAATTGGTGAAGATTTAGGACTTGGAAAATTTATATAAATTTCTACAGTATAAATGTCACATTCTGTAAAATAATTGGAATTTTTGGAACCTTGGAACTATTTTATAAAAATCCTAGAAAACAGCTGAATTATGAGTATTAAGCTAAAATTTGATAACTTGTGATTGTGTGCACCAAAGTGTTGCATGGATTGGATTATGTTCATGATAAATTGTTTTGATTACTATGATCACATGAGGATACTTGCATGCATGTTTGAGTGTTAGGTATGTTGTTTGTGTGTATCACTTTGTGCGTAAATTAAGTGTAGAATTTGTATTGGTGTGTTCACACACTGACTTGAAATCAATTGGTTTGTTAGGACGCAATTAGCGGTCCCATACCTTACAACTTCTTTGCTACACTAACCGAGCAACTAAAGGTGAGTTCACGGCCCCTAACTTTATCCGGTTTTTTAAACAACAGGGGGAGAAACATGTATACTCTCTTCAAACTCAATCTCTTTATGTTATACGAAATTAACGTCACATAACTATTCGGTAACTAAGTTGATGTTAATGTAATGTTATGGTCACTAAGCAACTATATCACTTAAGTCCTCGTCAATCTCTCGGATCGTTAGTATTGGGTTTTAATAGCGGGGGAATTATAAGTAGTACTACTGGGCCCGACAAGCCCTATCCGAGCTAGTCGCGCTAGCCGACCGGGTATGGTCAACGGGTGAATAATTTGGCCTAACTTCGCCATGGTCAGTGATAGGCCTGGCAACACGGAGGCACAACAGTCAGCTTCGATCGCGAACTCTTATGTGACATAACTTTAGGCTAGCTATATGTTAACATTGAACTTAATTACGAATCAACTATATTATCCCGGGTTGGGGATAAAGGAAACAACAACTTTATTATTCCGGGTTTGGAATAATGGAACTATCGGTATTATTCCGGGTTGGGAATAATGGACTAAATCGTTATCTCGGGTTAGGGATAACGGGGGAAACAAACTCATAACCGAACAAACGAATTTATGAAAACCCGTGAACTCACTCATCTTTAATGTTGACACTTGTTTCTTTACATGTTTCTCAGGACGCTAGGAGCTCTAGGTGCACTCACATGCATTGAACAAGACATCTTTTATCGAGTCTCATCCACAAACATAGTTTTGGGTTTTTCATTTGTTTTGGCGTTTGTGTTGGCGCCCGTTTCTCTACTTATTTTATGCTTCCGCTCAACCATAAAAACGAATGCTTCCGCTAAACATTGGTAACTAACTAAGACAATATAAAATCTACGATGAATGGTTAAACAAATGATTTTTGGAAAACGTATTATCAAATCATATAGAGTCGTTCGACGTACTAGTGTTTCAGATTCTGGTTTGTTCACACCCTCGCGGTAAAACTCCGCAAGTGGAAATTGAGGGTGTGACAGATTGGTATCAGAGCCACTAGCTATAGAGAACCAGGTTTGCATTAGAAGTAGACCTAAACTATAGCTGAATACACGACACTAGACGTAGTCTGGCACCGAACTGTTATATCTTGTTATGCAATGTACCACAACTGTGTTATGTAGATTATGACTTCATAATAAGAAATGAAAACAACTCGTAACTAACTACGCGACCTAACAGGCAATGTCATCATCATCCGACAAACTTACGCCACCAAGAGCGCCAGGAAAGGCACCTATGGTGGAACCTTTACCATCTTATGGCGTGGAAACATGCTCAGCTGCGAGGAAAAGGCTCGCTCTGGGGGAGGAGTCGTCATCACGCCCAACCATCGCTGTGCCGGTTGAACCGGTTAACTCTGTAGAAGTAGGAAATGACCTACTTAGAATCATGATACAGAGACAACAAGAACAATTAGAAAGAATGCAGGAAACCATCCTAGCACAAGGATGGATGATCCGACAACTGACAGGTAAAACCGACTCGCTCGAGGAAGAGCAACATACGAGTAAGATAGCTCGTAACACCTTAGCCAGAGATCTGCGTGCCGAGCAGATAAGAGCCGACTGGCTCGAGGACAGAGTCCTGGAAAATAGTTGGAACATTCAGGAGCTACAGCAAAATCAAGCACCTGCACCAGCACCAGCCCCTCCAGTGCCGGTAGAGGAGGATCCGGAAGAGGATCCAGAGGAGGACCCTGAAGAGGATCCAGAAGAGGATCCAGAGGAGGACCCTGAGGAGGATCCAGAGGAGGATCCGGAGGAGGACCCAGCTGTAGAAGCTGGAAATGCCGCGCAGGATGACGGCAACGACAGTGATTTGGGGGATGGAGACGTAGACGACTGACACGTCTCGCTTATTTTATTTACTTTCCTCCGGTCTATTTATTTTCCCACTTGTGTTTAAATTTGAGACTTTATAGTGAATTCATATGTTTGGTTGGCACTTTGTAAGACGTTGAAATTTCATTTAATCAAGTATTTCTTTTGACTATTTAATATATTGAGTTGACATAACTTGATAATTATTAAAGTACGAAGTAGGATAACTATATTGGATATATAGACTTATCGGGGTGTGTTTGTGTTGTGTTTCGAAGATCTAAATGGCAACTGGACGACGTGGAAACCTTAACTTGACGCCCGAAGAACTAGCTGCCATGATTCAAGAGCACATGAACGCAGCTTTAGCGGGTGTTCAGAACCAACCGGCAGGTAACCATTATTAAATTTTCGTGTGAAAATCTAATAGTTGGGCTAGTAGAATTCCTCGCTGACTACCTGTTCTCTGTCAGCAGGAGGGGGTTTTAACCCCTACAAGATGTTCCTCGACGTGAAACCAAGCAAATACTCGGGGGTAGAAGGACCCATTGGACTGGTCCGCTGGATCGAAAAATCTGAATCAGTATTTGAAATGTGCAACTGTCTAGAGGCCAACAAGGTCAAGTACGCAGCCTCAACACTGGAAGACGGGGCACTAACTTGGTGGAATGCACAAGTCCAAACGCGTGGACTTATTGCTGCAAATGCTATGGCCTGGGCCGAGTTTAAGGCCCTAATCAAAGAAGAGTACTGTCCGCGAGACAGAGTGCAACAGTTGGAGCAAACTTTATGGAACCACAAGATGGTGGATCTGAAATAGAGGCATACACAGCAAAACATCATGACTTGGTATTTCTATGTTCCGATCTGGCCAACACTGTGGAGAAAAGACTCGAGTTCTATCTTGGGGTCTGGTTCCGGAGATTCAGGGTATGGTAATGGCTAGTAACCCTGTAACTGAAAATCAAGCAATCCGATTGGCGCACAAACTCACCGATAAGGCGGTGGAGCAAAAGAAGTTGCCAGCACGGGGTACAACTGAAGTTGCCCCTGATAACAAAAGAAAGTTTGAAGACTCGTCTGCTCGACAGTCTTCGTCATCCCAGCCGCAACAGGGAACCAGAAACGGTTCAATCATTACAACAGCCACCGGGGTCACCAAAATCAGCCCGCCAACAACAACAACCAGAACGCAAGCGGCTATGCAGGTCGAAAGCCGCAGTGCAACCGCTGTAATCTTCATCATAACGGCCCTTGTGCCGGAAATCGCTGCCAACGATGTGGCAAGATGGGACATGCGGCAAAGGATTGTCGTGGGAAATCATGTCCCGACAGAACCAAAATCAACCCTAAGGCCCACAACAGGGTGTTAACCGGGGATGCTATCAGTGTGGTAGCACTGCCAACTTCAAAAGAGACTGCCCACAGCTGCGTAACAACAACAACAATGGTGGGAACAACCACAACCACAATAACCACAACAACAACAATAACAACAACAACAATGGAAACGGTGGCACAGGAGGTGCCAAAGGTCGCGCATTTACATTGGGCCGCGGAGAGGCCAGAAACGACTCGAACGTGGTCACCGGTAAGTTTCCCCTTAATGAACATTTTGCTACTGTGCTTTTTGATATGGGTGCGGATAGGAGTTTTATATCTGAGTCTTTTAGGAAGAACCTAAATCTCACGCCTAAACCCTTAGAGACCCCTTGTATCATAGAATTAGCTGATGGTAAATCTGTAGACGTGACCCATATAGTATCCGGCTGTCAACTCAAACTCGTGGGTCACACTTTTACCATTGATCTAATGACAACTACCCTAGGTAGTTTTGACGTGGTAGTCGGAATGGACTGGCTATCTGACGTCCGGGCTGAAGTTCTCTGCTTCGAAAAATCTATCCGTATTCCGCTCTCCAACGACGAAATCTTGACGGTGCAAAGCGAGAAGGCAAGCGCTGTCACAAACATCATCTCTTACATGCAAGCGCAGAAGTATCTTCGGAGAAAGAACTCCTTCGCTTTACTCGCACTGGTTACCGAACAGCCTAAGGACGAGAAACGTATAGAAGACATCCCTGTCGTCCGTGATTTTTCCGATGTATTCCCAGAGGAATTACCTGGTCTTCCAACCCATCGACAATTGGAGTTTGAAATCGAATTGGCGAACCATGCAACTCCTATTGCCAAGGCTCCATACCGCCTAGCTCCAGCCGAGCTGCAGGAGCTGTCTACCCAACTTCAGGAGCTGTTAGAAAAGGGATTTATCCGACAAGCGCTTCACCATGGGGAGCTCCAGTCCTTTTTGTCAAGAAGAAGGACGGGACCTTCCGCATGTGCATCGACTACAGGGAACTCAACAAGGTTACTGTCAAGAACCGATACCCGTTACCTCGCATCGACGATCTTTTCGACCAACTTCAAGGGTCAAGCTACTACTCCAAGATTGACCTCCGGTCCGGTTACCACCAGCTACGCGTCAGGGAGGAAGATATCGCCAAGACGGCATTTCGTACTAGGTATGGCCATTATGAGTTCTTGGTCATGCCCTTCGGTCTCACCAACGCACCTGCGGTGTTCATGGACCTCATGAACCGCGTGTGTAAACCATACCTTGACAAGTTTGTCATTGTGTTCATCGATGACATACTCATCTACTCCAAAAGTGAAGAAGAACATGCTGAACATCTACGATTACTGCTAGGATTACTTCAACAGGAGAAACTATATGCCAAGCTTTCAAAGTGTGACTTCTGGATTCGGGAAGTTCAGTTTCTTGGGCATATCGTAAATGAAAAGGGTATCCACGTAGACCCTGCCAAGATTGAAGCTATCAAAAACTAGGAAGCACCCAGGACACCGACGGAGATCCGCCAATTTTTGGGTTTGGCTGGTTACTACAGACGCTTCATCGAGGGATTTTCAAAGATCGCACAACCGCTTACTACCCTCACCCAGAAAGGCATCAAGTATGCTTGGGGTGACAAGCAAGAAGCAGCATTTCAATTGCTGAAACAGAAACTTTGCAGTGCACCCATTCTGTCCTTGCCGGAAGGGACAGATGACTTTGTAGTATATTGTGATGCTTCCATTCAGGGGTTGGGATGCGTACTCATGCAACGCGATAAGGTCATCGCGTATGCGTCGCGACAGCTGAAGGTTCACGAGAAAAACTACACGACGCATGACCTGGAATTGGGAGCAGTAGTGTTTGCACTTAAGATTTGGAGACACTACCTCTATGGAACGAAGTGCACAATCTTCACAGACCACAAGAGCCTCCAACACATCTTTGATCAGAAGGAGTTGAACATGCGCCAGCGTCGCTGGGTCGAACTCTTGAACGATTATGAGTGTGCCATTCTGTATCACCCGGGTAAAGCTAACGTGGTAGCTGATGCCCTCAGTAGGAAGGAACACTTGAAACCTCGCCGTGTGCGAGCATTACAACTCACTATTCATTCGGGGCTACCCGAACAAATACGCGACGCCCAGTTAGAAGCAGTTAAGGAGGAAAACATCAAGGCCGAATCGGTGGGAAAATTGGAACGCGATTGGGAAGTAAAACCCAATGGAGCCCGGTATTTCATGAATCGCATATGGGTACCTCTCTACGGAAACCTCAGAGAGCTAGTCATGGACGAAGCTCACAAATCCCGATACTCTGTCCATCCGGGTTCGGATAAGATGTATCAAGACCTTAAAGCTGCGTGTTGGTGGCCCAACATGAAAGCTGATATAGCCACCTACGTGAGTAAGTGTTTGACTTGTGCAAAAGTCAAAGTAGAGTATCAAAAACCATCGGGGCTACTCCAACAACCTGAGATCCCAGTGTGGAAATGGGATCAGATCTCAATGGACTTCATCACTAAACTCCCGCGAACTTTGGGTGGTTGCGATACCATCTGGGTAATAGTGGATCGTTTAACTAAGTCCGCACACTTCCTAGCTATTAAAGAAACAAATAAGATGGAGAAGTTGACTCGCATCTACATTAAGGAAGTAGTTTCTCGGCACGGAGTGCCAACATCCATCATCTCAGACAGAGATGCTCGCTTCACGTCCAACTTCTGGCGGTCACTTCAGAAAGTGTTGGGAACACGCTTAGATATGAGCACAGCCTATCACCCTCAGACTGATGGTCAAAGCGAAAGGACAATACAGACCTTGGAAGACATGCTTAGGGCATGCGTAGTAGACTTCGGAAATAGTTGGGAAATTCACCTGCCTTTAGTGGAATTCTCATATAACAACAATTATCATACGAGTATTTCGGCAGCACCGTTTGAGGCATTATACGGTCGTAAATGTAGATCACCGGTCTGTTGGGCAGAAGTCGGTGACAGTCAACTCACAGGCCCTGAGTTAATACTTGAGGCTACTGAAAAGATTGTACAAATCAGAAACCGCATGGCGGCGGCACGGGATCGACAGAAAAGCTACGCTGATCAACGACGCGCTCGAATTTCAAGTAGGCGACCGCGTCCTACTAAAGGTGTCACCCTGGAAGGGTGTAATCCGCTTTGGAAAACGGGGCAAACTAAACCCACGGTACGTAGGCCCGTTTGTAATCTTGAAACGTATCGGACCCGTAGCTTATCAATTAGACCTTCCTGCCGAACTCAGTGGAGTTCACAACGTATTTCACGTGTCAAATCTGAAGAAGTGTCTATCAGATGAAACTCTAGTCATTCCATTGGATGAGATCCAAGTGGATGAACAACTACACTTTGTGGAACAGCCTATCGAGATCATGGATCGTGAGATCAAGACTCGAAGGCACAGCAAGATTCCGATCGTGAAGGTTCGTTGGGACTCTAAGCGTGGACCGGAGTTCACGTGGGAAAGAGAGGACCAAATGAAAAGCAAATACCCACACCTCTTCGCAACTGAGCAGCAAACTAACGATACCAACAACTAAATTTTCGGGACGAAAATTCTTTCAACATGGGGATGATGTGACAACCTGGAAATTTCTCATACTTTCGCGTACCATTGTTAACTAAGTCCTTGTTCATGGCACTTGGGAATCTTTGTGCATGGCACTTGGGAACTTCTTGTAACTTCGCGTACCATCATAAATGAACTAACTCTTTTTGCGTGGCACTCTAAACATGTACGCTACATTCTAAACCGCGTTTACTCAATTTTCGGGACGAAAATTCTTTCAACATGGGGATAATGTGACATCCCGGTTTTTCAGATAACTTAAACGCAATACTTGTCGAATAAATTGTATGCTACGTATTAAACGTGTACGAGTTAGTGAATACGTAATGTGCGATTATGTGATTGTTTTGGTTATAAAATATTTATAGTAAATATGTAGACGAACCAAACCGAACCGCGACACGAACCAACCTCGATCCCTTGTGACTCTAGGAGTTAACCAAGTTTTAAACCTTAAACTCAAACTTTTCGGCCGCGTGCAACCCAAACCAAACCAACCCAAGTCCCTTCGGCCGCGTGCAACCCAAACCGAACCAACCCAAACCACTCTCGGCCGAGAACAAGCCCAAAACCGCAAACCCATTGCGAGATCAATTGCAAGATCAAACCCAAACCGCGACCATTCCCTCATCTCTTTGCGCCTATATATACTAACACATGCATGCTCCTTCAAAACACAAAACCCTAGTGAGAAAGAAGCCGACGGCAGCCCCTTGTTCACCTCCATTCGGTCGCGAGATCAGCCCATTTGTTCACTTCCTCGATCACAAACAGCCTACTTCATCATCATCTCTCGGTCGCGACAATTGAATTGCTCATCTCATTCTTTCGGTCGTGATCTTGCTCGAACAGCCGAATCCATTCTCATCCAAGTCTCGACTCGTTATTCACCATTATTAAAGGTTAGGAATTATAATCGTTTGCAAGATCGTATTCGGATTATATGTGTTTGAATATAATCGGCTGATTGATCATTGTTTACATGTATGATTGTTTTCGGAACTTATAAGTTTGCAAGTATGTTTTGTTTATAAAAAAAAAAAACTAGAGGTATGGATTAGGGTTTGCATGGATGTGATATTGGTATTGATCTATGATTAGGAAACCGGTTCTTGATCGCCTAGGTTAATTATATGGACGGTTTATGCGAATTTATGGTAACAATATGCTGAAACAGGTTGCTGAGTGATAGTTACAGCCGACTTCAACTGGCTGTAACTCGGTCATTAGTTGTCGAAAAACGGAGTTTCTGATGTCTAGAACGTAGAGATTTGAATAACGAATCTAATGGCACTGGATTCATATTTTTCTGAAGTCGTTTGATATTTTTAAGTTGCCAAATAAGTTTAGTAACTAAAGCTGTGAAAATCCTGAAATTTTGTTAGTTGTTTATCGAGTTGGATTTTATAATCAGTAGGGAGTCGAGTCATGAATTTTGTACAGCAACTAGGTATGGAAATTTCCGGGCAACTCCGACTGGAATTTTGTTAATTGGACGATCAGTGATTTTTAAATAAATTCTTCCGTGGACTGCAGTCAGAAAGCGACGAATCTGACTGCAGCCTAGTATATTAATATTTATGGTTAATTGGTAAAGATTTAGGACTTGGAAAATTTATATAAATTTCTACAGTATAAATGTCACCTTCTGTAAAATAATTGGAATTTTTGGAACCTTGGAACTATTTTATAAAAATCCTAGAAAACAGCTGAATTATGAGTATTAAGCTGAAATTTGATAACTTGTGATTGTGTGCACCAAAGTGTTGCATGGATTGGATTATGTTCATGATAAATTGTTTTGATTACTATGATCACATGAGGATACTTGCATGCATGTTTGAGTGTTAGGTATGTTGTTTGTGTGTATCACTTTGTGCGTAAATTAAGTGTAGAATTTGTATTGGTGTGTTCACACACTGACTTGAAATCAATTGGTTTGTTAGGACGCAATTAGCGGTCCCATCCCTTACAACTTCTTTGCTACACTAACCGAGCAACTAAAGGTGAGTTCACGGCCCCTAACTTTATCCGGTTTTTAAACAACAGGGGGAGAAACATGTATACACTCTTCAAACTCAATCTCTTTACGTTATACGAAATTAACGTCACATAACTATTCGGTAACTAAGTTGATGTTAATGTAATGTTATGGTCACTAAGCAGCTATATCTCTTAAGTCCTTGTCAATCTCTCGGATCGTTAGTATTGGGTTTTAATAGCGGGGGAATTATAAGTAGTACTACTGGGCCCGACAAGCCCCATCCGAGCTAGTCGCGCTAGCTGACCGGGTATGGTCAACGGGTGAATAATTTGGCCTAACTTCGCCATGGTCAGTGATAGGCCTTGGCAACACGGAGGCACAACAGTCAGCTTCGATCGCGAACTCTTACGTGACATAACTTTAGGCTAGCTACCTATATATGTTAACATTGAACTTAATTACGAATGAACTATATTATCCCGGGTTGGGGATAAAGGAAACAACAACTTTATTATTCCGGGTTTGGAATAATGGAACCAACATCATTATTATTCCGGTTAAGGAATAATGGAACTATCGGTATTATTCCGAGTTGGGAATAATGGACTAAATCGTTATCCCGGGTTAGGGATAACGGGGGAAACAAACTCATAACCGAACAAACGAATTTATGAAAACCTGTGAACTCACTCATCTTTAATGTTGACACTTGTTTCTTTACATGTTTCTCAGGACGCTAGGAGCTCTAGGTGCACTCACATGCATTGAACAAGACATCTTTTATCGAGTCTCATCCACAAACATAGTTTTGGGTTTTTCATTTGTTTTGGCGTTTGTGTTGGCGCCCGTTTCTCTACTTATTTTATGCTTCCGCTCAACCATAAAAACGAATGCTTCCGCTAAACATCGGTAACTAACTAAGACAATATAAAATATACGATGAATGGTTAAACAAATGATTTTTGGAAAACGTATTATCAAATCATATAGAGTCGTTCGACGTACTAGTGTTTCAGATTCTGGTTTGTTCACACGCCTCGCGGTAAAACTCCGCAAGTGGAAATTGAGGGTGTGACAATCCTGGTGCGTACGTTACGTTAAAGGGGTTATGTTTAAGTATCAGTTATCGGAATGCCTTCAAAGAAAAAGATTTTGAAAGCCCGAGATTTTGGCACAAGGGTTATAGTCTCCCCTACTTTAGGAAATTTCGTCCAGAAATTTATACGAAGGAGACTGTAGAGTGATTTTGGAATAACTGAATGATAATAAACCTCGAGATTCCAAAGATTGGTGCATCATTTGGTGTTGGGAGTGTTTGGGGGATCCAAAGCGTAAACAAGGATATTCAAAGCATCTTAAGGTATTCAACCCTTAGAATTTCCGAATATTTAAAATGTCATCGAGTGTATAAAAATTGTTTTGTACGACACTATGTTATACTTTAGGCACTTAGTGTAAATCCATAGCAAACAAAAAGGGGTGTACATTCAAGCCTAGCCATACGTACACGGTTTTTAACGTCCCACGAGGTACATCCCATGTACCATGAGCATCTCATGTATAGGAGACGAGTCAACATACATATGGCATCAAGGTCGTCACCTTTAACACCATAATATACTCCCGGTTGGCTCAAATAGAGTTAATGAATGTACTCGTCTCGTCCATTGCATCCAATAAACAGATAACAAATAATCACACAGTCAGATAATGGTCCAAGATAACATAAAACCCTCAAGTGACTCTGGTAACGTTCCGAATAATAACACAATTAGAACACTTATATATAGGAAGTACCAGCGGGGTATCCACGGTGGTCTTCGTCATACCCTTCCCATTACCTAAAATATTTAGACGAAACGCGTAAATAATTCATTAAATCAAATATCTGGTTGTTTTTTTCAGCAGTTTCTGTATTTCTTAGGTTCCAAACTCAGTTTTATTGATAAAATGATTCGATTTTCCATGAAAAATTCATTCCAAGATTCGTTTGTTCTCGCCCACTTTCCATATTTAGACGCAACGCGTAAATAATTAATTAAATTCAATATCTGGTCGTTTCTGTCAGCAGTTTCTTCATTTCTCAGCTTCCAAACTCAGTTATATTGAAAAAGAGATTCGATTTTTCTTGAAAAATTTCATTCGGAGTTTCGTTAGTTTTTGCCCACTTTCCGTATTTAGACGAAAACGCGTAAATAATTCATTAAGTCAAATATCTGGTCGTTTCTGTCAGCAGTTTCTGCATTTCTCAGCTTCCAAACTCAGTTTTATTAATAAAGAGATTCGATTTTTCATGAAAAATATCATTCGAAGTTTCGTTAGTTTTTGCCCACTTTCTGTATTTAGACAAAAACGCATAAATAATTCATTAAATAAAATATATCTGGTCGTTTTTGTCAGCAGTTTCTGTATTTCTCAGGTTCCAAACTCAGTTTTATTAATAAAGGGATTTGATTTCCACGAAAAATTCGTTGCGAATTTCGTTTGTTTTCGCTCAATTTCCATATCTAGACGAAACGCCCACATCAATGAATTAAATCAAGTATTTGGTCATTTTTGTCAGCAGTTACTGTATTTCTCAAGTTCCAAACTTAGTTTTAATTATAAACGGATTCGATTTTCCACCTAAAATTCATTGCGAGTTTCGTTTTTTTCGCGCACTTTCCATATTTAGACGAAACGCATAAATAATTCATTAAATCAAATATCTGGTTGTTTTTTTGGCAGTTTCTGTATTTCTCAGGTTCGAAACTCAGTTTTATTGATGAAGGGATTCGATTTTCGACGAAAAAGTCGTTGCGAATTTTGTTTGTTTTCGCCGATTTACCATATCTATACGAAACGCGTAAATAATTAATTAAATCTAGTATCTGGTCATTTTTGTCAGCAGTTTCTGTATTTCTTAGGTTCCAAACTTTGTTTTAATGTTAAAGGGATTCGATTTTCCACCAAAATTCATTGCGAGTTTCGTTTGTTTTCGGCCACTTTCCATATTTAGACGAAACGAGTAAATAATTCGTTAAATCAAATATCTGGTCATTTTTATCAGCAGTTTCAGCATTTCTCAAGTTCGAAACTCAGTTTTATTGATGAAGGGATTCGATTTTCAACGAAAAATTCATTGCTAGTTTTGTTTGGTTTCGCCCACATTCCATATTTAGATGAAATGCGTAAGTAATTAATTAAATAAAATATCTGGTCATTTCTGTCAGCAGTTTCTGCATTTCTCAGCTTCCAAACTATAAAGGGATTCGATTTTTCTTGAAAAATATCATTCGGAGTTTGGTTAGTATTCGTCCACTTTCCGAATTAAGACCAAAACGCGTAAATAATTCATTAAATCAAATATCTGGTCATTTTGTCAGCAGTTTCTGTATTTCTTAGGTTTCAAACTCAGTTTTATTAACAAAGGGATTTGATTTTCCACTAAAAATTCGTTGCGAATTTCGTTTGTTTTCTCCGACTTTCCATATCTAGATGAAACGCGCAAATTAATTAATTAAATCAAGTATGTGGTCATTTTTATCAGCAGTTTCTGTATTTTTTTAGGTTCAAAACTTAGTTTTAATGATAAAGGGATTCGATTTTCCACCAAAATTCATTGCGAGTTTCGTTAAATAATTCATTAAATCAAATATCTGGTCGTTTCTATCAGCAATTTCTGCATTTCTCAGGTTCGAAACTCAGTTTTATTGATAAAGGGATCCTATTTTCCACGAAAAATTCATTGCGAGTTTTGTTTGTTTTCGTCCACTTTCCATATTTAGATGAAATGCGTAAATAATTCATTAAATAAAATATCTTGTTGTTTTTGTCAGTAGTTTCTGTATTTTTCAGGTTCCAAACTCAGCTTTATTGATAAAGGGATTCGATTTCCATGAAAAATTAATTGCGAATTTCATTTGTTTTGCGCACTTTCCGTATTTAGACGAAACGCGTAAATAATTCTTTAAATCAAATATCTCGTTGTTTTTTTCAACAGTTTCTGTATTTCTCAGGTTCCAAGCTCAGTTTTATTGATAAAAGGATTCGATTTTCCACGAAACATTTATTGCGAGTTTCGTTGTTTTCGCCCACTTTCCATATTTAGACGAAACGCGTAAATAAATTATTAAATCAAATATCTGGTCGTTTTTGTCGGCAGTTTCTTCATTTCTCAGGTTCCAAACTCAGCTTTGTTGATAAAGGGATTGGATTTTCCATGAAAAATTTATTGCGAGTTTGGTTTGTTTTCGCCTACTATCCATATTTAGACGAAACGCGTAAATAATTCGTTATATCAAATATCTGGTCGTTTCAGTCAGCAGTTTCTGTGTTTCTCAGGTTCCAAACTCAGTTTTGTTGATAAAGGGATTGGATTTCTAGGAAAAAAAATTTGCGAGTTTCGTTTGTTTTCGCCCGCTTTCCATATTTAGACGAAACGCGTAAATAATTCATTAAATTAAATATATGGTCGTTTTTCTCAGTAGTTTTTGTATTTCTTAGGTTCCAAACTCAGTTTTATTTATAAAAGGATTCGATTTTCCACGAAACATTCATTCCGGGTTTCGTTTGTTTTTGCCCACTTTACATATTTAGACGAAACGCGTAAATAATTCATTAAATCAAATATATGGTTGTTCTGCCAGCAGTTTCTGCATTTCTCAGCTTCCAAACTCAGTTTTATTGATACAGTGATTCAATTTTCTTGAAAAATATCATTCGAACTTTCGTTAGTTTTCGCCCACTTTCCATATTTAGACGAAAACGCATTAATAGTTGATTAAATAAATATCTGGTCGTTTATGTCAGAAGTTTCTGTATTTATCAGCTTACAAACACAGTTTCGTTGATGCAGTAATTCAATTATTCACGAAAAATTCAATACGCGTTTTGTTAAATTTCGCCCACTTTTCATATTTAGACGAAAACGTGTGAATAATTGATTAAATGAAATATCTTATCCTTTTTGTCAGCAGATTCTGTATTCTTCAGCTTCCAAACTCAGTTTTATTGGTGAAGGGATTCGATTTTGCACGAAAACTTCATTCTGAATTTCGTTTGTATTCGTCTACTTTCCATATTTAGACGAAATGCGTAAATAATGAATTAAATCAAGTATCTGGTCATTTTTGTCAGCAGTTTCTGTATTTCTCAAGTTCCAAACTTAGTTTTAATTATAAAGGGATTCGATTTTCCACCTAAAATTCATTGCGAGTTTCGTTTTTTTTCGCGCACTTTCCATATTTAGACGAAACGCATAAATGATTCATTAAATCAAATATCTGGTTGTTTTTTTGGCAATTTATGTATTTCTCAGGTTCGAAACTCAGTTTTATTGATGAAGGGATTCGATTTTCAACGAAAAATTCGTTGCCAATTTTGTTTTGTTTCGCCGATTTACCATATCTATACGAAACGCGTAAATAATTAATTAAATCTAGTATCTGGTCGTTTTTGTCAGCAGTTTCTGTATTTCTTAGGTTCCAAACTTAGTTTTAATGTTAAAGGGATTCGATTTTCCACCAAAATTCATTGCGAGTTTCGTTTGTTTTCGCCCACTTTCCATATTTAGACGAAACGCGTAAATAATTCATTAAATCAAATATCTGGTCATTTTTATCAGCAGTTTCAGCATTTCTCAGGTTCGAAACTCAGTTTTATTGATGAAGGGATTCGATTTTCAACGAAAAATTCATTGCTAGTTTTGTTTGGTTTCGCCACATTCCATATTTAGATGAAATGCGTAAGTAATTAATTAAATAAAATATCTGGTCATTTCTGTCAGCAGTTTCTGCATTTCTCAGCTTCCAAACTATAAAGGGATTCGATTTTTTTTGAAAAATATCATTCGGAGTTTGGTTAGTATTCGTCCACTTTCCGAATTTAGACGAAAACGCGTAAAAATTCATTAAATCAAATATCTGGTCATTTTGTCAGCAGTTTCTGTATTTCTTAGGTTTCAAACTCAGTTTTATTAACAAAGGGATTTGATTTTCCACTAAAAATTCGTTGCGAATTTCGTTTGTTTTCTCCGACTTTCCATATCTAGATGAAACGCGCAAATTAATTAATTAAATCAAGTATGTGGTCATTTTTATCAGCAGTTTCTGTATTTTTTAGGTTCAAAACTTAGTTTTAATGATAAAGGGATTCGATTTTCCACCAAAATTCATTGCGAGTTTCGTTAAATAATTCATTAAATCAAATATCTGGTCGTTTCTATCAGCAATTTCTGCATTTCTCAGGTTCGAAACTCAGTTTTATTGATAAAGGGATCCTATTTTCCACGAAAAATTCATTGCGAGTTTTGTTTGTTTTCGTCCACTTTCCATATTTAGATGAAATGCGTAAATAATTCATTAAATAAAATATCTTGTTGTTTTTGTCAGTAGTTTCTGTATTTTTCAGGTTCCAAACTCAGCTTTATTGATAAAGGGATTCGATTTCCATGAAAAATTAATTGCGAATTTCGTTTGTTTTGCGCACTTTCCGTATTTAGACGAAACGCGTAAATAATTCTTTAAATCAAATATCTCGTTGTTTTTTTCAACAGTTTCTGTATTTCTCAGGTTCCAAGCTCAGTTTTATTGATAAAAGGATTCGATTTTCCACGAAAAATTTATTGCGAGTTTCGTTGTTTTCGCCCACTTTCCATATTTAGACGAAACGCGTAAATAAATTATTAAATCAAATATCTGGTCGTTTTTGTGGCAGTTTCTTCATTTCTCAGGTTCCAAACTCAGCTTTGTTGATAAAGGGATTGGATTTTCCATGAAAAATTTATTGCGAGTTTGGTTTGTTTTCGCCCACTATCCATATTTAGACGAAACGCGTAAATAATTCGTTATATCAAATATCTGGTCGTTTTCAGTCAGCAGTTTTCTGTGTTTCTCAGGTTCCAAACTCAGTTTTGTTGATAAAGGGATTGGATTTCTCAGGAAAAAAAATTTGCGAGTTTCGTTTGTTTTCGCCCGCTTTCCATATTTAGACGAAACGCGTAAATAATTCATTAAATTAAATATATGGTCGTTTTTCTCAGTAGTTTTTGTATTTCTTAGGTTCCAAACTCAGTTTTATTTATAAAAGGATTCGATTTTCCACGAAACATTCATTCCGGGTTTCGTTTGTTTTTGCCCACTTTACATATTTAGACGAAACGCGTAAATAATTCATTAAATCAAATATATGGTTGTTCTGCCAGCAGTTTCTGCATTTCTCAGCTTCCAAACTCAGTTTTATTGATACAGTGATTCAATTTTCTTGAAAAATATCATTCGAACTTTCGTTAGTTTTCGCCCACTTTCCATATTTAGACGAAAACGCATTAATAGTTGATTAAATAAATATCTGGTCGTTTATGTCAGAAGTTTCTGTATTTATCAGCTTACAAACACAGTTTCGTTGATGCAGTAATTCAATTATTCACGAAAAATTCAATACGCGTTTTGTTAAATTTCGCCCACTTTTCATATTTAGACGAAAACGTGTGAATAATTGATTAAATGAAATATCTTATCCTTTTTGTCAGCAGATTCTGTATTCTTCAGCTTCCAAACTCAGTTTTATTGGTGAAGGGATTCGATTTTGCACGAAAACTTCATTCTGAATTTCGTTTGTATTCGTCTACTTTCCATATTTAGACGAAATGCGTAAATAATGAATTAAATCAAGTATCTGGTCATTTTTGTCAGCAGTTTCTGTATTTCTCAAGTTCCAAACTTAGTTTTAATTATAAAGGGATTCGATTTTCCACCTAAAATTCATTGCGAGTTTCGTTTTTTTTCGCGCACTTTCCATATTTAGACGAAACGCATAAATGATTCATTAAATCAAATATCTGGTTGTTTTTTTGGCAATTTATGTATTTCTCAGGTTCGAAAACTCAGTTTTATTGATGAAGGGATTCGATTTTCAACGAAAAATTCGTTGCCAATTTTGTTTGTTTTCGCCGATTTACCATATCTATACGAAACGCGTAAATAATTAATTAAATCTAGTATCTGGTCGTTTTTGTCAGCAGTTTCTGTATTTCTTAGGTTCCAAACTTAGTTTTAATGTTAAAGGGATTCGATTTTCCACCAAAATTCATTGCGAGTTTCGTTTGTTTTCGCCCACTTTCCATATTTAGACGAAACGCGTAAATAATTCATTAAATCAAATATCTGGTCATTTTTATCAGCAGTTTCAGCATTTCTCAGGTTCGAAACTCAGTTTTATTGATGAAGGGATTCGATTTTCAACGAAAAATTCATTGCTAGTTTTGTTTGGTTTCGCCACATTCCATATTTAGATGAAATGCGTAAATAATTAATTAAATAAAATATCTGGTCATTTCTGTCAGCAGTTTCTGCATTTCTCAGCTTCCAAACTATAAAGGGATTCGATTTTTTTTGAAAAATATCATTCGGAGTTTGGTTAGTATTCGTCCACTTTCCGAATTTAGACGAAAACGCGTAAATAATTCATTAAATCAAATATCTGGTCATTTTGTCAGCAGTTTCTGTATTTCTTAGGTTTCAAACTCAGTTTTATTAACAAAGGGATTTGATTTTCCACTAAAAATTCGTTGCGAATTTCGTTTGTTTTCTCCGACTTTCCATATCTAGATGAAACGCGCAAATTAATTAATTAAATCAAGTATGTAGTCATTTTTATCAGCAGTTTCTGTATTTTTTAGGTTCAAAACTTAGTTTAATGATAAAGGGATTCGATTTTCCACCAAAATTCATTGCGAGTTTCGTTAAATAATTCATTAAATCAAATATCTGGTCGTTTCTATCAGCAATTTCTGCATTTCTCAGGTTCGAAACTCAGTTTTATTGATAAAGGGATCCTATTTTCCACGAAAAATTCATTGCGAGTTTTGTTTGTTTTCGTCCACTTTCCATATTTAGATGAAATGCGTAAATAATTCATTAAATAAAATATCTTGTTGTTTTTGTCAGTAGTTTCTGTATTTTTCAGGTTCCAAACTCAGCTTTATTGATAAAGGGATTCGATTTCCATGAAAAATTAATTGCGAATTTCGTTTGTTTTGCGCACTTTCCGTATTTAGACGAAACGCGTAAATAATTCTTTAAATCAAATATCTCGTTGTTTTTTTCAACAGTTTCTGTATTTCTCAGGTTCCAAGCTCAGTTTTTATTGATAAAAGGATTCGATTTTCCACGAAAAATTTATTGCGAGTTTCGTTGTTTTCGCCCACTTTCCATATTTAGACGAAACGCGTAAATAAATTATTAAATCAAATATCTGGTCGTTTTTGTTGGCAGTTTCTTCATTTCTCAGGTTCCAAACTCAGCTTTGTTGATAAAGGGATTGGATTTTCCATGAAAAATTTATTGCGAGTTTGGTTTGTTTTCGCCCACTATCCATATTTAGACGAAACGCGTAAATAATTCTTATATCAAATATCTGGTCGTTTCAGTCAGCAGTTTCTGTGTTTCTCAGGTTCCAAACTCAGTTTTGTTGATAAAGGGATTGGATTTCCAGGAAAAAAAATTTGCGAGTTTCGTTTGTTTTCGCCCGCTTTCCATATTTAGACGAAACGCGTAAATAATTCATTAAATTAAATATATGGTCGTTTTTCTCAGTAGTTTTTGTATTTCTTAGGTTCCAAACTCAGTTTTATTTATAAAAGGATTCGATTTTCCACGAAACATTCATTCCGGGTTTCGTTTGTTTTTGCCCACTTTACATATTTAGACGAAACGCGTAAATAATTCATTAAATCAAATATATGGTTGTTCTGCCAGCAGTTTCTGCATTTCTCAGCTTCCAAACTCAGTTTTATTGATACAGTGATTCAATTTTCTTGAAAAATATCATTCGAACTTTCGTTAGTTTTCGCCCACTTTCCATATTTAGACGAAAACGCATTAATAGTTGATTAAATAAATATCTGGTCGTTTATGTCAGAAGTTTCTGTATTTATCAGCTTACAAACACAGTTTCGTTGATGCAGTAATTCAATTATTCACGAAAAATTCAATACGCGTTTTGTTAAATTTCGCCCACTTTTCATATTTAGACGAAAACGTGTGAATAATTGATTAAATGAAATATCTTATCCTTTTTGTCAGCAGATTCTGTATTCTTCAGCTTCCAAACTCAGTTTTATTGGTGAAGGGATTCGATTTTGCACGAAAACTTCATTCTAAATTTCGTTTGTATTCGTCTACTTTCCATATTTAGACGAAATGCGTAAATAATGAATTAAATCAAGTATCTGGTCATTTTTGTCAGCAGTTTCTGTATTTCTCAAGTTCCAAACTTAGTTTTAATTATAAAGGGATTCGATTTTCCACCTAAAATTCATTGCGAGTTTCGTTTTTTTTCGCGCACTTTCCATATTTAGACGAAACGCATAAATGATTCATTAAATCAAATATCTGGTTGTTTTTTTGGCAATTTATGTATTTCTCAGGTTCGAAACTCAGTTTTATTGATGAAGGGATTCGATTTTCAACGAAAAATTCGTTGCCAATTTTGTTTGTTTTCGCCGATTTACCATATCTATACGAAACGCGTAAATAATTAATTAAATCTAGTATCTGGTCGTTTTTGTCAGCAGTTTCTGTATTTCTTAGGTTCCAAACTTAGTTTTAATGTTAAAGGGATTCGATTTTCCACCAAAATTCATTGCGAGTTTCGTTTGTTTTCGCCCACTTTCCATATTTAGACGAAACGCGTAAATAATTCATTAAATCAAATATCTGGTCATTTTTATCAGCAGTTTCAGCATTTCTCAGGTTCGAAACTCAGTTTTATTGATGAAGGGATTCGATTTTCAACGAAAAATTCATTGCTAGTTTTGTTTGGTTTCGCCACATTCCATATTTAGATGAAATGCGTAAATAATTAATTAAATAAAATATCTGGTCATTTCTGTCAGCAGTTTTCTGCATTTCTCAGCTTCCAAACTATAAAGGGATTCGATTTTTTTTGAAAAATATCATTCGGAGTTTGGTTAGTATTCGTCCACTTTCCGAATTTAGACGAAAACGCGTAAATAATTCATTAAATCAAATATCTGGTCATTTTGTCAGCAGTTTCTGTATTTCTTAGGTTTCAAACTCAGTTTTATTAACAAAGGGATTTGATTTTCCACTAAAAATTCGTTGCGAATTTCGTTTGTTTTCTCCGACTTTCCATATCTAGATGAAACGCGCAAATTAATTAATTAAATCAAGTATGTGGTCATTTTTATCAGCAGTTTTCTTGTATTTTTTAGGTTCAAAACTTAGTTTAATATATAAGGGATTCGATTTTCCACCAAAATTCATTGCGAGTTTCGTTAAATAATTCATTAAATCAAATATCTGGTCGTTTCTATCAGCAATTTCTGCATTTCTCAGGTTCGAAACTCAGTTTTATTGATAAAGGGATCCTATTTTCCACGAAAAATTCATTGCGAGTTTTGTTTGTTTTCGTCCACTTTCCATATTTAGATGAAATGCGTAAATAATTCATTAAATAAAATATCTTGTTGTTTTTGTCAGTAGTTTCTGTATTTTTCAGGTTCCAAACTCAGCTTTATTGATAAAGGGATTCGATTTCCATGAAAAATTAATTGCGAATTTCGTTTGTTTTGCGCACTTTCCGTATTTAGACGAAACGCGTAAATAATTCTTTAAATCAAATATCTCGTTGTTTTTTTCAACAGTTTCTGTATTTCTCAGGTTCCAAGCTCAGTTTTATTGATAAAAGGATTCGATTTTCCACGAAAAATTTATTGCGAGTTTCGTTGTTTTCGCCCACTTTCCATATTTAGACGAAACGCGTAAATAAATTATTAAATCAAATATCTGGTCGTTTTTGTCAGCAGTTTCTGCATTTCTCAGGTTCCAAACTCAGCTTTGTTGATAAAGAGATTGGATTTTCCATGAAAAATTTATTGGGAGTTTGGTTTGTTTTCACCCACTTTCCATATTTAGACGAAACACGTAAATAATTCATGAAATCGAATATCTGGTGGTTTTTGTTAGTAGTTTCTATATTTCTTAGGTTCCAAACTCAGTTTTATTTATAAAAGGATTCAATTTTCCACGAAAAATTCATTCCGGGTTTCGTTTGTTTTTGCCTACTTTACATTTAGACGAAACGCGTAAATAATTCATTAAATCAAATATATGGTTGTTCTGTCAGCAGTTTCTGCATTTCTCAACTTCCAAACTCAGTTTTATTGATACATTGATTCAATTTTTCTTGAAAAATATCATTCGAACTTTCGTTAGTTTTCGCACACTTTCCATATTTAGACGAAAACGCGTTAATAGTTGATTAAATAAATATCTGGTCGTTTATGTCAGAAGTTTCTGTAGTTATCAGCTTACAAACACAGTTTCGTTGATGCAGTGATTCAATTTTTCACGAAAAATTCAATACGAGGTTTGTTAAATTTCGCCCACTTTTCATATTTAGACGAAAACGTGTGAATAATTGATTAAATGAAATATCTTATCCTTTTTGTCAGCAGATTCTGTATTCTTCAGCTTCCAAACTCAGTTTTATTGATGAAGGGATTCGATTTTGCACGAAAACTTCATTCTGAATTTTGTTTGTATTCGTCCACTTTCCATATTTAGACGAAACGCGTAAATATTTCATTAAATCAAACATCTGGTTGTTTTTTTTCAGCAGTTTTATTGATTAAGGGATTTGATTTTGCACGAAAACTTCATTTTGTTTTCGTCTACTTTCCATATTTAGACGAAACGGGTAAATAATTCAATAAATCAAATATCTGGTCGTTTTAATCAGCAGTTTCTGTATTTCTCAGGTTCCAAACTCAGTTTTATTGATAAAAGGATTCGATTTCCACGAAAAATTTATTGCGAGTTTTGTTTGTTTTCGCCCACTCCATATTTAAACGAAACACGTAAATAATTCAATAAATCAAATATCTGGTCGTTTCTGTCAGCAGTTTCTGCATTTCACAGGTTCCAAACTCATTATAATGATAAAGTGATTCGATTTTCCACGAAAAAAATCATTGCGAGTTCGTTTAACACTGGAACTCCTAAAGAAAGAACAACTATATGCCAAATTCTCCAAGTGTGAATTTTGGCTAAAGGAAGTTCAATTTTTGGGACATATTGTCAATGAACAAGGTATACATGTAGATCCAGCCAAAATCAGTGAGATTAAGGAATGGGATACGCCTACTACTCCAACCGATGTTCGTTCATTTTTGGGTCTCGCTGGTTATTACCGCCGTTTCGTTGCAAACTTCTCCAGGATTGTGGTTCCCCTTACTTCTCTAACTCAAAAGAATAAAACTTTAAAGTGGGGACCAAACAAGAAGAAGCTTTTCAGACCTTGAAACAGAAACCTTGCAATGCCTCTATTCTGTCACTACTTGAAGGCAACGATGATTTTGTCGTATATTATGACGCATCAAACTTAGGCCTTGGCTGTGTTCTCATGCAAAGAGACAAAGTCATAGCCTATGCATCAAGACAATTGAAAATTCACAAAAGAACTACACCACTCATGATCTTGAGTTAGGTGCTGTTGTTTTCGCTCTCAAAATCTGGAGACATTATATACGGTACAAATGCGTGGTTTTCACGGACCACCGAAGTCTCCAACACATTTTCAATCAGAAAGAATTAACATGAGGTGTCACACCTCGACCGCATAAAACAACAAACCGAGACAGAATCGTCGGGGAGTGTCGTAACAGAATTATTGTTTCAATAACCATGGCATAAAATGTTAAGTTTTATTTATATAATTGTTATTGTCAGGAATTTAAACATAAAACATAATATAAGTTAGATTGTCTTCAGGTTTTAAGTCACTAAAGCCCAAAGTCCATCCTAAGTGTTGCATGATCAACCTTAAGCATTCACTCCTGAAACATATGTGAAAATAAAGTACGCCAGCATAAAAATGCATGTGAGTAACATAGATTTTGCGTTTAAGATTCATGGCCTAGAATGTTTAAAGGAATACTTAGTTAAAAAGTGGCCATGAATACTTACAAAATGTTTTCTTTTATAAAAATCATAAGATAAATCAAATGATATAAAAGAAATATGTATGGTTAAAATCATTAACCAAAATATATGTCATATCTTGTGTAAAAATGTCATGTCATAGATAAAAATGTCCTGTCTTGTACTTTATTTGAAATGATTTAGATAACAACATGATATGCAATATGATAAAACACTTATATATAGGAAGTACCAGCGGCGTATCCACCATGCTTTTATCATATTACACCCGTCCCGTTATTTAAATCACTTACTATAAACCAACCATCAAAAAGTCTTGTTTAAACCAAAGAAATGTCTTGTAATAAACATGTCAAGTAAACAAATGTCATGTATGAATAAAGTCTTGTGTAACCAAAATGTCAAATGTAAATCAGTGTCTTGTATAGTCGAAATGTCTTGTAAAAAACAATGTCTTTGAATAATCAAACGTTTTGTTTTATAAGTCATGCTTTTATTGTTTAAAACATATATTTAGTTTGTTGGCAAACACATTCAAACTTTGTTGATAGTCAAATAGACCCTTATAAAGATAAAAGTCTATCCATTTCATCGGATTCTGTCATTCCCTAAAGTCGCTTCCAAACAAACCCTGGAAGTGGGAACGGGATTGTCAATCCTATAGTACCATTACATACTACCGGTCAGCGTGATCAATGTTAATGAATGTATTAAGTCAATCTCCAACGTACCAATATGTCATGAACAACGTAAGCACAAATATTTGAAAACCATGTACTAGTATGCTCAACCTACATACATAGCAAGAAATGTTGTAAATCAATGTGCTCATATGCTAAGTCAACATATGCCGCAAAAAGTGTCCTTTAAATCAATGTGCTAGCATTCTCAGTCAACATACATAGCAAGAAATAATGTAAATCAATGTGCTCATACGCTAAGTCAACATATGCCGCAAAATGCAATGGAAATCATGTACTAATACTATGTAATCAAAGCATGTATCATGTCATGAAAACTCGAAAGTAGTCATAGGCACAATATGTTTCACCCCAAAACATATGAAAACGTAAAAGAGGGGACTATGTACTTACTTGGTGTAACAACTCCGATTTTCGTTGTTATCTTTTTCTTTTATTTTCCGTTGTATCTATCCTATATGTAATCCTGAGATTTGATTTATAAGAAAGTTGTGTTAATTAATATGCTTATTACAGTTATATCGCATCTAATCGATTATTAATAAAGGCATCGCTAATTCAAACACAAACACAAGTAACTATGTTACCCTACTAACCGAGTGTGTTGTTGTATAATAACCACTTGTGCCATCGCATCGCTTATCTCATCGCATCGCAAATCGCAGTTAATTATGTGGAATTATGTTTTATGTGTGTTTTATTTGTTTATGTTATGGTTACAATCGCTATCGCAACACTCTCGCATGCACAAATAGCTAAATCTCACTATTTTATCAATTATAACGCTTAACGCATCGCTTAATCGCTTAAGGTTACATTATAACTCGATTACATCGCTGAACAATCGATAAACGAACGAAAAAACGAAGAAAACCCAACATTTGGGTCAAGTTCGCTCGAACTTGGTGTTACCAAGTTCGGCCGAACTTGACTGGCCTCATAATCCCTCACATTTCAAGTAAGTTCGCTCGAACTTGCTTGACTCTTTACCAGAGTCAGCAAGTTCGGCCGAACTTGTATGTGATTCTTTAGCTTTCTAACAAGTTCGCCCGGACTTGCATGAATTCCATGCAAGTTCGCCCGAACTTGACTCCCATCAGCTCTCATTTTGCCTTCACCTATAAATACTCAGCTCCATTCTCTCATTTAAACTTGCTGCACGTTCGCCCACAGCTCTCCATACCTAAAACCCTTTGTTTTCTAGGTAAGATTCAACCCGATTTCAACTACAATGATGTTCAACAACATTTTACAACGATTTTGCACAGGGCTTTGCCTTCGTTTTCATCAAATCTTTTCTGTTTACGAAAATCTTCATCTTTTTCTACAAAGTTTCTATTTTTCACTCAGATCTATACTAGATCTGAGTAAAACCTATGATAACATTGATTTTACACAATATTCGGACTAATGACGTACATTTCGTTCACTTTTGAGTGGAACAAGGTGTTGTCAAGCAAGAATCTCATATCCGAAAGCACAAGGATGAAATCGTCACTTTACACAAGCTGGACTAACCCGTACGAATCTTCAAGTTCGCCCGGATTAGCCTGAGTTTCTGTAAAATGGCTAAACTCGCTCCAAAAGACCTCTCCAGCCTAAGTTTTACTCAGTGGCTTAAGGTTGGAGGGATGGACACTTGATTTCCTCAGAAACGACGCGAAAACGCAAGATTTTGGACCCGAAAACATCAAGTTCACTCGAGATTTAACTGATTTTGTACAACTCAGGGGCCAAGTTCGCTCGAACTTGCACTTTATGGGTCAAGTTCAGCCGAACTTGTGTCAAAATCCTCATAAAAACTCAACAAGTTCGCCCGAACTTGTCAAGTTTCTTAAGAAACTTCACAATTTCGACCGAACTTGCTTCATCTGTTATCAATGAACACGAGTTCGCCCGAACTTGTCAAGTTTTCTAAGAAACTTCACATGTTCGACCGAACTTGTCTCAAAACACAACAATTCCACAAGTTCGACTGAACTTGTATGGAAACATACAAGTTCGCCCGAACTTGTCCTCTGCCCAATCCAAACTTAACCTTTTCAGCCATTCGGAAGGCTGATGCACTTCTGTTCGCTTACAGGCTAATCCGGCGCTCTCCCCGACTCAACTCAGATCCATCATCTCACCAAAAACGCACCCACTATGAGTATACTTGAACCCTTTTACGCTTAAATGCACTTTTGGGTGTCACATATGTTCGTATTTCAAAATCACAACACACAATTCTCAAACGTTTGTTCGCAACCCGCTGTTACATGATTATACGTGAAATCTGCTGAATTGTATGTATTGCTTGATTGCTTGAACGCCACCCTTAACATGATAGTATACTAGAGGTTGACCCGCCACCCGGAGGCCCGGGGTTGTTAAGGCTCACATTTTTATTTCGCATTTATTTTCTCTTTTAGGATGTGGACACTTGTTCGCATGCCTCGATCAATCACGGTTTGTTGGTTTACATGAATCTAAGTAGTTACATCATTCACATCTATTACGTATGTCATGCGGTGTATGCAAAACGCTTCTATATCTATTATGTATGCAAAACCCGTATGCTCACCTTTACTTAATTGTATTGACGTTTTATTTTAACATATGTGGCAGGTCGAGGATTAGCATTGGATGCTTTCGATTTTGCTTAGTTTAGATTATTTTAGTTTGTTTTGATTTGGAAACTCATGTATTAAATCTAGGGGATATCGAACCTGATTAGTGCTTATGAGAAAACAAGTTTCTGTAATAATTGTTTGGAAACGTTATGTTTGATTGTATGAGATGTTAAACGTTAAGTAAGGTTGCTAAATAATTGTTATGGAATTCTCGTGAGACAATCTGGTCGCCTAGTGCCACTACCCCGATGTTTCCGCCATCGGTTGGGGTGTGCTAGATTGGTATCAGAGCCCATAACCTTAGGATAATTAGGTAGAATTGCCATGTTCGAACTAGTCACATGTTTAAGTACCCGATTGACCAATCTTTGACTTAAATACTTAAACTACTTGCCATAAATGCTTAAATATGGCTTTCCTAAGGCTAACACAATATACACGCTTGGAAACGCTCATATCACGCAAAACGAGTGATCAATTCGAGAATAGGTGTGAAAACCGAGAACTCTCGACAAGATCATTCACTCCGCGTATTCTCTATCGCACGGGATACCTTCGTTGAGTTAGGAGTGATATCCAAACCTCGATGAAAATCTCCCTTTTCTATCCAGTGAAACTCCCAATTTGATTGTTGAGCACATCCACAACTAGGGATGAAGTTGTTAAGTTAGGGGTGAAACCCGCATCTTAATAGCTAGTTCCGCTCTTCGATTTTAAAATCTCACCAAAGTCTCGATTATTCCGATGATTTGGAACATGTAGTAACCGGAAGGATAATGCCGTTAGCCGCTTGCGTGAGGGCATCTATCTATTAGGCCAAAACGTGGGTCCAAGTTCAAAGGATGGTCAAATCACTTTGGGTAGTCGCTTTCTCAAAACCCAGGACGCTCCCAATTGATTTAAGCCTATATCGTCGATTTACGCATCATCGAGTTTATTTACTAATTATGTGTTTAAACTTTTAGAATTTTCGCTTATTCGATTTTCGCTTTATTGATTTCTTGTATTATCGATTTCTCGATTTATCGCTTTACGCTCCATAAACGCATGCACTACTCGCACAGCTCTCGCAATCTAAAATGCTAATTAATACACCAACCAAACTAATCGCTTAACTCACTTACGCCTATGAGGACATGTGTGCCTCATGCGCGGTATTATCTCGCTTATATATTGCTTATATCTAGCTTATACAATTCGCATCTCGAACGCGCTAAGAAGGTGAATACGTGCAAAGTATGTGCTTACGTGAATTATGTGACTACGTGCTTACGTGCTTATGTGTTATGTGCTTATGTGCCTACGTGTTTTCCTGCCTACGTGTTTACTTGCCTCCAAAACCTGCGACCAACCCTACAATGGCACCAATACATCCGTATACCAACGCACGGAAATAATCCTGCTCATGATGGACATACCCCATACCCTGCTGTAAGGCGATGATCGCCTGCTGTAAGACGATCAGGTAGTCTCCCATCGACCTCCTCTGCTGCTCATCCTCATCCCATGCCATCCGTAGTAATGAAATCTGCTCGAACAGAAATCCCATCAAGCTGCTCTCGGTGATGGGAGCAGGCACCTCCTGAGGAGGAACAGGTATACCCCAGACGGGTGGGGAAGGCTCTCTAAACGGCTGGGAAGGACCACCTCGCTCGTACGTGTGAAACAGGGAAGGGTCCTCCCGAGGTGGGGTCAGAAACCGGATAGTAAAATGCTGTTGGGTCCCTATAGGTACGGGTGTCGGACGAATAGGGGAAACTGGCGGTGTGAACACAGGTACAGGCGTAAGTACCCTCCGACGAGCCGTCTGTCGAAGGCCAAAGGTGGGTATCTCAAGAGGGCTAGATGAGGAAGGTGAATAAGTACTCGGAGTGGAAGGAGTGTAAGGGTCAGGCGGTGTCTCTAGTGACGGTAAGCGGGGTGCTACCAGCTCCCACTCCCAATGCCCCGTGGCGGGAGTAGGGCTCCTAGGCATAGGTCCTACTGGTATGGCAACATTCGGGGTACGAATATGCTCCGAGGAGCTAGTCAGATGGTGAGGTGGGGAACGGTAGGCGCTCGAGGCCTCTCCCTCGCGCCTAGTACGAGGTCTGGGTGGGTACGGACCACAACAATAACCAGAAGGATATGGCGAGTAGCTCGATGTCAAAAGGGGTGTCAGCGGATCCTCCTCATGATCGGTCTCCATATGCGAAGTAGACTGGTGACTCGAACGATGCGACATGCTACCTGAAAAAAGAAAACCACACACAACACTGATTTGACTGACCAAAATACTGAACTAAACATTCCACAAATATACACATAAGCACGTATTGCACGCAATTATGATTTTTAAGATTTATAAAAAAAAATTATTTGCGGTTGGTGACGTTAGTAGACGGATGTCCGTCCTATCTCCATGACGTTCCCAGAACCCCCCAAGTATGAGCAGATAAATTATGGCATTCCGGACCACAATAATTTATTTGCCCCAACAAGGCTTCCTGGTAATAGCCATACTACTCAGTTTCTAGAAGTTCTCAGCGTGTGGAGACTAACTTAGGATTATAGTCTAGGTTCTTTAGAGATACCTAGTTTGCTATAACCGAAGGCTCTGATACCATATTCTGTCACACCCTGACTCGCAGCGGAAGACAATTGCAGGGTGCGACAGACACATGGTACTTCCCGATAATTTAAAAACATGATATCACATAAAAAGGGAACCTCGGTTACAACATACTATAAGTATCATATTACACACCATAAGTTCAAGTACAGTACTACGAGCTATCACAGCTCTTATTCTGCTACAGTTCACTACTAAAGCCATCCACACGCACGTTTCTTACTCTTGCTTCGCTTTACCTGAAATGCATGTTAGTTTTAAAAAGGTCAGCTAAACGCTGCGTGAGTTCCACTGGTTTAATTGTTGTGTAACCTTATAAGTTAACAAGTTTAATTGCACAAGTCACAGTTCACGGATTTATCAACACAAACACCTTCAGCTAGCAGGACCATGTTACATCAAGCACCTGCGGCTTACTGAACTGTGTCATAACAGAAACATGCAGCTTGCCGGACCGTGTTACAACAAGCACCTGTGGCTCGCCGAACCGTGTCATAACAGATACCTGCAGCTTGCCAGACCGTGTGTTATAAAATTTACATCATCACAAGTTGGTGCAATTAACAAAGTTTTTACATGCATTCCACCCCAAGTAAAACTATAAAACAGTTAAAAGCGGGGTAGTGAAACTCATAGTGCAAATAGTGGTCTCAACACAAGAGTGGTCGAGTAGCTGGATCAACTTTAATAACACACATGCAAGTATGGACTTAAATCAGCATCTGAGTTGGTAATGGTTATAACTTGGATCTGGTCAGGAGTTTTTACTCCGGATTGAGTCTATAGGACACTGGTATGGTAATGGACGTCAGGGTAGTATTAGTTTTCCATTTGGCTTCCGGGCACCGATTCGCGTGCCAGCCAAAATCAGTAGTTTAACGTGTTCGGATAATGGTACGGGAATACCAGTAGTGCCAACACGTGGTTATTCAAGAATGATTAACTTTCCATCAAGGGAGTTTGAGTGTTCGGGGGGTCTAAGTTGCCCAAATTTGAGTTTACATTTTCACCGTCGGGAATTCTCCCGAACTGCCTTAGGACACACCCGGGTGCCCAATTTGCCCGGGAATCTCCCGGAATACTCCCGGTGTTCCAATTACAGTATTTGTCGGGCTGGGTCAGTTCCGACAGGTTCGTTATACGGTAAATTGCCGAAATTGCTTTATAATAATCTATTTTTAATTCCATAAATTCTCATTTAATCTATATTTTATATAAAAATATGTAAATTTTTATGTAAATCAGTAAAAATCTGTAGATTATGGGAAACATTTCTAGGAATTTATTTTGTTAATTTACTTACTTAAATAAATTATTTACAAAACAATTTTTAACAACATAATTAAAATTAAATACCAAAAAAATTCCAGAACACCTTATACATGTCCAGGAACTTCTCACAATATTTTGAGATTTTCCGATTTCGTTTCGGTGCGTTCCCGGCCACCAAAAACTTGCAAAAACGCAGATTTTTAACCCAAATCAAAACTCAACCAATGGACTCCGAATTTTCCAGATCATTCCCCATATGTTCCTTAGTGTCTCTGTAAAATTTGGTGATTTATTGAATTCGTTTGATGATTTTTCCGAAATTCTTTCGGTAAAATAGTTAAAAATTTACCAAATATGGTAGAAAATTCCAAAAAATTCTAAAATTTCACGTGGACCTTCCTGACAATACCTTACATCACCACACCAAATTTCAGCTCAATCCAAGTTACACGGACCAAGTTATAGGCAAAACAATTTTCTGCCTAGCCTAGATTCGGTTCTCGGATGTTATACCTAGCGATTCTTCCGATTCCAAGCGTTTATCTTGATCCCAGAGGTGTGTGAAGGCTATATTCAGTACTACGCATCAAGTACAACCCAAATATGCTAGAACTTAGATCAATCAAGCTTTAATTCATTGTTTTTCGGCTAATCGAATAGTTAAGCGATTTTTGTCGAATAAGAGTTGATTGGGGTATCAAAACCCAAAGGTTTGTGATCATGGCTACCATATAACACCAGGTAAATACCAAGGTGTTCTTATTCAGCCCATAAACATGTTTAAATCTTCAAAAATCTTGGATTAAAAGACGTTTTTCGGCTAGAAATCGCGTTTAATCAAAGAAACAGACTTAGAATCATAAGTATCAAGGTTAATACCTTTGATTTAGTGAAGATTAGTGAAGAACTCAGCTGAATTCAGTGATTTATGGCAGGTTTCTTTAGAGAAAAGTGATGTTTTTTGGAAATAATTATGAAATAAAATGAAAAAAAAAATATATATATATATATACATGGGGGGGGGTATGGCGGTTTGGAGGTGGGTCCCAAGGGGGACACCTCGTTCTTAGAAGTGCGTGGTAAAAGATGATGTTTATCCTTCGTTTTCGGGCCCCGGACGTGTCCCCGATTGCGAAACGGGCTTCGTTTTGCGCGTTCTTAGTGTCAAAAGACTTGGTTTTAAAAACTGAGCATAACCGTCTCGAAATCCGAGCATGGTTACATTTTAATCATAAAAGTCTCCTTTGACGTTCGTTTAAGTGTTTTTAAGCTTGATCGATTATTCCTTGCACATTTGGTTGCCTTATCTTATGCCCGGAACGAAGGCGTTTCCCCAACCGGGAGCTGCTTTGTTTTGCGTGCCCGGGCTTTGATTATTTTCAAACCTTATCTCACAGTCTATGGCACAAAACTAAGTTGTTCCTGGAACTCGGAATCTTAAATAATGCTACCGATAACCCAATAATAAACGTCAAAGGTTTAATGCGCTGTTAAACGTCAAGTCTCTGTTTAACACGTTAATCAAGGCTAAGGACGCCAACCTCGCATCGTTAGTCCTTTGTAGTGTCATGTCAACCATGACGTGCTCTCGGATTCCTCCGAGATATAACATATATTGTTTCGCACGACACCAAAGTCATGAAATTTCACAAGGTTTACGTGCAATTATAGTTTTAATCATGCTTTAAGTTTAGGACCAATTAAGGTGTACCTGGTTTCGTCATGGGTATCACAGAATGACAACAATGTTGTCAATGGTACGTTCCTTGTCAATGGTATTTATGCTTCATGTTTATTTGATACTGGTGCTGATAATTGTTTTGTATCGTTAGAATTCGAAAAGGTTTTAAAATATAAACGCGCTAAACTCCCAAAGACCTTCGATGTTGAAGTCGCCACCGGAAGAACCGTTATCGTTAACTCCGTCCTACGTGGTTGTTCTCTCGATCTCAACAACCACATCTTCTCAACCAATCTCATACCTATGCAGTTAAGTAGCTTCGATATCATAGTAGGCATGGATTTTCTTCGTGAAAATCATGCTGAAGTTGTTTGCTTTGATAAAATGATTCGCTTCCCTCTCTCAAACGGGATCAACTCCATGTCTATGGTGAAACTCCTTCAAAGAAGTTGATGCTTTTGTCGTGTACTCGAGCACACAAATGTTTGCGAAAGCAATGTGTTGCTTTTCTGGCCCATATCGTGAACCCGAAGAAAGAAAAGAAGACTTTTAAAGACGTTCCTATTGTTCGTGAATTTCCCAAAGTCTTTCCCGACGATTTACCTGGTTTACCCCTACTCGTGATGTGGAATTCCGTATCGATTTAGTTCCCGGTGCTACACCTGTTGCTAAAGCTCCTTATCGCCTTGCACCATCAGAAATGCGCGAGCTATCGAGCCAACTTCAAGAGCTTCTTGATAAAGGTTTCATACGCCCGAGCACTTCACCATGGGGCGCACCCGTTCTTTTTGTGAAAAAGAAAGATGGGACGTTCCGAATGTGCATCGACTATCGTGAACTTAACAAGCTTACGATAAAGGACCGTTATCCTCTTCTTCGTATCGACGACTTATTTGACCAGCTTCAAGGTGCTACTTGTTTTTCTAAGATCGATTTAGGTTCCGGCTACCATCAGTTACGCGTGTTAAAAGAAGAAGATATTCCGAAAACCACCTTTCGTACTCGTTATGGACATTTCTAATTCGTGGTCATGCCTTTTGGTCTTACCAATGCACCCGCGGTCTTCATGGATTTGATGAACCGTGTGTGTAAAGCCTTCTTAGATTGTTTCATCATTGTTTTCATCGATGATATCCTTATCTATTCGAAACCGAGAGACGAACACGCGCGTCATCTCAGTTTAGTCCTCGAACTTCTCCAAGGTAACCGCCTTTATGCGAAGTTCTCTAAATGTGAATTCTGGCTCGAAGAAGTCCAATTTCTCGGCTATATCGTCAATAGTCAAGGAATTCACGTCGACCCTGCAAAGATCGAAGACGTCAAGAGTTGGATTACACCGAAGAATGCATCCGAAATCCATTCATTTCTCGGATTGACGGGTTACTACCGTCGATTCATCGCTGACTTTTCAAAATTGTCGTGCCGCTTACTGCTTTAACTCATAAAGACCAGCCTTTCGTTTGGGATTCCAAACAAGAGGAAGCTTTCAAAACTCTCAAGCGTATGCTATGTAACGCTCCTGTTCTTGCTCTTCCCGACGGAAACGACGATTTTGTTGTTTATTGCGGGCCTCTAATCTTGGTCTTGGTTGTGTTCTCATGCAACGAGACAAAGCTATCGCGTATGCATCTCGACAACCCAAGATCCACGAGAAGAACTACACAACCCACGATCTCGAACTCGGTGTAGTTGTTTTTGCATTGAAGATATGGCGACACTACCTTTATGGAACTAAGTGTACGGTCTTCACCGACCATAAGATCTTACAACATATCTTTAATAAAAAAGAACTGAATATGCGCCAACGCAGATGGGTTGAACTTCTCAACGATTACGACTGCGAGATACGTTACCATCTCGGCAAAGCAAACGTCGTAGCTGATGCTCTAAGTCGACGAAGCTATGTGTATAATATTCGTGACTCTCAAGCTTTGAATGATCTTGAAATTCTTATTCGCTCCGCCCAATTCGCTTGTTTCAATAGAATACCCTGCAAGACGAAATGAAATGTGGTGCCGAAACCTAGCTCGTAACTAAGCCTAATGGTATTTATTACTATCTCGATCGCATTTGGATTCGTACCCATGATAATCTTCATGATTTGCTAATGACCGAAGCTCATAAATCTCGATAATCCATTCATCCCAGAGCCGACAAGACGTACCAGGACCTTCGTCCTAAGTATTGGTGGTCGGGCATGAAAATGGATATCTCTTTGTACGTCTCAAAGTGCTTAACTTTTTCGAAAGTTAAAGCCGAACATCAAAGGCCCTCTTGCTTGCTCGAACAACCCGAAATCCTGATGTGGAAGTGGGCTAGTATAGCTATGGACTTTATTACGAAACGCCCTCGCACTTCCTCTGGTCACGATAGCATTTGGGTTATCGTTGATCGTCTTACTAAATCCGCGCACTTTATTGCTATACGAGAAGACATTAAGGTCGAGCGGTTAGCCCGAATCTATACCGACGAAGTCATTTGTCGACACGGGATGCCTCGTGACATCATCTCTGACCGCGACGGTCGCTTTACCTCACGTCTCTGGGGGACTTTTTAATCCGCTCTCGGTACTACTCTCAATCTCAGTACCGCTTTTCATCCGCAAACCGATGGTCAGACTGAGCGCACAATCCGCACCCTCGAAGACATGCTTCGTGCATGTATCATAGATTTCGGTGGTAACTAGGATCCACATTTACCTTTAATCGAATTCTCGTACAATAATAGTTATCACACCAGCATTCAAATGGCTCCTTTTGAGACACTATATGGAAGAAAATGTCGATCGCCTATTGCATGGCACGAGATCGGAGAAGCACAACTCACCAGTCCCGAGCTGATTCAAGAAACGACAGACAAAATCCTCCAGATCAGAGACAATCTCTTGAAAGCTCGGAGTCGACAAAAGAGTTACGCCGATAAACATCACAAGCCCCTATAGTTCGAAGTGGGAGATCACGTTCTCCTAAAGGTTGCACCTTGGAAGGGAGTGGTGCGCTTAGGAAAGAAGGGAAAGCTAGCGCCTCGATACGTAGGACCCTTTAAGATTCTGGTAAGAATCAGGAAAGTGGCCTATCGCCTCGAATTACCGAGGAACTCAACAACGTCCATCCGACTTTCCACGTGTCTAACCTCAAGAAATGCCTAGCCGAAGAGAATCTCCATGTACCTTTCGAAGATCTGCAAATCAACGAGACTATACATTTCATGGAAAAGCCTTTCGAGATCATGGACCGAGAACGACGCACCCGCATCCCTATCGTGAAGGTCCGATGGGAAGGCAAACGCAGTGCCAAGTTCACTTGGGAATTGGAAAGTGACATGAAGGCCAAATATCCGCACCTCTTGTTACGGCCACTACTTAAATTTCGGGACGAAATTTCCTAAATTAGGGGAGTCCGTAACAACTCCGATTTTCGTTGTTATCTTTTTATTTTATTTTCCGTTGTATCTATCCTTTTGTAATCCCAAGATTTGATTTATAAGAAAGTTGTGTTAATTAATTATGCTTATTACAGTTATATCGCATCTAATCGTTTATTAATAAATGCATCGCTAATTCAAACGCAAACACAAGTAACTATGTTACCCTACTAACCAAGTGTGTTGTTGTATAATAACCACTTGTGCCATCGTATCGCTTATCTCATCACATCGCAAATCGCAGTTAATTATGTGGAATTATGTTTTATGTGTGAGTTATTTGTTTATGTTATGGTTACAATCGCTATTGCAACACTCTCGCACACACAAATCGCTAAATCTCACTATTATATCGATTATAACGCTTAACGCATCGCTTAATTTCTTAACGTTACATTATAACTCGATTACATCGCTGAACAATCGATAAACGAACGAAAAACAAAGAAAACCCAACATTTGGGTCAAGTTCGCTCGAACTTGGTGTTACCAAGTTCGGCCGAACTTGACTGGCCTCATAATCCCTCACATTTCAAGTAAGTTCGCTCGAACTTGCTTGACTCTTCACCAGAGTCAGCAAGTTCGGCCGAACTTGCTTGACTCTTCACCAGAGTCAGCAAGTTCGGCCGAACTTGTTGACTTTCCCAGAGTCACAAGTTCGGCCGAACTTGATGGATTCCTAGCTTCTAACAAGTTCGCCCGAACTTGACTCCCATCAGCTCTCCTTTTCCTTCACTATAAATACTCGCTCCAATTCTCCATTGAACTGGCAGTCGCCAAGCTCTCCATACCCGAAACCCTTTGTTTTCTAAGTAAGATTCAACCTGATTTCAACTACAATGATGTTCAACAACGTTTTACAACGATTTTGGACTGGGCTTTGCCTTCGTTTTCATCAAATCTTTTCTGTTTATGAAAATCTTCATCTTTTTCTACAAAGTTTCTATTTTTCACTCAGATCTATACTAGATCTGAGTAAAACCTATGATAACATTGTTTTACACAATATTCGGACTAATGACGTATGTTTCGTTCACTTTTGAGTGCAACGAGGCGTTGTCAAGCAAGAATCTCATATCCAAAAGCACAAGGACGAAATCGTCACTTTACACAAGCTGGACTAACCCGTACGAACCTTCAAGTTCGCCCAGATTAGCCTGAGTTTCTGTAAAATGGCTAAACTCGCTCCAAATGACCTCTCCATCCTAAGTTTTACTCAGTGGCTTAAGGTTGCAGGGATGGGTACTCGATTTCCTCAGCAAACGCCGTTAAAACGCAAGATTTTGGACCCGAAAACATCAAGTTCGCTTGAGATTTAACTACTTACATTCATGCAAACCAACAAACCGCGATTGATCAAGGCATGCGAACAAGTGTCCACATCTTAAAAGAGAAAATAAATGCGAAATAAAAATACGAGCCTTAACAACCCCGGTCCTCCGGGTGGCGGCAACCTCTAGTATACTATCATGTTAAGGGTGGCGTACAAGCAATTAAGCAATACATACAATTCAGCAGATTTCACGTATAATCATGTAACAGCGGGTTGCGAACAAACGTTTGAGAGTTGTGTGTTGTGATTTTGATATACGAACATATGTGACACCCAAAAGTGTGTTTAAGCGTAAAAGGGTTCAAGTATACTCACAGTGGGTGCGTTTTAGGTGAGATGAGGGATCTGAGTTGAGTCGGGGAGAGTGCCGGATCAGCCTGTAAGCGAACAGAAGTGCATCAGTCTTCCGAATTACTGAAACAGTTAAGTTTGGATTGGGGAAAGTTCGGCGAAGTGTTTCCAACAAGTTCGGGCGAACTTGTGAGGAATTGTTGTGTTTTGAGACAAGTTCGGGAGAACTCTTGTTCATTGATAACAGATGAAGCAAGTTCGGTCTAACTTGTGAAGTTTCCTAAGAAACTTGGCAAGTTCGGGCGAACTTGTTGAGTTTTATGAGGATTTTGACACAAGTTCGGCCGAACTTGACCCATAAAGTGCAAGTTCATTCACATATATTACGTATGTCATGCGGTGTATGCAAAACGCTTTTATATATATTATGTACGCAAAAACCTGTATGCTCACCTTTACTTAATTGTATTGACGTTTTATTTTAACATATGTGGCAGGTTGAGGATTAGCATTGGATGCTTTGGATTTTACTTAGTTTAGATTGTTTTAGTTTGTTTTGATTTGGAAACTCCTGTATTAAATCTAGGGTATATCGAACCTGATTAGTGCTTATGAGAAAACAAGTTTCTGTAATAATTATTTGGAAATGTTATGTTTGATAATATGGGATGTTAAACGATAAGTAATGTTGCTAGATAATTGTTATGGAATTCTCGTGAGACAATCTGGTCGCCTAGTGCCACTACCCCGATGTTTCCGCCATCGATTGTGGTGTGATACTTGGGATTACAAGAAAGTACTTGTTCAAGAAGATAAACCAAAGCTCAAGAGTCCAAGAATTCAAGTATGTCCTAATATCGGATAACTATGTTAACATCGGGACATTAATCGGAGGATCACATAAAATGAGTTCTTGTATACCAAATGAGTGTTGGACTCATATGAAAAGGTTTAACAAAGTTAACATTTTGATTTGAAATGATTCCTAAGTGCTTTTGACCCATAATGGCTCTTTAACGTAGTTTATGCTACTTTAACGGGTCATTTGTAAACGCATGATCGGATGGTTAGATGTATCCTATGATAAGTCTTATATGCCATAACAAGTTTAATATAGTTGTAACATCAGTCTATACGGTAAAACATTGTTTACATAAGCTTAAAAATCAATTTATACGCAAAAAGGGCATTGGTCATTTATAAAGGCATACTAGGCGACTTAACATAATACTAACCAAACAAAGTGACCATAAGCTATAATCTCAGAGGGTTATTCCCTATACAACTACGGTCCCTAATATGAGTTTGGTCAGATCCTATGATCGACCAAACGGGTCGGATTCGAAAGTCAAAGCGGTGGTCAAGACCGCTCGACTTACAACACTAAGCAGGCACTAAACTAAAAGTGACGAGTTAGACATGTTAAGCATGTCTAACCTAGTTTATAAAACTGATTTGGTATCAAAACAAGGTGTTTTGATACTTGAAAGTAGTTCTGTCTTATAATGCGCACTTTGCGCATTATTGACCGAAACTTTGACTCGTCACTACAACTAATAAACGTGGTAATCAATAGGCATGATCGCTATGGATCATAACCATCGTGATTACGATCACGTTGCAAAGTCCAATTGGACTTTGACTTGACCAATTAATGGTCAAAGCTTTAGCTTGAAATAGCTAAACAAATGAAACAAGACAAGGATAGAGTACTTACTTGTGTTGAAGAACACCCCAGAGCTCCAAGAAGACAAGAACAACTCAGGTAGGAGGCATCCAACAATGTGGTAGCCTCCACTTAGAGTGTTTAAGAGAAAGAAAGAATTGAACAAGGAATGAGGTGAACTTTGATGGGTAATTATAGTGTTCTTGGATCAACAAGATCATTCCAAGTGTCCCATGTGTTGGCGTGATCTTATGGAGGTCCTAACAAGTGTCAAATGCAGGTGAATTGGTGGCAAAATTTATTTGCTTGGTGTCCAAGGAGTAAACAAGAGGCTGCCATATGGTTTTAACCATTCTGCTGAGCTGGGGGGTCCTTACGGACCGTAAGTGTAACAACTCCGATTTTCGTTGTTATCTTTTTATGTTATTTTCCATTGTATCTATCCTTTTGTATTCCCGAGATTCGTTTATAAGAAAGTTATGTTAAATAATCATGTTTGTGTATGTTTATATCGCATCTAATCGCTTATTACAACGCATCACTAGTCTAATCACAATCACAAGTAGTTAGCTACTGTACGAGCCGAGTGGGTTATTGTTTAATAAACACTTGTGCCATCGCATCGCTTATCTCATCACATCACGAATCACAGTTATTTATGTGGAATTATGTTTTATGTGTGTTATGTTTGTTTATGTTATTGTTACAATCTCTATCGCAACGCTCTCGCACCCTTGAATCGCTAAATCACACTATTACATCTCTTATAACGCTTAATATTACTATTTAATACGAACCGGATCGCCAAACGAACACTTAACGCGAAATAATCAAACGAAACTTGGCCCATTGGTCAAGTTCGGCCGAACTTGTATATCACAAGTTCACCCGAACTTGCCTAAGCCGTAATAACATTATAAATTCAACAAGTCCGCCCAGACTTGTTCTCAAAACACCAGAAAACAGCAAGTCCGCTCGAACTTGTAACAAGTTCGTCCGAACTTGATACAAGTTCGGCCGAACTAGATGTCTGCTCTCCCAAATCTCACCTCACCTATAAATACTCAGCTCCATTCTCTCATTTGAACTTGCTGCAAGTTCGCCCAGAGCTCTCCAAACCCGAAACCTTTGTTTTCTAAGTAAGATTTAACCCGTTTTCAACTTCAACCATGTTCAACAATGGTTTACAACGATTTTGCACAAGGCTTTGCCTTCTTTTTCATCAAATCTCTTCTGTTTACGAAAATCTTCATCTTTTTCTACAAAACTTCTGCTTTTCACTCAGATCTATGTTTAGATCTGAGTAAAAACTTTAAAAACATCGATTTTTACCCAATATTCAGACTAATGACGTATGTTTCCTTCACTTTTGAGTGGAACGAGGCGTTATCAAGCTAGATCTCAGATCCGGAAGCACAAGGACGAAATCGTCACTTTACACAAGTTGGACTAACCCGTACGAACCTTCAAGTTCACCCGGATTAGCCCGAGTTTCTGTAAAATGGCTAAACTCGCTCCAAAAGACCTCTCCAACCTAAGTTTTACTCAGTGGCTTAAGGTTGGAGGGATGAACACTCGATTTCCTCAGCAAACGACGCAAAAACGCACGATTTGGATGCCAAAACCATCAAGTTCGCTCGGAAAACACCTAGTTCGCTCGAACTTGTCACCAAATTGGTGACCAAGTTCGCCCGAACTTGGTCTCCCTCAACAGATCTACAAAAGTGGCACAAGTACGCCCGAACTCTGTCCAATTCTAAAGAGAATTAGACGAGTTCGCCCGAACTTGTCCTCTCCAGTTGCAAATCTTTCAAGTTCGCCCGAACTTGTATGGAAACATACAAGTTCGCCCAAACTTGTCTCACAACTCATCAGGTTATTACAAGTTCGCCCGAACTTGTCTCGCATCTCAACAGGTTTCACAAGTTCGCCCGAACTTGTAGGGAAACATACAAGTTTGCCCAAACTTGTCCTCTGCCCACTCCAAACTTAACCGTTTCAGCAATTCGGGAGACTGATGCACTTCTATTCGTTTATAGGTTGATCCAGCGCTCTTCTCGACTCAACTCAGATCCCGCACTTATCCCAAAACGCACCCACAGTGAGTATGCTTGAACCCCTTTTACGCTTAAACGCACTTTTGGGTGTCACATATGTTCGTATATTAAAATCACATCACACAAATCTCAAATTTTATTCGCAACCCGCTGTTACATGATTATACGTGAAATTTGCTGAATTGTATGTATTGCTTGATTGCTTATACGCCACCCTTAACATGATAGTATACTAGAGATTGACCCGCCACCCGGAGGCCCCGGGTTGTTAAGGCTCGCATTTTTATTTCGCATTTATTTCTCTTTTAGGATGTGAATGCTTATCTAAGTAGTTACATAATTCACATCTATTACGTATGTCATGCAGTGTATGCTAAACGCTTTTATATCTATTATGTATGCATACATATATGCTCACCCTTACTTAATTGTATTGACGTTCTATTTTAACATATGTGGCAGGTTGAGGATTATGCTTTGGACGCGTAGTTTAGGTTTTTGCTTTAGAAACGCTTTGTAATAAACCTAGAGATTATTAAACTGGAATTTGTGTTATGAGAATCTTGATAGTCTGTAATGTTATTTGAGGATTGTATGTTGAAAGTATGGGATTTTGACGTTTAAATATAGTCGTTGAAATAATGTTATGGAATTTCTCGTGATACAATTTGGTTCGCTTAGTGTCGCGCCCTGATAATTCCGCCATCGGTTGGGGTGTGACAGATTGGTATCAGGGCCATAACTGTAGGGAATTAGGTAGAATTGCCATGTTCGACCTAGTCTACAGTCTAAGTACCCAATTTAGCCAATCTTCGACTTAAATGCTTAAACTACTTGCCATAAATGCTTAAATATGCCTTTCCTAAGGCTAACACACTATACACGCTTGGAAACGCTCGTATCACACAGAACGAGTGATCAAGTCGAGATTAGGTGTGAAAACCAAGAACTCTCGATAAAATCATTCACTCCGCGCAATCTCTACCGCACGAGATACATTCGTTGAGTTAGGAGTGATATCCAAACCTCGACGGAAATCTCCATTTCTATCTAATGGAACCCCCGACTTGATCGGTGAGTGTATCCACAACTAGGAATGAAGTTGTTAAGTTAGGTGTGAAACCCCCATCTTAATAACTAGTTCCGCTCTTCGATTTTCAGTCTCACCAAAGTCTCGACTATTTCGATGACTCGGAACACGACGTAACTGGAAGGATAAATGTCGTTAACCGTTGTACGGCGAGAGCATTTGTCTATTAGGCCAAAATCGTGTGTTCGAACTCAGAAAATCTTCGAACCACTTTGGGTTGTCAACGTCTCAAAACCTAGGATGCTCCCAATTGATTTATGCCTATAATCGTCGATTTAAAGCATCATCGAGTTTATTATTATTTATGTGTTTAAATTTTGAGAATTTTCACTTTATTCGATTTCTCGCCTTATCGATTTCTCGATTTATCGCTTTTACGCTCCATCGAAATATGCACTTCGCACAGCTCTCGTAATCTAAAACGCAAATTAATACAGCAACGAAACTAATCGCTCAACTTGCTCACGCCTATGAGGACATGTGTGCCTCATGCGTGGTATTACTCGCTTACATATCGCTTATAACTCGCTTATACAATTCGCATCTCGAACGTGCTACGCTTTACTTATAAGATGGTGATTACGTGAAAAGTATGTGCTTACGTGAATTATGTGAACTACGTGCTTACGTGCTTATGTGCTTATGTGCCTACGTGTTTGCCTACCTACGTTTTTACTTGCCTATGTGTTTATGTGCCTTGTATGAATAATAATAATAAATATTTTAAACATAAACCTATTATAATCGAATCTCATCCAATCAAATCCTTCAATGTAGATGTCTTCAATGGGATCGCACACCAGAAGGAACCACCAGCGCAGCAAAGCTGACAAGCGCATCACATCACTAGTGGCCAAGGAAATGGCCAAAGTGATCCCGCAGATCGTCAGCGAGATCCATGCCGCTAGCAGCAATTCATCGTTCGATTCCAAAGCCGACGCACCCAAGACATCCTTCAGTTTTAAATAGTTCAAGGCTTGTGAACTCCTCACCTTCTCAGGCACCGAAGGACCGAGTGCCATGTTCCACTGGTTTGATGCTATTGAGGTCACATTTCATCAGAGTGGGTGTCTCGAACCTCTTCGCACTATCAACGCCACCGGCGTCTTCCAGTCCAGGGCTCTCGACTGGTGGACTGTGGAGCGTAACAGAAGGGGAAACGATGAAGCCTACGGACTCGCATGGGAAGAACTTAAGGAACTAATGATTAAAGAGTTCTGCCCATCTCATGAGATCCAGAAGTTGGAAAACGAATTTTGGGGAATTAAGCAAGACGGACCCGACAATGCTGGTTTAACGGCTCAATTCAAACAGTTGAGCATTATTTGTCCCGGTCAAGTGGATACGACCGAGAAAGCAATCAAGAAGTACCTCAACGCTCTGCCCGATTGCGTCGCTGACTTTGTTCAAGTAGCACGCCCTGCTACTATCGAAGAGACCTACCGGCTAGCCGCAGAGATCAATGACAAACAGGTTCAGTCTGGTTATTTCAAGAACACCAAGGTCTCAAATCAGGCCATCACCGAATCAGCAGCCCTACCGATCAGCCTCGACAGTCGAAGAACAGTCGCCGAGGTCGCAAAAGGGAAAACTCGAGCAAGAACTTTGCTCTTACTGCTCCGCAAAACCCTCCGCCACTCTAGTCTGCAGCACCAAACGCACCGCCGGCAAAGCGTGCGTTTACTGGCCCGCATCCTTTGTGCTCAAAATGCACCTATCATCATGCAGTTGGAGGCAACTGTCACTTCTTCACCAACTGCAATATCTACGACCACTTTACTGTTAGTTGCCATTTAAGCCCTCGTCAGTCAGCTCCTACAGCACCAGCAGCACCAGCTCCTCCTCAGGCTAATCAACAGCCAGCTCCAAGAGCACGTGCCTATTACACGTGCGGTGATCCGAATCATTTCAGCAACGCCTGCCCAAACAAACCTGTGAAGCAGGAGCAGGAGCAGCAGCCACAACCACCACAGCCTCAACAGCAGCAACAACAGGCTGCACATGGACGAGCCTTTAACCTCAACCATCGCCAGGCTCAGAATGACAACAACGTTGTCAATGGTACGTTCCTTGTCAATGGTATGTATGCTTCATGTTTATTTGATACTGGTGCCGATAATTGTTTTGTATCGTTAGAATTTGAAAACGTTTTAAATTGTAGACGCGCTAAACTCCCAAAGACTTTCGATGTGGAGGTCGCCACCTGAAGAACCGTTACCGTTAACTCCGTCCTACGTGGTTGTTCTCTCGATCTCAACAACCACATCTTCTCGATCAATCTCATACCTATGCAGTTAGGTAGCTTTGATATCATAGTAGGTATGGATTTTCTTCGTGAAACCATGCTGAAATTGTTTGCTTTGATAAATGATTCGCTTCCCTCTCTCGAACGGTGATCAACTTCATGTCTATGGTGAAACTCCCTCAAAGAAGTTGATGCTTTTGTCATGTACTCGAGCACACAAATGTTTGCGAAAGCAATGTGTTGCTTTCCTCGCCCATATTGTGAACCCAGAGAAAGAAAATAAGACTTTTAAAAACGTTCCAGTTATTCGTGAATTTCCTAAGGTCTTTCCCGACGATTTACCCGGTTTACCCCCTACTCGCGATGTTGAATTCCGTATCGATTTAGTACCTGGTGCTAATCCCGTTGCTAAAGCTCCTTATCGTCTCGCACCATCCGAAATGCGCGAGCTATCGAGCCAACTTCAAGAGCTTCTTGATAAAGGTTTCATACGCCTGAGCACTTCCCCATGGGGCGCACCCGTCCTTTTCGTGATAAAGAAGGATGGATCGGTCCATATATGCATCGATCATCGTGAACTTAACAAACTCACGATAAAGAACCGTTACCCTCTTCCTCGTATTGACGACTTATTTGATCAGCTTTAAGGTGCTACTTGTTTCTCTAAGATCGACTTACGTTCCAGTTATCATCAGTTACGTGTACTCGAAGAAGATATTCCAAAAACCGCCTTTCGTACTCGCGAAATTCGTGGTCATGCCTTTTGGTCTTACCAATGCACCCACTGTCTTCATGGATTTGATGAACCGTTTGTGTAAAGATTTCTTAGATCATTTCGTCATTGTGTTTATCGATGACATCCTTATTTACTCGAAGTCGAGAGACGAACACGCGCGTCATATCTGTTTAGTCCTCAAACTTCTCCAAGGTAATCGCCTTTATGCTAAATTCTCTAAATGTGAATTCTGGCTCAAGAAGTCCAATTTCTCGGGCACATCGTTAATAGTCAAGGAATTCACGTCGACCCTGCAAAGATCGAAGCCGTCAAGAGTTGGATTACGCCAAAGAATGCTTCTGAAATCCGTTCATTTCTTGGATTGGCGGGTTATACCGTCGATTCATCGCTGACTTTTCGAAAATCGTCGTTCCGCTTACCGCCTTAACTCATAAAGACAAACCTTTTGTTTGGGATTCCAAACAGGAGGAAGCCTTTCAAACTCTCAAGCGTATGCTATGCAACACTCCCGTACTCGCTCTTCCAGACGGAAACGATGATTTCGTTGTTTATTGCGATGCCTCTAACTTAGGTCTTGGTTGTGTTCTCATGCAACGAGACAAAGTTATCGCGTATGCATCTCGACAACTCAAGATCCACGAGAAAAACTACACAACCCATGATCTCGAACTCGGTGTAGTTGTTTTTGCATTAAAGATAGGGCGACAGTACCTTTACGGTACTAAGTGTACGGTCTTCACCGACCATAAGAGCTTACAACACATCTTTAATAAAAAAGAACTAAACATGCGCCAACATCGATGGGTTGAACTTCTCAACGATTACGATTGTGAGATACGTTACCATCCCGGCAAAGCAAACATCGTAGCCGATGCTCTCAGTCGACGAAGCTATGTGTATAGTGTCCGTGACTCTCAAGATTTGAATGATCTTGAAATTTTGATTCGCTCCGCCCAATTCGCTTGTTTTAACGAGAATACTTTGGAGGAAGAAATGAAATGTGGTGCCGAAACTCAGCTCGTTGTTAAACCCAATGGTATTTATTACTATCTTGATCGTATTTGGATTCATACCCGTGACAATCTTCGTGAATTGCTAATGACCGAAGCTCATAAATCTCGATACTCCATTCACCCCGGAGCCGACAAGATGTACCAGGACCTTCGTCCAAAGTACTGGTGGCCGGGCATGAAAAAGGATATCGCCATGTACGTGTCAAAGTGCTAAACCTGCTCTAAGGTTAAAGCTAAGCATCAAAGGCCCTCTGGCTTGCTCGAACAACCCGAGATCCCGATGTGGAAATGGGAGAGCATAGCTATGGACTTTATTACGCAACTTCCTCGCACTTCCTCTGGTCACGATAGCATTTGGGTTATCGTTGATCGTCTTACTAAATCTGCGCACTTTATTGCTATACGAGAAGACTTTAAGGTCGAACGATTAGCCCGAATCTATAACGATGAAGTCATTTGCCGACACGGGACGCCTCGTGACATTATCTCAGACTGTGACAGTCACTTTACCTCACGTCTCTTGGAGACTTTTCAATCCGCTCTCTGAATTATGTTTAATCTCAGTACCACTTTTCACCCTCAAACCGACAGTCAGACTGAGCGCACGATCCGCACCCTCGAAGACATGCTTCGTGCGTGCATCATAGATTTCAGTGGTAATTGGGATACGCATTTACCCTTAATTGAATTCTCGTACAATAATAGTTATCATACCGGTATACAAATGGCTCCTTTTGAGGCACTGTATGGAAGAAAATGCCGATCGCCTATTGCATGGCACGAGATCAGAGAAGCACAAATCACCAGTCCCGAGCTATTTCAAGAAATGACGAACATGATCCTCCAGATCAGAGATAATCTCTTGAAAGCTCGTAGTCGACAAAAGAGTACGCCGATAAACGCCGCAACACCTACAGTTCGAAGTGGAGATCACGTTCTCCTAATGGTTGCCCCTTGGAAGGGAGTGATCCGCTTCGGAAAGAAAGGAAAGCTAGAGCCTCGATACGTAGGACCCTTTAAGATTCTAGAAAGAATCGGCAGAGTGGCCTATCGACTCGAATTACCGGAGGAACTCAACAATGTCCATCTGACTTTCCACGTGTCAAACCTCAAGAAATGCCTAGCTGAAGAGATATTCCATGTACCTCTTGAAGATTTACAAATCAACGAGACTCTCCATTTTGTGGAAAAACCTGTCGAGATCATGGACCGAGAAACCAAGAAACTACGGCGCTCCCGCATCCCTATCGTGAAGGTCCGATGGGAAGGCAAACGCGGTGCTGAGTTCACTTGGGAATTGGAAAGTGACATGAAGGCTAAGTATCCACACCTCTTTGTTACGACCACTACTTAAATTTCGGGATGAAATTTCATAAAGTATGGGAGACTGTAACAACTCTGATTTTCGTTGTTATCTTTTTCTGTTATTTTCCGTTTTATCTATCCTTTTGTAATCCCGAGATTCGTTTATAAGAAAGTTATGTTAAATAATCATGTTTGTGTATGTTAATATCGCATCTAATCGCTTATTACAACGCATCGCTAGTCTAATCGCAATCACAAGTAGTTACCTAATATACGAGCCGAGTGTGTTATTGTTTAATAAACACTTGTGCCATCGCATTGCTTATCTCATCACATCGTGAATCGTAGTTATTTATGTGGAATTATGTTATATAAGTGTTATGTTTGTTTATTTTATGGTTACAATCTCTATCCCAATGCTCTCGCACCCTCGAATTGCTAAATCGCATTATTACATCACTTATAACGCTTAATATAACTATCTAATACGAATCGAATCGCCAAACGAACACTTAACACGAAATACTCAAACGAAACTTGGCCCTTGGTCAAGTTCGGCCGAACTTGTATATCACAAGTTCGCCCGGACTTGCCTAAGCCATAATAACATTATAAATTCAACAAGTCCGCTCGGACTTGTTCTCAAAACACACCAGAAAACAGCAAGTTCGCTCGAACTTGTACCAAGTTCGCCCGAACTTGATACAAGTTCGACCGAACTGGATGTCTGCTCTCCCAAATCTCACCTCAACTATAAATACTCAGCTCCATTCTCTCATTTGAACTTGCTGCAAGTTCGCCCAGAGCTCTCTAAACCCGAAACCTTTGTTTTCTATAGGATTCAACCCGTTTTCAACTTCAACGACGTTCAACAACGGTTTACAACGATTTTGCACAAGGCTTTGCCTTCGTTTTCATCAAATCTCTTCTGTTTACGAAAATCTTCATCTTTTTCTACAAAACTTCTGTTTTTCACTCAGATCTATGTCTAGATCTGAGTAAAACCTTTAAAAACATCGATTTTTACACAATATTCAGACTAATGACGTATGTTTCGTTCACTTTTGAGTGGAACGAGGCGTTGTCAAGCTAGATCTTAGATCCGGAGCACAAGGACGAAATCGTCACTTTACACAAGCTGGACTACGAACCTTCAAGTTCGGCCGGATTAGCCCGAGTTTCTGTAAAATGGCTAAACTCGCTCCAAAAGACCTCTCCAGCCTAATTTTTACTCGGTGGCTTAAGGTTGGAGGGATGAACACTTGATTTCCTCAGCAAACAACGCAAAAACGCACGATTTGGATACCACAACCATCAAGTTCGCTCGGAATACACCAAGTTCGCTCAAACTTGTCACCAAATTGGTGACCAAGTTCGCCCGAACTTGATCTCCCACAACAGATCTACAAAAGTGGCACAAGTACGCCCGAACTCTGTTCAATTCTCAAGAGAATTAGACGAGTTCACCCGAACTTCTCCTCTCCAGTTGCAAATCTTACAAGTTCACCCGAACTTGTCTCACAACTCATCAGGTTATTACAAGTTCGCCCGAACTTGTATGGAAACATACAAGTTCGCCCAAACTTGTCTCACATCTCAATAGGTTTCACAAGTTTGCCCGAACTTGTAGGGAAACATACAAGTTCGCCCGAAGTTGTCCTCTGTCCACTCCAAACTTTACCGTTTCAGCAATTCGGGAGACTGATGCACTTCTGTTGGTTTACAGGTTGATCCGGCGCTCTTCTCGACTCAACTCAGATCCCACACTTCTCCCAAAAAGCACCCACAGTGAGTATACTTGAACCTCTTTTACGCTTAAACGCACTTTTGGGTGTCACATATGTTCGTATATTAAAATCACCTCACACAATCTCAAATGTTTATTCACAACCCGCTGTTACATGATTATACGTGAACTCTGCTGAATTGTTTATTGCTTGATTGTTTGATGCCACCCTTAACACCATAGTATACTAGAGGTTGACCCGCCACCCGGAGACCCGAGGTTGTTAAGGTTCATATTTTTATTTCACATTTATTTTCTCTTTTAGGATGTGAACACTTGTTCGGATGCCTCGATCAATCGTGGTTTATTGGTTTGCATGAGTCTAAGTAGTTACATAATTCACATCTATTACGTACGTCATGCGGTGTATGCTAAACACTTTTATATCTATTATGTATGCAAACCTGTATGTTCACCCTTGCTTAATTGTATTGACGTTCTATTTTAACATATGTGGCCGGTTAAGGATTATGCTTTGGACGCGTAGTTTAGGTTTTTGCTTTAGAAACGCTTTGTAATAACCCTAGAGATTATTAAACTGGAATCTGTGTTATGAGAATCTTGATATTCTGTAATGTTATTTGAGGATTGTATGTTGAAAGTATGGGATTTTGACGTTTAAATATAGTCGTTGAAATAATGTTACGGAATTTCTCGTGATACAATTTGGTTTGCTTAGCACCCTGATGATTCCATAATCGGTCGGGGTGTGACAGTAAGGGCTTTGGGCTTACGGTCTGTAAGCCCTTTAGCTGGCAGATAGTTTCACAAATTGGCAGAACAGGCCCCTGCACTCGTTTCGTGCGTTTTGGCACTTCTAACACCCGTTAACATCATTTTCAAGCTTCATAAGGATAAAATAACACAATGAACTTGAAATTTGTCCAAAAATGTTCCAGTTGTCGGTTCGTTTGGTCGTACGTTTGTGGTTTTCGGTTAATTACGACGAAAATCGTAACGAACACGTGTATGACCGTAAATGCGTAACGAATTAAATTTTTGCATTCCAATCATTAAAATACAAGATTTTACTGATTAAATTTTTTTGTATGTCCGTACATGTTCAGGATTAAAAATATGCGAAAAGGCATAGTTTCGCAGAATTTGCAAAATCGTCCCTGAAGTTGCAAAAGCGAGTTTTTGCCATACCGAAGCCTTCAAAACATAATTCTGAGTTATGAAAAGGTTATTTAAGGTATGTTAAGCTTGTGACCTTGTTCCGAAGTGTGTATCGCTACGCGAATCGGAAGACTTTCATATTTTGTCGTAAATAGCCCATGTGGTCGAATAAACTTGTTTTTGACATACCAAACCCTTCAAAACTTATTTATAAGTTATCTAAAGGATATTTAGGGTATGTTTAGCTTATGTCACTATTCCGGACTATACATTTTCGTTTTGCGATTACACTTCCAGAAAAGGTTTGAAAGGTCAAAATCGAACAAATATTGAAAATGCACAAACGTCATAAGTAAATACACAAATTGGTAAACAACACAAAGTTTCATTAATCATCAAATTTTTCGAAAGTCGTTACATGATTGAATTACACAGATGTCACATGAGGAAACAACGATGGGTTGAACTTCTGAATGACTACGACTGCGAAATTCGCTACCATCCTTATAACACCCCGACCGCGTAAAAACAACAAACCGCGGGGGAACGTCGGGGAGTCACGTTACAAATTGTTACACAACCATGGTATTTAAAGTTTTGTATTAAAGCATTAATATGTAACAATATCTGAGTTTTAAGGGAAGACAAAACATAATATAAACATTAATATATTGTCTTTCTTTTTTTAACAGTCACTAAGGCCGGTCCGTTCCTATGTGATCCAAGCATTTTATATCGTCACACCTAAGCTCCTGAAATATATCTGAAAACGAGTCAACATAAAAGTGTCGGCGAGTACATAGGTTTTGTGAGTGTGTCAAATTCATGGCCTTGTATACATATTGCACTACCTCATAGGACTACTCGAGTCGTCGAATGAAAACTTGTATCAAATGTGTTTGATATTGCAATATAGTTAACCAACTACAACTAGTTGGTTAAAGTTCGTGAAAAATCTCGTAACCATGAATCCTGACTAAAATGTTTCTTTTGTAAAACCAAGTAATAAATTGATTTAAAAGAAAACTTCGTGTGGTTTATATCTTTATATAATCGTTGCGTGAGATCATTCAAAACATTGTTCCAAGAAATTTAGATAAGGTCACGGTATGTAATACAATGAAAGAACTTATATAGGAAGTACGAACGGCGTATCCACCATGCTTTTATCACATTACACCCATCACGTTATCTAAATTACTTATCATAAACCAATCGTCCAATCGTCTTTGTTATAACCAATCATCCCAAATCGTCCTTGTTATAAACCAAATCGTCATTGTTATAATCCAATCGTCATTGTCATAAACCAATTGTCATTGTCATAAACCAATCGTCATTGTCATAAACCAATCGTCATTGTCATAAATAAATCGTCCTTGTTTTAATTGTGAAAACTTTTGATCGTTTCGTGAATACATTCAAACCTTTGTTGACTTGTCTATACCACCAAAGGGTATCTTTAATTTTCAATAACAAACCACCAAAGGGTTTGTTAAAGTAAACAGTTTCGGTCGTTCCCCAAACTTCCTCACAAACACCGGGAACCTTGGTAACGGGATTGTCAGTCCTATGGTACCATAACTTACTACTGGTCGGCTTGGCCAAAGTTAATGAATGTTATTCTTGTCCTCAATACAACGCACCAACAAGTACATTCACATTATTGAAATCGTCTCGTTTATATAAACCATAGCATTTGATTCGAAAACTTTAAAAGATACTTTAGCACATATGAATCACCCCAAAACATTTGAAAACGTAAAGAGGGGAATTATGTACTCACATGGGATTGCAAAGTAACCTTGAATCAAAGATCAAACAAAGCTCAAGAGTTCGAGAAATCAAGCGTGTCCTAAAATTAGATAATTGTGTAAATATCGGGACTTTAATCAGCGGATCGAATAGAATGAGGTCTTGTAAACCAAATGAGTGTTGGAACTCATATGAAATGGTTTAACAAAGTTAACATTGTCATTTGGAAAGGTTCCTAAGTGCTTTTGACCCGTTATGACTCGTTAAGGTAGTTTACGCTACTTTAACGGGTCATTTACGTAAATGCGTGTTCAGATGGTTAGATATGTGTTATGATAAGTCTTATATGCCAAAATAAGTTTAATATAATTGCAACATCAGTTTATATGTAAAAACATTGGTCACATATGCTTAAAGTTAATTTATGCGCAAAAAGGGCATTTTGGTCATTTATAAAGGCATAACTAGCGACTTAACATAATACTAACCAAACAGCGCGACCATATGGTATAACCTTAGAGGGTTATTCCCTATACAACTATGGTCACAAATATGTGTTTGGTCGGATCCTAGGATTGACCAAATGGGTCGGATTCGAAAGTCAAAGCGGTGGTCAAGACCGCTCGACTTACGACCCTAAATAAACGCTAAACTAAAAGTGACGAGTTAGGCATGCCAAAACATGTCTAACTAAGTTATTAAAAAAGTTTTGATATCAAAACAAAGTGTTTTGATACCCTAAAAGTGACTGAAACTTTGACTCGTCAATAAAACTAGTAAACGTGGTTATCAGTAGGTATGATCGCTCTGGATCATAACCATCGTGATTACGATCACGTTGCAAAGTTCAATTGAACTTTGTCTTGACCAATTAATGGTCAAAGCTGAAAGTCAAACACTGTTTGACTTTTAGCTTGAAATAGCTAAATAAAATAAACAAGGCTAAGTTAGAACACTTACTTGTGCTCAAGGCAGCCAAGGATGAAGAAAAAGACTTAGAAAACTTAGATGGGAGACCTCCAACAATGTGGTAGTCTCCACTTAGAGTTATAGAGAGAAAAGAAGTGAATCAGCAGTTAAAATGAAGATTTTGGTTGCTATTTATAGTAGTTTGGAGGCCCTAGGATCATTACACATGTCCCATGTATTGGCATGATCCTATGGAGGTTCTGACACATGTCCCTTGCAGGTTAAATGGTGGCAAAATCGTTTGCTTGGTGTCCAAGAGAATAAACAAGAAGATGCCACATTCCTGCAACAATTCTGCTGAGCTGGGGGGTCTTTACGGACCGTAAGGGCTATGGGCTTACGGTTCGTAAGCCCTTTAGCTGGCAGAAACTTTGGGAAATTGGCAGAACAAGCCCCTGCACTCGTTCTATCATGTTTTTGCACTTCGAACACCCGTTAACCTGATTTTACGCATGCTAGGTTCTCATCTCACTTTTGGAAGACCATGCAAACTACTATGGGAACCAAACTAAACCTGAGCACTGCTTATCATCCTCAAACGGGTGGACAAACTGAAAGAACAATTCAAACATTGGAGGATATGCTTAGAGCGTGTGTGATCCACTTTGGTGGTAGTTGGGATTCGCATATACCGTGATCGAATTCTCCTACAACAATAGTTATCACGCCAGCATCGACATGGCACCTTTCGAAGCTTTATACGGTCGAAAATGTCGTTCACCTGTCTGTTAGAATGAAGTTGGAGAGTCTCAGTTTACTGGACCTGAACTTATTCATGAAACAACAGACAAAGTCTAGAAAATACTGAGAGAATTGGAAAGGTGGCCTACCGACTTTAGCTACCTCCTAAACTTGGGAACGTTCACCCAACATTCCACGTGTCCAATCTAAAAAAGTGTTTAGCTGACACAAATCTTCACGTCCCTCTCAACGAAATTCATGTTGATGACACTATGCACTTTGTCGAGAAACCCGTGGAGATTTTGGCCCGTGAAGTCAAGAAACTCAAGCGAAGACGAATACCGATACTCAAAGTTCGCTAGGAATCCAAATGTAGCCTAGAATTTACTTAGGAATGAGAGGATCAAATGAAAGCAAAATACCCACATCTGTTTCCACAGATTCCTCTAATTAAATTTCGGGACGAAATTTTCTAAAGTAGGGGAGACTGTGACATTTGTGGTGATTTGATCATGTAACGATTCCGAACCAATTATCCGTCAATGAAATTTTTGTTTTTTATGTACGAGATTTGTATTTTTATCATGACAATTGCACGTAATCAATTCTTGCACAATTCCAAGCTTTCAACGACTTCTAGAAGTGAAATCGCAAACTGTTATGCAAACGTAATCAGTTTAACATGACACACTCTCCGGAACAATGACATAAGCTAAACATATCCTAAATACCCTTTACATAACTTAGGAAAAAGTTTTGAGGGTTTCGGTATGGCAAAAACACGCTTATTCAAGATAAGGGGCTATTCTGCAAACTATGCCGTTACGCGTATTTCTTAATCCGGAACATGTACGTGCATCCAAAAATTTGTAATCATTAAAATCTAGTATTTTAATGGTTGGAATGCAAAAAATATCATCCGTTACGCATTTACGGTCATTTGTGCGTTCGGTACGATTTCTGTTGTAATTAACCGAAAACCGCAATCGTATGACTGAACGAACCGACACCCGAGACATTTTTGAACATATTTCAAGTTCCCTATGCTTTAACGTCCTTATAGAGCTTAAAAATCAGGTTAACGGGTGTTAGAAGTGCCAAAACGCGACAAATCGAGTTCAGGGGCCTGTTCTGTCAATTTTCAAAAGTTGCTGCGAGCTAAAGGGATTACGTGTGGTACCCGAGGAAAATCCACAGTTATTTTAACTCGTTTTTCACTCTCTTGTGTCTACTTATCAAATTTCGGGACGAAATTTATTTGAACTTGGGGATGATGTAACAACCCGTATTTCGTGGTAAAAAATAAATAAATAAAAGCCGTTCGTTTTCGTATTTATTAATCAAATCTTATACTTATCTTATTTGACGAGTTACACATATTCGTAACTTAATTATATTGAAAGTTTATATTATGCAAGCGATTAATTGAAAACCGAATCCTTATTTTTTTAACAGATCCAAACCGTTTGAACCATGGCATAAATCGCGTAACTCGAAACTTATGAGGCCCGAACCATTATATTAGCTAATTCATTGATTGATTATATTAGTTGAAAATTTTACCTATATAATTAATTGATTATACCAAAGAAAAAATTTAATTTAATATTATATATATATATATATATATATATATATATATATATAATGTTAATTAAACACCAAATCGTTAAGCACAATCAAAATATTATTAGTTGTTCTTTTGTGTGCAGTCCAAACTTCTTATTTAGGCCCAATCAAAATATTAATAGTGAGCAGAGATGGTTTATGAGAGAATCATATGGATAATACAATGAATTCTAAATTCATACTTTGTGAATACCAATTTTGGGTGGATGTTTACTTTGTGATTTAAGTTACATAATATAAATACTGGTGGGCTTATAAGTCATGATCCAAGTTCATCTCTAAATGCCACCACGCTATAACTCACGGCCCTTTTACAACCAAACCGCCCAACTCTTTTCTTCTTTTATTTCTTTTTATAATGTATTTATGCATGTATAATTGAGATAACTCCCAAAACAAACAAACCCTAGACTACGATCTCAAAACTTGCGATCCTTTCCTTCTTTCTCTGTGGACACAAAGCAGCCCCATAACCCTTTCTTGTCAGTTTCAAGTCCCTAGCGACTCCTCGTAATCTTATAACTCCGTAATTTTATGTTATTGTTGAATTGTTATTATATGATGCTAAGTATTTTGGCAGTGATTGTATGATAGTCATGATGATCTGATGACTATATGTGGTGCTAGATGCTAGATATCGTGTGTTTATAATGTTCGGATTGTTGCGAGTTCGGTTAAGACACTAGGGTTTTAATTACGGGGTGAATATTGTGTTTTGTGATAATCATTAGTGTCCACGCATGAATTTATGAAGTTATTTCGGCTGCGTTTACGGTTTTACGTGAGCTCTAGATGTTTATATGATGTTTATTTGTAAACTAGGGATGATAGAAACCGCGTTTCATCGGTGATGTGACTGTATAGGCGTTTATTTGTTGTTGTTTATGGGTTGAAAGTCTTTGTTACATGGTTGCGTTTTTCTCTTTATTATTATTCTTGGTGTTAAAGTGGATGCATGTAACTTAGGGTTCAGCTGGAAACCATGTTTAAATGGTACTTTGACCGTATAAGCGTTCGATGGTTAACTAGGGTTATTGCGGACTGTAACTACCATGTACCTTTTATTGGGAGTTGTCTCGGCTGTGATCATGTTTAACTTATGGCTTTGAGGTGTTACGGTGTTTGTGTGTAGGCTAGGATTTGTGAAAATCAAGTATTGATGCGTAAGATTGTCGAATATGGTTGCATAGACATATGTATATGGTTTATGGATTATATCCTTGATGCATGAGCATGATAAACTTGATACAAACAACTTATGACCTGCTGGGATTAATATTTAAGGGTCATGGGTTCGCTAGTTAATCGTTTGCGGGATCGGGTAACGAAAACAGTAGGCTGTTCGACAGTTACAGCCGACTTTAACCGGCTGTAACTAGGTCATAACCTAACGAACTCTGGATTTCCTTGAGTCTAAAACATATTATTTCAAAATACGATTCAAATGGCGCTAGAATTATGATTTTGAACGTCGTTTACTATTTTAAATAATTTATTCGTTTCAGCAACTAAAGCTGCGTTTTTTGGCAGATTTTACGTGTTATGTTTTCAGTCATAACTTGGTGTATAGTCATATTTAGACCATGAAACTTATACTGTAGATAGCCTTAGGTGTTGTTATGAACCTCCAACTCGAATTACCTCAATGGATAACCCAGGATTTTTAAATGAATTTTTCGTGAGCTGCAGTCAGAAAGTGACGAATCTAATTGCTGCTTAGTAAAAGATTTTTTTTAAATTTTGGGTAAAGAGTTAGACTCTAAAATTTTGGTACAGTGGTCTCTGGTTCGATTGACACGTTTTGTAATTCTTCGGGAACTAACCGGTGCCCGAACTGCCGATTAACGTACCGCAAATTGTCCGAATTGCACTTAAAAGCTGAATTTTGTGACAATATTTATTATGTCATTTGTGACGAAAATGTAGTCATTATTTCGAATAGCGACACTTTGCATGCATGTATATATATTATAATATTTCACGTGCTACGTGTAGAATTCTCGTCTCCGTGTGAGTTCACACACTAACTTTTAACCGGTAATCATGTTAGGACATGATTGACCCGTTCCACTCCGCATTTAACTTCCATCTTTTAACCGAGCAAACTAAGGTGAGTTTACTGCTCTTTTACAAGCATGCGTTCCGAGGGAACAAACAAACTATTATTCCTTGGAGGAATACATTTACGAAACAACTATTCCTTAGAGGAATACTTTTGGCAAACGTTATAGTTTAAATTCGATGTTGGATAATCTACTCACCTCTATCATTTAAGTCCCATCTTATTACCGAACTAGTTGCTTGGAGGGAAACGGGGTATTAGTTGATAGCGCAATTAGGCTTGACAACCTCACACCATACCTGGATTGGACGGGCGTGAACTAATGACCTTAACCACATGATCTCAATGTTGATAGGCATTGGGGAAGGGCAAACAAACTGACGTCACTACGGTATCGAGTTATTATCAACATGTCTTTAAACTAAACACCAACTGGTTTTATGGTAAACAAAACTGTGAACTCGCCGGCTTAATCGCTGATACACTTTTTCTGCATGCTTGCAGGTTGTTAGTTAATCATTGCATGGGAACTTACAGTCTGAGGAGCGGAGCTGTCATGGGTCGTATCGTTTGATGAAACGCTTAATGTTACTTTTACTTTTTGAACAAAAGTTTTTATTATTTAAACAATTGTTTATTGCTTCCGCTGAATACTTAATATGTTTGAAACATTTAACTTGAAATTCACTATTGGTGTTGGACATGATGACTTGTTTTATATTATTTAGTATAGTTCGACATGATTAGTGGCTAGATCCTGGTACGTCACATGCCTCGACGTAAAACTCTGCAAGTGGAAATTTGGGGGTGTGACATTACGGACCATAAGCCCATAGCTCTTATGGTCCGTAAGGACCCCCAGCTCAGCAGAATTGTGCAACAACCTGGCAGCTTCTTGTTTATTCTCTTGGACACCAAGCAAACGAATTTGCCACCATTTAACTTGCAAGGGACATGTGTTAGGACCTCTATAGGATCATGCCAACACATGGGACATGCGTAATGATCCTAGAGCCCCTAACATCTATAAATAGCAACCAAACTCTTCATTTTTCTTTGCTCATTCCCTTCTCTTTCTCTCTATAACTTTAAGTGGAGACTACCACATTGTTGGAGGTCTCCCATCTGAGTTTTCTAGTCTTTTCTTCATCCTTGGCTGCCTTGAGTACAAGTAAGTGTTCTAACTTAGCCTTGTTCATTTATTTTAGCTATTTCAAGCTAAAAGTCAAAAGCTTTGACCATTAATTGGTCAAGACAAAGTTCAATTGAACTTTGTAATGTGATCGTAATCACGATGGTTGTGATCCTTAGCGTTATGCCTTACTAATTACCACATTTACTAGTCGAGGTGACGAGTCAAAGTTTCGGTGAAAATGCGCATTATGTGCATTTTGTGACGGAACTATTTTCGGGTATCAAAATACTTTGTTTTGATACCAAAACACTTTTATAACCGTCACTTTTAGTTTAGTGCTTATTTAGGGTCGTCGGTCGAGCGGTCTTGACCACCGCTTTGACTTTCGAATCCGACTCGTTTGGTCGATCTTAGAATCCGACCAAACACATATTTGTGACCATAGTTGTATAGGGAATAACCCTCTGAGGTTATACCTTATGGTCACGTCGTTTGGTAAGTATTATGTTAAGTCGCTAGTTATGCCTTTATAAATGAATATAACACCCTTTTTGCGCATAAATCAACTTTAAGCATATGCAACCAACATTTTGACATATAAACTGATGTTGCAACTATATTAAACTTATTTTGGCACATTAGACTTATCATAACACATATCTAACCATCCGCACACATATTTACGCAAATGGCACGTTAAATTAGCGTAAACTACCTTAACGAGTCATAACGGTCAAAAGCACTTAGGAACCTTTCCAAATCAGAATGTAGACTTTGTTAAACCATTTCATATGACTATCAACACTCATTTGGTTTACAAGACCTCATTCTATCCGATCTGCCGATTAAAGTCCTGACATAGTTATCTGATTTTAGGACACGCTTGATTTCTTGGACTTTTGAGCTTGTTTGATCTTTGATTCAAGGTTACTTTCAATCCATGTGAGTACATAGCTCCCCCCTTTATTGTTTTGCAAATGTTTTGGGGTGACACATATGTGCTAATTGTTTTCAAACTTTCAAATTTACAAATTCTATGGTTTATATAAAACACGACGATTTCAATAATGTGAACGAACTTGTTGGTGCGTTTTATCCATAACACGAATGACATTCATTAGCTTTGGCAAAGCCGACCAGTAGTAAGTTATGGTACCATAGGACTGACAATCGCGTTACCAAGGTTCCGAGTGTTTGTGGGAAAGTATGAGGAACGACCGAAACTGTTTACTTTAACAAACCCTTTGGTGGTTTGTTATTGCACTTTAATACCCTTTGGTGGTATAGACGAGTCAACACAGGTTTGAATGTATTCACCAAAACAACCAAACGTTTTCAAAATTAAAACAAGGACGATGAACAATTGGTTTATGACACAAACAATGGACGATTGGTTTATAAGAAGGACGATGAACAATTGGTTTATGACACGAACAATGGATGATTGGTTTATGACACGAACAATAAACGATTGGTTTTTGGTAAGTGATTTAGATAACGGGACGTGTGTAATGTGATAAAAGCAAGGTGGATACGCCGCTGGTACTTCCTATATATAAGTGTTTTTATCATGTTACATACGTGGCATTATTCAAATCACTTGGAACAAAGGTTTACAAACAATGACACGCAACGATTTTCAATTTAAGATATAAACCATACAAGGTTTCTTTCAAGACGATTTACTGCTCGTATTTACAAAAGAAATGTTTTTTGTCAATATTCATGGCTACAAGTCTTTTATAAACTATAACTAACTTGTTTTAGTTGGTTAATTATCATTGCAATACCAAATACTTTTTGATAACAAGGTTTTCAATTAACGACTCTAGTAGTCTGACGAGGTATTGCAATATATATACAAGGCCATGAATTTGACACGCTCATAAAACCTATGTACACGCCGGCATATTTTGCTGACTCGTTTTTACATATGTTTCAGGAAACCAAGTTTGATGTCGATGCATGCTCATGTAGGATCGGACGCGGACTTTAGTGCTTTAAAATATGATAGACAATAGTTGTTTAGTTTGTTTTATTCCAGACAATGTAACTATGTAATTTCAACATTCAATAAAACATAACTTTAGTTACCATGTATTGTTGAAACAATCTGTTAACGTGACTCCCCGACGTTTCCGCCGCAGTTTGTTGTTTTTACGCGGTCGGCGGACTTTAATGCCTTATAATAGGAAAGACAATAGTTGTTTAGTTTGTTTTATTCCAAGACAATGTAACTATGTAATTTCAACATTCAATAAAACATAACTTTAATTACCACATGTTGTTGAAACAATCTGTTAACGTGACTCTCCAACGTTTCCGGCGTGGTTTGTTGTTTTTACACGGTCAGGGTGTTACAGTTGGGTCAATGTTGTTGGAACCGGTGATATTGGCCACATGCTAGGACAACTTATGGGACCAACCTTGTAGGCATAAGCTTTTTTCCAAGTGTCCAAATAATAGCATGGATTGACCCATGATTCTGGTGTCCCAACCTCCTGTTTGTGAACAACCAAATCCTAGTTAACAGCAATAACATGCTTACATAGTATTCCAGAAATTTCCCAACTCCTATAACTGCAAACCCTTTATTCAACATTAACAACATATTGTTCTAGAGTCCCCTGTACCTGCCACCTACTATCACCACACCATTTTATAGTACATTTGGTTGCAGCCTTCTTAATGTCATCTAAAATTTTTGTTGCCTTTGCTGTTAGAGACCCTTACACTGTTGTACCTTCATAACATTCACAATCCACTTCATCAGATACTCCCTAAGATACTCCAAGCATGAGATGATTGTCTTTTCTCTCCCTTCAACAGTTTTTGAGTTTAAGACTTTACACATGTTGTGGAGTAGAACATCAGATTATGTCATGCCTACATACATTTACAATCACCACAAATATATTAGTACATTGAAGCCTTACTAGGTTGTTACTAGAAATTTTGAAGTTTTGAATATTAAGTGTGAAGTGGGATCTAGACCAATGTTGTGGTGGTATTTCAGCCAATCATTTGTATGCTTCCAAATTGAACTTCTTCAACTCTTCCATTTTTCCCCTAAACTGAGGTACTATTCCACAAGAGTATGAATCAATAAAGACCTAAGAAATCCATAAATTACACAAGTCATGTAAGGTAATAACAATACATGTTATAGATGTTGCACATGGCCATAAGCAATCTTTGAACCCTTTGCCTTTCCATTTTAACTTCATAATCCGGTGAATATGCCTAAGGCGGAACCTATGTTCTGCAATAGGGATTGCTTTACCGAGTGCAGGAATAAGACCCAAGAATAAAGAGTAAATAAGTTAAACACTTAAAAATAAACATCATCATTAATAAACATTTAACAAGTCTAACCTTTTGCCTATTAGAAATGAAGGTAAAGTGTGAGTTAGTCTCCGGATCAAGGTCATCTCTAATATTTTCTAGAAACCAAGTCCATGAACCCTTGTTTTCTACTTCTTCAATTTCATATGCTAATGGATAGATTTCATTGTTAGAATCCAAGCCTAGAACAACTAACACCTGACCCTGTTGTGAACCCTTTAAAAAGGGCCCATATAAACCTAAGACGTCTCTCCCACATGCTTTAAAATAAAGCTTCAAAGGACCTAAGTAGATGTAAATTCTCTTAAACACTCTTGTTTGGGAAGTTTGGTTGGGTTTTTACTCAACTTCAATGTGCACTGTTGTGCCTGAATTTGCACTTTTAAGCTCCAAGATGTAATCCCTTAACCATGAATATTGCTCCTTGTAGGCACATTGAACTTCCCTTGAAGCATGTAACTTAGCCCTAAATGCTTTCTGGCCAACTCCTCATGGATGGTTCTCACTGAAATGTTTGGGTTAAATTCAACGAGCCTCCGCACAGACTGTTCCTCAGCCATGAACTTTGATGTCAAATGAAGGCTTTCTCTTGATTGTAGACAAGTATGATCTGGCTTGTAGGTTTTTACCATCCAAGTTTCAACATCATTTCTCTGCTTAGCAACATACAACACAAAAGGACAAACTGCATTGTCTAGTCTTTCTTTTCTCTGTCTAGAAAATAGTGCATTGGCACTAAGTGCCTTTTTTTACTTTTGAGACCCAAAGAAAGTCTTTTTTTGGCACCTAGGCCCTGATGTGTTGCAAAACACACCACTTTTACTTTGTATTTTGTATAATATTTTGATAGAATTTCATTTTTTTTGGTTATTTTAGGCTTATATTGATTAGTTTGTGTATTTGTAGGTCCCGGTGCGAAAATGAAGCCAAAGCGAGCTAAAACGAACAAGAAACGAGCAACCGGGAGCAACTAATGAAGTCTATGTGCTGAAAATGCAAAAACTTGAAAGTTGTATGGCTATGGTATCATGGAAAAAGAAGGTTCAATTTGTCGCGTATTGCCACGCAGTGTAAAGAGTTTCTGGTGTTGACCAAGCCCAAAATCTTTTACTGAATATTTTGTTTTATTTGGGTATTGTAATTCGATTAGGATTGTGATGATTATTTAAGATCGCATATCTCATAAAATACAGGACCATAATAAGTGCAATTTTGTGAGGCCATTATGAAAGTATCAAAGGCAGACAACATGGTGAAATTTCTGAAGATTGATGTCCATAATCGCGTATTCAAGAGTGCAACCGGTAAGGCATTCAGTTTCAATTTTTCATTGTTTTTTTACTTATTTGGGCATGATGTTTTTTTGCTTTTTTAACTTTGATTGTTTATACAAACATTTTTAGAGGCTATACTTCTATAGCCACATAGGTTTAATAAACTAAATGCGTGTTTTTGAATTGTTTGGTTTGACTTTTATCCAACTTTATGTGTTTGATTTAAAATACTTTTGGTTGTTGCTGGTTATGATCATGTGTACTATTGTTTGCTTATATTTGTTGATTGGTATTCATTATTGATGCGTTTTTTATAAAGAAGAAATTCACCATAAACATGTTAAAATCATTAGTTAACTCGTTAATCCGGCCAATTATCATTTTAACTCTGTTATTAGAGATATTATAGGTTAATTAATAAAATAAAAACTGATGTGCATCCAATTCCATTGAATAGATTATGATTTGAGATTGCTAGGATTCGTCGAATGGTTGTTTGGTATTATTTATTATACGTGTTGGACATGATGACTGTTTTATATTATTTACTATAGTTCGACATGATTAGTGGCTAGATCCTGGTACGTTACACACCTTGCGGTAAAATTCTGCAAGTGGAAATTTGGGGGTGTGACAATTTGGTATCAGAGCCACTGGTTATAGTGAACTAGGTTTTAAAAAGTTTTTGTAAAACCAGACTATAACCGAATCAGTTTAGAAATCGACTATGACACTGCGCTCCAGATTGCAAGGATCGTCTTTTATTGTTGTAAACATTATACATTTAACTTACACATATACAGACGCATTGCATTGCATATATTTACGCACAACATTATAGTACAAATTCATGTGTTATCTATTTATACTCTGATGAATCATTCGTATGAATTTACTTTTAGATCTTTTATGATCTCCATCATTTTGACAACAGTTTCTTTTAACATTCGAATATGACGATATCTTTATACAAGTTAGGAGGAATTGGGGTAACCATGCAAATCGAACTATAATTACGGGTGCACACGTAATAATAATTAGGGGTGCATGTGAGTCCCAGTGAGACCAAGCGTGTGTAAAGGGATTCTGACGCGTTATCCGACATAATTTGAGGATTCAGATATCCATAGGATCCATAATGATGGACTCCTACCTAATCTTGAAGTCTACTCACTTCACTCTTCTTGTTTACTTGTACTGAACATGGAAATAATATGAGCTACAGTTTTTTATATCGGCTCCAGACCTCTCTTGAAAGACAAACACATTGAGGAATTGGCAGACGGTCAGCCGAGTGAAACATCCCATATTTTTATGCTGGGTGCAAACTCCATCTTTAGGTCAGGTGTTTGACATTGACCTCTTTCATGTTACTCTTAGTAGTTTTGATGCAGTCACCTTAACACATTCCTTTCATTCCTCTGTTACTGCTTAGCAAAATTTCGGGACGAAATTCCCTTTCAATTTGGGGATGATGTGGTACCCGAGGAAAATCCACAATTATTTTAACTCGTTTTCCACTCTCTTGTGTCTACTTATCAAATTTCGGGACCAAATTTCTTTCAACTTGGGGATGATGTGACAACCCGTATTTCGTGGTAAAAAAAATAAATAAAAGCCGTTCGTTTTTGTATTTATTAATCAAATCTTATACTTATCTTATTTGACGAGTTACATATATGCTTAACTTAATTATATTGAAAGTTTATATTATGCAAGCGATTAATTGAAAACCGAATCCTTATTTTTTTAACCGATTCGAACCATTTGAACCATGGCATAACTCGCGTAACTCGAAATTTATGAGGCCCGAACCATAACGTGAGTTATATTAGCTAATTAATTGATTGATTATATTTGTTGAAAATTTTACCTTTATAATTAATTGATTATACGAAAGAAAAAAATATATAAAACAATTATATATATATATATATATATGGTAAGGTTCATGCGAGAACCACCTTTATTGTGAGAACCGCGAGAACCACCTTTATTGCAAAATAAAATCTAAAAAAATAAAAAATCGCTCAAATTTTTTTAATATTTTTTAATAAAAATCGTTATATTTCGTTACCAAAAAAAACTTTTTTGTCGAGTAACAGTTATCCTTGCACATGTGCATATGTATCATAACTTCGACACAGTAATAGGCTATCAGTAGTAGACAATTGCACTTTAATTTACAATATCATCCAATACACTCAATTTTACATTAAATGCACATGTGCATCATTAAGTTATAACAATTATATACCGTGTTTTGGTACAAAAAGTTTGTGATTTTGAATGATGAAGTAGGCACATATATATGTTTTTTGGTTAGTTATATCTAGTGGTTGATGGGTTCATTATAGTTGTCACTTTATGATTAATATGTTGATTGGATGGTATAAACGGTGTTGATATATATGTAATAAAGTGAAAACATTGGTATTGGTATTGTATTATAAATGGTAGTAGGTAATGGTATTGTATTATGGATGGTAGGAGGTAATGTAAGTGTATTATAGATGGTATGATAGATGAAATATTCAAAGTAATGTACCAAAACACCTTATTTCATGTTGATACATATAGATGCACATGTGCATTTCTTATATTTGTAACGTAAAAAGTAGTGTATTACACATGGTAGTGTCAATGAAAATACAATTGTCTAATATTTGTAATGTATTACGGAATTTGTCAAAGAAATGGTGAAAATGCACATGTGCATGGTAGTGTATTATGGATGGTATGATAGATGAAAGAGAAAATGTATTCAAATTAGTGTACCAAAACACCTTATTTCATGTTGATATATATAGATACACATATGCATTGCTAATATTGGTAACGTAAAAAGTAGTGTATTACACATGCTAGTGTAAATGAAAGTACAATTGTCTAATGTTTGCAATGTATTATGGAATTTGTCAAAGAAATGATGAAAATGCACATGCGTATGGATATTTTTGGTACTCAATTTTTTTTTTGAAATTTTTTAATTGTTGAGTAAATATAGAGACTTTTAAAAAAAAAAAATTAAAAACACAAAAAAAAGTTTGGTTTTTTTGGATATTTTTTAGGTATTACTGTTTGTGTTCATACTGGTTCTCTCGGTTCTCGCAATAAAGGGTGGTTTCTAACGGATCATTGTCCTATATATATATATAACTAATAATATTTTGATTGTGCTTAACGATTTGGTGTTTAGTTAACATTATATATATATATATATATATATAATGTTAATTAAACACCAAATCGTTAAGCACAATCAAAATATTATTAGTTGTTCTTTTGTGTGCAGTCCAAACTTCTTGTTTAGGCCCAATCAAAATATTAATAGTGAGCAGAGATGGTTTATGAGGGAATCATATGGATAATACAATGAATTCTAAATTCATACTTTGTGAATACCAATCTGGGGTGGATGTTTACTTTGTGATTTAAGTTACAGAATATAAATACTGGTGGGCTTATAAGTCACGATCCAAGTTCATCTCTAAATGCCACCACCCTATAACTCACGGCCCTTTTACAACCAAACCGCCCAACTCTTTTATTCTTTTATTTCTTTTTATAATGTATGTATGCATGTATAATTGAGATAACTCCCAAAACAAACAAACCCAAGACTACGATCTCAAAACTTGCGATCCCTTTCCTTCTTTCTCTGTGGACGCAAAGCAGCCCCATAACCCTATCTTGTAAGTTTCAAGTCCCTAGCGACTCCTCGCAATTTATAACTCCGTAATATTATGTTATTGTTGAATTGTTATTATATGATGCTAAGTATTTTGGGAGTGATTGTATGATATGTATGATGATCTGATGACTATATGAGGTGCTAGATGCTAGATATCGTGTGTTTATAATGTTCGGATTGTTGCGATTCGGTTAAGACACTAGGGTTTTAATTACGAGGTGAATATTGTGTTTTGTGATAATCATTAGTGTCCAGGCATGAATTTATGAAGTTATTTCGGCTGCGTTTACGGTTTTACGTGAGCTCTAGATGTTTATATGAGGTTTATTTGTAAACTAGGGATGATAGAAATCGCGTTTCATCGGTGATGTGACCGTATAGGCGTTTATTTGTTGTTGTTTATGGGTTGAAACTCTTTGTTGCGTGGCTGTGTTTTGTCTTTATTATTATTCTTGGTGTTAAAGTGGATGCATGTAAGTTAGGGTTCAGCTAGAAACCATGTTTAAATGGTACTTTAAATGGTATAAGCGTTCGATGATTAACTAGGGTTATTGCAGACTGAGACTTGATGATTTATGATGATATGTAGCTACCATGTACATTTTATTGGGAGTTGTCTCGGCTGTGATCACGTTTAACTTATGGCTTTGAGGTGTTACGGTGTTTGTGTGTAGGCTAGGATTTGTGAAAATCAAGTATTGATGCGTAAGGTTGTCAAATATGGTTGCATAGACATATGTATATGGTTTATGGATTATATCCTTGATGCATGAGCGTGATAAACTTGATACAAACAACTTATGACCTGTTGGGATTAATATTTAAGGGTCATGGGTTCGCTAGTTAATCGTTTGCGGGATCGGGTAACGAAAACGGTAGGTTGTTCGACAGTTACAGCCGACTTTAACCGGCTGTAACTAGGTCATAACCTAACGAAATCTGGATTTCCTTGGGTCTAAAACGTGTTATTTCGAAATACGATTCAAATGATGCTGGAATTATGATTTTTGAACGTCGTTTACTATTTTAAATAATTTATTTCGTTTCAGCAACTAAAGCTGCGTTTTTTGCAGATTTTACGTGTGATGTTCTCAGTCATAACTTGGTGTATAGTCATATTTAGACCATGAAACTTATACTGTAGATAGCCTTAGGTGTTGTTATGAACCTCCAATTGGAATTCCATCAATGGATAACCCAGGATTTTTAAATGAATTTTTCCGTGAGCTGCAGTCAGAAAGTGACGAATCTGATTACTGCTTAGTAAATGATTTTTTATAAATTTTTGGTAAAGAGTTAGACTCTAAAATTTTGATACAATGGTCTCTCGTTCAATTGACACATTCTGTAATTCTTCGGGAACTATCCGGTGCCTGAACTGTCCCGATTAACGTACCGCAACTTATCTAAAATGCACTTAAAAGCTGAATTTTTGTGACAAGATTTATTATGTGATTTATGACGAAAATGTAGTCATTATTTCGAATAGCGACACTTTGCATGCATGTATATATATCTTATAATATTTCACGTGCTACGTGTTAGATACGTGTAGAATTCTCGTCTCCGTGTGAGTTCACACACTAACTTTTAACCGGTAATCATGTTAGGACGTGATTGACCCATTCCACTCTACATTTAATTTCCATCTTTTAACCGAGCAAACTAAGGTGAGTTCACTGCTCTTTTACAAGCATGCGTTCCGAGGGAACAAACAAACTATTATTCCTTAGAGGAATACATTTACGAAACAACTATTCCTTGGAGGAATACTTTTGGCAAACGTTATAGTTTAAATTCGATGTTGGATAATCTACTCACCACTATCACTTAAGTCCCATCTTATTACCAAACTAGCTGCTTGGAGGGCAACGGGGTATTAGTTGATAGCGCTATTAGGCTTGACAACATCACACCGTACCTGGATTGGACGGGCGTGAACTAATGACCTTAACCACATGATCTCAATGTTGATAGGCATTGGGGAAGGGCAAACAAACTGACGTCACTACGGTATCAAGTTATTATCAACATGTATTTAAACTAAACACCTACTGGTTTTATGGTAAACAAAACTATGAATTCGCCGGCTTAATCGCTGATGCACTTTTTCTGCATGCTTGCAGGTTGTTAGATAATCATTGCATGGGAACTTACAGTCTGAGGAGCGGAGCTGTCATGGGTCGTATCGTTTGATGAAACGCTTAATGTTACTTTACTTTTTGAACAAAGGTTTTTATTATTTAACCAATTGTTTATGCTTCCGCTGAATACTTAATATATTTGAAACGTTTAACTTGAAATTCACTATTGGTGTTGGACATGATGACTTGTTTTGTATTATTCAGTATAGTTCGACATGATTAGTGGCTAGATCCTGGTACGTCACACGCCGCGGTAAAACTCTGCAAGTGGAAATTTGGGGGTGTGACATTACGGACTGTAGGCCCATAGCTCTTACGGTCCGTAAGCACCCCCAGCTCAGCATTATTGTTGCAACAACCTGGCAGCTTCTTGTTTATTCTCTTGGAAACCAAGCAAACGAATTTGCCACCATTTAACCTGCAAGGGACATGTGTTAGGACCTCTATAGGATCATGCCAACACATGGGACATGCGTAATGATCCTAGAGCCCCCCAACATCTATAAATAGCAACCAAAATCTTCATTTTTCTTTACTCATTCCCTTATCTTTCTCTCTATAACTCTAACTGGAGATTACCACATTGTTGGAGGTCTCCCATTTGAGTTTTCTAGTCTTTTCTTCATCCTTGGCTGCCTTGAGCACAAGTAAGTGGTCTAACTTAGCCTTGTTCATTTATTTTAGCTATTTCAAGCTAAAAGTCAAACATTCCTTAGGCTTGCGCCTAACAACATATTTGCTCTTTTTACCCTTCTTAACTGCCTAGTTCACAAGCCTATCACCTTTCTTGTATACCAGAACATTTCCTTCACAAATAACTCTGATCCTCTGCTTGTCATTTCTTAAAATGACTGCTCCCTTTTGGTAAGGATGCCATGCTTTCGAACATGCTCCTTAACATCCTTTGTAGATGAAAATGTTTGTCCAAGTAAAACCTTGTTTCTTGCATCCTATTCTTGCTCTACTCAAACAATTAACATTGCATTTAATAAACAATTATGTTAAAGAAGGCATATAACAAAAGAGTAAACATATAAGTAAACATGTCCTAACATTTACTTTTTTCCTGATCTCCCTCAACATCATGCTCCTCCTTGTTTTAGAATCTTCCATTGATTCATCAGCTAGGTTATAAAATGATTTATGGCTAGGTTATCACCAACCTCATCTTCATATTCCATTTCATTTCTACCACCATCATTGCTAGAATTAAAGTTCCCTACATATCCTGATCATCGTCTACATAAGCATCGCCCCTCATGTCAACTTCCATTTCATCCACCTCATAATCCTGGTCCACTATGTAGTTACTGTCTTCTGAATCATCCCCCTCACTAGAATTCTCACTTTGATTAGAACAATCAGCCTCACTCCCATTGTCCCCCTGCTTCCTTATCACCTTCATTCTTATTCCTACTATCAACAACATTACCCTTATCAACATCTTCATGGTTATAATTATGTATGACTATTTTATGTGGTACCCGAGGAAAACCCACAGTCACCTTAATGTATTCCTTTCACTCTTCCGTGACTGCTAAGTAAATTTCAGGACGAAATTTCTTTCAACTTGGGGATGATGTGACAACCCACAAACTCAGGTTAGTAATTTAACCTAAAAACAGTTAATTTAGACTTACATTCATAGCACTACATTTAACTAGGGTTAATAAAATGGGTTTACGTTGGTAATTCAGGGAATTACCGTAACACACACACATAAGTTAATTCTCAAACATTGGTGACTAACATGAATAATAATTAGAATCAGATGGTTTATGTGAAGCTTACATGTTGCATGACAGATACGTGAATTGTGTGCTTTAAATGTGAATTGTGTGATACTATGTGTTCATGTGAGAAAGTTATATAGTTACGGGGTGTTTAGAGTTAATAGTGAAACTCTAATAAACTACTGCATAACCCTAGACCCTCCCCATAATCTCATGTAAGTCAGTTGCACTCTCTGATCTTTGGCAACACAAGTTTTACACACAACTCTCAATCATCAATCTCGTTCTTTCCAACTCTCCTAGAACAAACACTAGATTAAATCTAAGGTATGTGTTTATGTTATACGTTGTTAATCTTGTTCTCTTGATTTCATGCAAAACCCTAGACATCCAAACAATCTAAAGTTAATTGATCATGCCTGATGTATATGTAATGGATGCTTGATATTCGTGATAGTGTTGGTATAGTAGAACTGCTGATCTAATTGATAAGATTGTTGAGATTAGGGTTTTGATCGTAGAACTATAACTGTTACATTGAAAACTGTGATTTCTTCATTGTAATATGAGAATAATTGTTAGTCCGACTTTGTGAAGTCACAAAGTCCGGGTTAAGGAAGCATGTCTGAATTTGTATGATAAAGTTGAGTCCTAACTTATATGACTAAGTGGAGTCCGAGTTTAATGATAGATAATTCTTGTCCGATTTTAACGGTGAATGGCGATGTCTGAGTTTAAGTTGGGTATGTTTTTCAGAGTTTAACTTAGATATGCTTGTCAGAGTTTAATAGTTTGATGTTTGGAATCCAGTTTCACAATATTGCACAACATGTCCCAAACTAACTAGAGAATCCACTACTCGTTATTGTATGTAAAACTTGTTAATCTAGTCACGGTAAACACTTGGTTGTTTGGACACTTAGGGTATTGCAAACACTCTACTCGTATACATACTTACAGTTAACGTACATTAGGTCGCGTGTAACAGAGCTAACACTGAGTTAACACATAAAGATACGTTAACATTTACCGAGCAAACTAAGGTGAGTTCACTATTCTTTCACAATCATGCATCCCGGGAGGGAACAACTATTCCTTGGACGAAATACTTTTTATAACTATTGTAGTTTAATTTCAATGTTAGTTAATAAACTCAAACTCTATCACGAAACTCCCTACTTACTACCGAAAGTAGTTGCCTTGGAGGCAACGGGGTATTAGTTGATAGCAGCGCGCGCTAATAAGCCTGACAAACCTCACACCGTGCTGGGAGCCGGGCATGAACTAAAGACCTTAAACACATGATCAAGTTTGATAGACATTGATGAGGGCACAACAAACATAATAGTCACTTAGGTATTGAGTTTACTATTGGCATCTCTTTAAACTAAACACCAATTTGTTTTACGTTAAACAAAACTGTGAACTCGCCGGCTTTATCGCATACACTTTTTCTGCATGTTTATCAAATTTCACTCCACAGTCCTCTTAACCTCTCTGATACCACTTGTAGGACCGATCCTTGATGCTTGGGAACCTAGATTTGATATCTATTGTCCATACAAAAGAGATCGAGCACAAAATCGAGTTTCCCTCTTGGGTGAGGCTCACGCCCGGAAATAATCTTTTTCAAGAATTTATCTCCTATGTTGACCTTTCTCTATATTACCTTATTTTGGAATTCACTTGAAAGCCCCTTTTCTGGTAGACATGGGCATGTTCCATGGCGTGAAGTCTCTTCTCATCTAATAGCTCTCATTTTGGGGATATATAAAAAATATGCTCTCTATCATCCACATCCAAATCTTTTTCAAGCTGGGCCCTGATGTTTCAGGGAATGGCGGAATCCGTCTCTAGCAAGTACACAACTGGCCTTAAATTGTATCAAGCTACAGGCCCTTCCCATAAGATATTGTAAGCTACGGGCCTTATTCGATGAAGCTTAAATTAAAGCAGACATCAAGAGCTAAGAAGGGGGCCAACAAGCCCCTTTGAAGCTAATGCCTTAGAAGCCACAGGACATAGAAGCAGGCCAACAAGTGGATTGAATCGTTTTCCAGTCTAGAGACTGGCGGATTACCTTCGAAACAAAGGATTGAAAAATTCCTTTTGCTTTGGACAAGATAAGTGGCTAGATGAGTTGAATAATACAGGGACTGATAAGCTAAGCGAGGTTCCCCTTTGAGATCTCCCAACCTAAAGGCTTTATTCAGAGGTGGGTCTTTCAACCGCCTACTCTTTCGATGAAGGGTGCACTACAAGAGAATAGGTACTAAAGAGATTCAATGGGGGGATCTCGCCGATACTGAGTCAACTCTAAACTATTCATCTTGCTTGGAACCGTCGTTGTGTATGAGAAAGAGGGCTTCTACCTATGCTTGGAAAAGGGTGATCGGTCCCAAAAGGGACGGGAAAAAGCCACTAGAAAGGTCATCCACCAAGTATCAAAGGCGCTCGGTAGTCCACTTTATCCGTGACTCTGAGTACAAGATTTCCGGGATCAAGAAACTTGCAAACAAATATGCTCGGCTGGACTCTTTTCTCGTATGCCCGGAAAATTGCATTTCGGTACAACTCCGCTTGCTGCAAAGCCTTTATTTCTCGTCCAAACACTCCAGATCTGCACTTCCCTTTACTCCATAGGGCCGAAGCCTTATTAAGTTAAGAATGAAGAAGGGCTTTTTTTATAGAGAGAGAGTTAGGGGCGATCTATATTGCTTACCACATCTCTATTCCCGACTTGAAATGCATAACGGACTTTAAGAGAGGAGGAACATTCCCGTTCTATAGGTAGCACTGCCCCTATTAGAGAAGGATGAGGGCCCACTTCCGTACTTCTGATCTGCTAGCACTGTGAATTACCTTAGACCTACGCAGCAGGAACGAGATGGAGCACCTACTCTACTGGTCGTCTGCTCTCTCGAGGTCGTCCTTATCTAGGTACAAAAAGGACAGTACGGGATATCTCCAAAATTCGATGTACTTCGTGCAGGACACATCTCATGTTTACCGAATCTAAAAACCATCACCTTTGCATCCAAACACTTCACGACGGCTATGATCAGATCCCAGTGTTGGTTCACTTTTGACTTTATCCTCCACCAAATCTTCTGATCTCCTATTCTCAATGATGTTAAACAGCTCCTGATCGCAGCATTCGAAGGTACGTTTTTTTCATTCGGGGTCTTACCTTGGGGATAGACGATGGACCTGCCATTCGACATGATGCAGCATTTTGAAAGAAAATTCCATCAAATCAAAGGAGTTGACATTTCTAACATCTCTTGACACCCTTACTTTTCATAGGGGCCTTGCCTCATGATTTTCTTGGCAAGCATTTGGCTGTTGACGTGTCCTCCGCACCCACTTGAATGAGCTTGTTCAACAATGTGTGCTCCTTATTTCGGAAGGGCGAGTGACCTTTTGTAAAGGACATCTCCCAAGATCACAAATCGTCGGGAAAGTTCCCTCCGGGCTCTCCTCTGACCACAAGTGGCGTACTCCGGTATGAAACCGTCTTGAGGTAATTGTAGAAAGAATAATACCATCGTTCCTATTGTCCTCGTAATCTTCCTCGTCTTGACTGGTGATAGTTCATCATGTTCCAACTTCCGATAGTCTTCATCCAAGAAGAGAAATGAGTCCCGTTCGGCGGAAGGGCTCTCTGTGACTCGGATGTCGATGACAAGCGACTCTGTGCTTCGGTGTACTAGCATGTGTACTAGAGCGGCTGAGTATGAATTCCATAAGGGCTGGCGAGTTAGCCAAGCGATTTTCTATTCTAGGAACATGGGTGAAGGGGATCTCCCTAAAGCGCTTGCTCAGGTCAATGGCAAGTTCTTGGTACGATATGACTTGGGTCTCTTTGGTCTTCCATTCTCCTATACCTCTCTCTATAAAAAAAGCCTTTCCCCTTTTCATAATACCCACGGTAAGCATCCTGCTCTTGATACAGAGCTACTGCTTCAACAATCAACTGAGCTTAGGAAGTCAGGTTAAGACGTCGACTTATAATTAGTCTTGCCCGAGGAGATGAAAAAGAATTAGGGCTTGCTTTCTCAATTCACATCTATGAGCGATGATTCTTCTATCTCTTGCTTGCTTCGATCGGACTCTGGCAGCTTAGGGAAGAATGATGGCTCGCTAACAAGGGCCCTAAATGACCGCTCAGAAGGCCTACCTCTTTTTTCCCAATCTCTCACTCGCTCGTCCCTCTCTCATGAAAGATTGTCTCTCCTCTCCCGGCGACTTATAGTCATGTCTATAGCTAGTTGCTAAGACGATTCCCACTCAAGCATTCTCATTCAACGGTCTATCAATGCTGCCTTATTTAGTTCAAAATTCCTTTCTTTCTACTAGTTCTTACATAAGAATTTGTAGGAAGTAAACGAAGTCTTTCCTTCTAAAATCCACTCCTGAAGTCAAGTACTTTTGGGTTGCTCTTTGCCCAAAGCCCTCTTTCCGACATAGAAAGACCAATTCACAATAGCTTTAGCATCTCTTGAGTTGGAAAGGTCTTTATAGAACTAAGGGGAAGGTTTGGAACCCTAGTAGCAGAATGGAGCGGGCTGACTTCCATGCTAACACGAGTAGTTTTACTCATAATTACCTCGTAAGAGCGTTTATCTTTTTTTTGCTTTGCTAGAAACTTTTTAAAAAGTCTTCAAATAGCCATTCATAGTTTACAAATTATGCTTAGTAGGGACCTAAACACAGGAATGGTTCAGAGTCAGACCACGCCTTATGATGAAAGGGGGAGAAAGGACAGTCGATCTGTGATCAAAGAAAACTATACCTGAAGAATGGGATACAGATTGACAGGCACAAAAGCCATCTCTATCAATCTACGCTCATTGAGGAGACGGCGACATAGAGAACTTTGTCACCCCCTTGTCACTTAAAAGTAAAGAAGAGATACAAACTTTTGAATAGAAATTTGGTGGACAGTCTATCCGCCCTTAAGTGGTATTACCAGCCATTCTGGAGGAGCAGTTGATTCAGCAATTTCTAGTCCTCATCTATCTGGTATTTCATCCATTTTAGGTTCTATCAATTTTATAACAACTATCTCTAACATGCGTGGACCTGGAATGACTATGCATAGATCACCCCTATTTGTGTGGTCCGTTCTAGTGACAGCATTCCCACTTTTATTATCACTTCCAGTACTGGCAGGGATAATTACCATGTTATTAACCGATCGAAACTTTAATACAACCTTTTCTGATCCCGCTGGAGGGGAGACCCCATATTATACCAGCATCTCTTTCGGTTCTTCGGTCATCTAGAGGTGTATATTCCCATTCTGCCTGGATCCGGTATCATAAGTCATATCGTTTCTACTTTTTCGGAAAAACCAGTCTTCGGGTATCTAGGCATGGTTTATGCCATGATCAGTATAGGTGTTCTGGGATCTCTTGTTTGGGCTCATCATATGTCTACTGTGGGCTTAGACGTTGATACCCGTGCCTACTTCACCGCAGCTACCATAATCATAGCTGTCCCCACTTGAATCAAAATCTTTAGTTGGATCGCTACCATGTGGGGGGGTTCGATACAATACAAAACACCCATGTTATTTGATGTAAGGTCCATCTTTTGGTTCACCATAGGGGGCTCACTGGAATAGTTCCGGCAAATTATGGGCTAGACATTGCTCTACATGATACTTATTATGTGGTTACACATTTCCATTATGTACTTTCTATGGGAGCCATTTTTGCTTTATTTGTAGGATTTCACTATTGGGTAGGTAAAATCTTTGGTCGAACATATCCTGAAACTTTAGGTCAAATCCATTTTAGGATCACTTTTTTCGGGGTTAATCCGACTTTCTTTCCCATGAATTTCTTAGGGCTTTCGGGTATGCCACGTTGCATTCCAAATTATCCAGATGCTTACGCCGGATGGAATGCCCTTAGCAGTTCTGGCTCTTATACATCTGTAGTTGGGATTTTTCGTTTCTTTGTGGTTGTAACAATCACTTCAAGCAGTGGAAACAACAAAAGATGCGCTCCAAGTCCTTGGGCTGTTGAATAGAATCCAACCACACCGGAATGGATGGTACAAAGTCCTCTAGCTTTTCATACTTTTGGAGAACTTCCAGCTATCAAGGAGACGAAAAGCTCTGTGAAGTAAAAGAAAAAAAGGTCGCCGATTGCTACTAAGAACCTAACAGAACTTTTCAAAATTGAAAACGGATCGGTCGACCTGGTCTACGAATATATTCTAACTATCAACGAATTCTTCAAATTTTAGGTGGGATGGGGATTGTAATTATTTATACTTCTCCAGGTATAATGACAGACCGGGAGGCTAGATTCGAAGGAATCGGCGGATCAATTTGTGTTATATATGGTATGCTGATATCCGAATTAGATCCTAAATTTACTATTTGTGAAAAAAAGAGAAAGGGCGGGTTGTATAATCTCACTCCTCCCCCATTAGTTGATACCTCAAGGAGGTTTTATCCAGAATGAACAAAAAAATAAAAAAGAAAGAAAAGAAAATAAATAAAATAAAAGAAATCACGTAAGGTATAGAGTTCTCTCCCGAGCTATGAGTTAATACTTCATAGGAGTTAAGAATAGAGTTACGGATTAAGCATGAACGAGAGAATCCTAGATCTGTCACCAGGTAAGAGCAACTAATAGAGTTCTTGCTCTTGTTATTTAGTTCGCAGATCGGGCGATCAAGGAAAAACATTTGAAACCGCACTAGCTAATAAAAAGTGGAATGCGGTTTTCCCGTTAAGTCATAAGCTAAAGGGAATCTTCTAAGAAGGAGCGCGGATGGAACTTGTCTTGATTGTCTTTTTTCCGGTACCGTTCGAGAATTGGCTTCGAATTGACATTTCTGTCAGGCTATTCCCTCCCAGTAAAGTCTTCGTTGGATTCAACCGAGTTTGAAGTTTTGAGGACGGGCGGGGAAATAATGGAAATAAAGAGCGATTAATCTCTTTCCTCAAAGGGCCGTTTGTTAGCATTGGCATCCTATCAGCACCTGCAGTCAGTGATAGTTAGAAAGGCTTTTTCAAAAAAGAAAAGAAAGAAGATCATCCTAATGTTTAACGAATTACTTACTATTCTTTCCAATCTCTGGGAGAAAGACGCCCCCTATCCCCATCGTATTGCTTTCGAGTCGCTTCTACAGTCTACGGCAAAAAGAAGAATCGAGAGCTGGTACCCGGTTCCTCCGTATGGGGCCACCGTCGCTTTTCGATCCACACACAAAGAAACTATTAAGCTTACGCCCGTCCATTCCTTTAGGTCGATAACGGCGTAGGAGAAGAGGGGGATCCCAACCTTTGAAAGAGTGGTTTGGTTCTCTCAATACAGCTTATCGAGTTTTCAAGCTCCGTCTGTAATGAGCTTGACTCGAAGTCTTATTAGCGACTTTGTGAATCGCGAGGGTTTTCAAAAAGTTGAAATAAAAGACTTCTGGCGCTGGACAGTCTTGGTCTTAGTTCAGTTTGAATCCGAAGTCGAGGAGACAATCAGAGCTAAACAAGAGTCTTTATCTTTTACTGTCCGAAAGTGGCTTTGTGCACTGGCTTACAACCTTATACCAGCTAGTCTTAGAGTGCGAATTGAAAGGGTAGATTCGCCTCCTCATCAAAGAGGGGCGGAGTGATTCTCGAGGTTTGCAAAGTCTAAAACTTCAGCATGTTGGATGCACCCTAAGGCCAGTTAACCAAAAGGATAATAGTTAGCCGAGAAAGGGCCTGAATTGACCGATAGGACGGAATCAATCGCAACACAATGGGGGAGGAGCGGGCTAAGCTTGAAGGCGCTTCTTCTGTGTTTAGGTTTTTGCTCCTAGGCCTGGTTTCGGTCCTTTTATCGAAGTCGTTGATTACGAGGACTGAATTGGCGTGAAAGCCTATAAAGGAGCTTTTTTCAAAACAGAAAGTGGCAAGAGAGTCTCTATTGGGCTAGCCCACTGTGGAACGGGGAAAGGTCACCAAAGAAACAAGATAGACAGCTTCGGCATCAAAAAGAAAGTTCGTCGGAGGAGAGGTGCACATTTATACTAGCACCCGCGTGCGCCATCTTCTTGTTGTTGTTCCTATTTCAAAGTGGAATGAGAAGAGAGCGAGAGGGAGAGAAGGCGCTGGTGAGGCGACCGGAAGGCAGTTTAGTTTACTGTTAGAAAGCGAGAGGAGCTGTCTTTAGGGTGCTAGTTCCCTTTCTAACAAGCTGCACGGAATAGCGGCCCTCGCTTCTAGTCCCACTTGTAGCCTGATCGGGACTTCTTTCTCTCTTGCTTGAATGCCAACCAACTTTTCTGACTCTGGTTAGTAGCTCTATACTTTCACCCGCTTGAATACCTTATCTTGCTGTAGTGAATTAAGGTACTTTACTTGTCTCGTTAGAGAAAGGCAGCAAAGTAGAATAGAAGCAAGTGGAGCCTAGCTGCTTGTCAAGGAAGCAAAGGTTGAGCCAAGCTACTTGTTCACTCTGGGTCCCATCCGTCCTCAAACCGCCAACTCCGTTCACTGCCTTCTCTCCAGAACTCCAGTTTGGCTTGATTACTGGAACTCAAAAGCCCTAGTTTTCTCTTACCTTCTAGAACTGTAAGGGAATTTCGGTAGTGAGGAACTGTCCCTCATGTTCCCTGCCTAATCTGAAAGACTAGCTCAGGTCAGAACTCATAGCTCAAACTCAACAGCCTAGCTTCGCTACAGAACTATGATCTACGACCACCCTCTCTCATCCGAAGCCATCGTAACATAACATATGTATCAACGATTCCAAAAAAGGACAGGAAATTGGATCCATCCCTGGAGGCATAGGCATAGACGAAGAAAGCAGAAACATAGGGGTAGATGAAAGCAGGAGCAAAGGGGATTGAATGAGGGATGAATCTTCTGAACTGCTTGAGAGCTGGAAGATTGGGATATCCCGACTTCCAATTCTTTACCCGCTTTTAAAGGTAAGATATCGACCTTTGATGGGGGGCTCTCACAGGTCTACTCGCCGGTGTCTTCCTTCCACAAGTTCTACCTACGCTTCCCGGTTATAAGATCTCATACGGAAGAAGAGCCTCCAGGATCATTCATCATCCTCAGCAGCTTGAGCAGGCTCCTCAATGGCTTGGATAGCCCCTGAAGTAATATCCTACGTGTACTCAAGAACACAAGAAAAGAGCTTTTCAATGGCCTTCTGTTTTTTTGATCAAAAAAGTAGTGTTTTCCCGCCATAAACTAGAGAGTTAGGTTAAAGGTAAGCCGGCTAAGAGGACTAGGAGCTTAGCTTGCTGGCGAGAAAGGGTGAGTGTTCAGTACGCTCTTTAGCCTTTAACAAGGGCTAAGCCGCTAGGAATGGCTTGCTGGCCTGTTAGGAGAGTGGAACGAAGTGATTCTCGTTAGAGAAGCACGAGTGGAACGGCTTTAGTGTCAGTAGGTGCCTAAATGAAGCGATTAAGCGTCGGGGCTTTGCTGTTGCTGGCTAGCTCGTGCAATCAATAAAAAATGATTCGGTTAGTAAGCTAGCTTTGTAAGCTAAGCAAGCCTGGTTCTCCGGGCACTACGGTAGGACGTGGATCGACCATGACGAGAATGGACTTCTCCATAATGTAATAGAAGAGTCACAGTCCAGTTCCACGGGCTTTCTCCCTTCTCGACCAGACGAAGGAGATATGAATTCCATTCAGGCAGGTAAGGGCTTGGCTTGACCCTGTGTTCTCGGTCGGAGGCGAAAACTGGCAAAGTTCATCATTCAGTGGTGGGGTGTTCGTAGAAAAGAAGGCGTCGCCCAACGAGTGGAGATTTTGATGGAGTCCTCGCTTGGATGCTGGGGAGATCCATAGATCTGGATAGAGTCCCCGGAATAGTACGGGCGCTAGCGCGCTACGGCTTACACAGTTGATCGGATCAGATAGCCCTTCGGGCAACCCACCAAACCCGGCACATCAAATTCCATTCCGATCAACAACTTGAAGGTATGGCTGAGTGGCTTAAGGCATTGGTTTGCTAAATCGACATACAAGAAGATTGTATCATGGTTCAAATCCCATTTCCTCCGGAACAGAAGTGAAACGGGCGGGCGAAATGACGTGAGAGAAAGAACCTCTTGGTGGAGTCCAGCCCCCCAGAATAGCACTACTTAATGACTAGGAGCGGAGAGACCTTTGCGCGTTCTTTTTGTTTGATCAGCCTATCATCATTCTATAAGCAAGCTCCCTCCGGCTGTCCAGGGGCTGGGCGGCTCTCGGTTCTTGAGGGGGATTAGGCGGCAGTTGAAAGAGCTGCTCGAAAGCTTGACGAAGAAGCGAAAAAGGCCTATATATAGATTCTATTATTTCTTATTATTCATTATTATTCTATTTTTAGTACAAGGGCTTTTTACTAGTCAAGTGGTAAGGTAGGGCGCTTTCGATGAAGAAAACATCTTTTAGGAAAGTGGTTCAGGTAGCTCAGCTGGTTAGAGCAAAGGACTGAAAATCCTTGTGCCAAGGGTCCAAAGGCCGGATTTTGAAATTCAAGTGCAAGAGTAAGCCAAAAAAATGTGAGCGCTCCTGCACTATACGGCTTTTTTGACGTCGCCCTATCTTGCTGGAGGCATATTAAAAATAGATATATAAAATATAAAATATATAAAATCTATCAAAATGGAAAAAAAGAAAACGAAAAGAAAGAAAAGAAAAAAAGTTGTTTCTTAGGTTCTCGCGTCCCTGTGCCCAAAAGGATGGGTGAGTTCGGTTTGAGTGTTCATCGATCGGGTGGATCTATATGCTCCGGGGTGGTGAGACGAGGTGTAGCGCAGTCTGGTCAGCGCATCTGTTTTGGGTACAGAGGGCCATAGGTTCGAATCCTGTCACCTTGATGTGAGGCATTCCGTCAGCAAATACTCAAATATGAACATCCATCGACCGTTACCACTTCCTCTTACTCGTGACTCATATATGTACTTTCTATAGCAAGCACACGAGACTTATACTCACAACTTTGCTTAGAAACCTTTTTCCAGTTTCTTTATGCCCAGTGCTCCCTTAGTTTTCTGATCAAATGATCGGTTATCATTCTACAATCCGGCGAAATTCGGGTATATAAGTGTATCCTTATGGGTATGCAAGCACTAGAACAGGGAAGGAACGATGTACTATGATACTTTTGTTTTGTCGAGCCTTGCTTTGGTCTCTGGTTTGATGGTTGTACGTGCTAAAAATCCGGTACATTCTGTTTTGTTTCCCATCCCTGTCTTTCGCAACACTTCAGGTTTACTTCTTTTGTTAGGTCTTGACTTTTTTGCTATGATCTTCCCAGTAGTTCATATAGGAGCTATAGTTGTTTCATTCCTATTCGTTGTTATGATGTTCCATATTCAAATAGCGGAGATTCACAAGAAGTATTGCACTATTTACCAGTGAGTGGTATTATTGGACTGATCTTTTGGTGGGAAATGTTCTTCCTTTTAGATAATGAAAGCATTGCATTACTACCAACCCAAAGAAATACGAACCTCTATGAGATATATGGTTTATGCCGGAAAGGTAGGAAGTTGGACTAATTTGGAAACATTGGGCAATTTACTTTATACCTACTATTCCGTCTGGTTTTTGGTTCCTAGTCTGATTTTATTAGTAGCCATGATTGGGGCTATAGTACTGACTATGCATAGGACTACTAAGGTGAAAAGACAGGATGTATTCCGATGAAATGCTATTGATTCTAGGAGGACTATAATGAGGGGGATGACAGATCTACTAAAGGAAAGTAGCTTGATATTGGTTCGAATCCAATTCGTGAGATGGCCATCTTGGTCATACCCTTCTTTTCTTTTCTCATTTTGAATGACTGACCCATTCCATTTTTGGTATAACTTCAAGCCTAGACCCGCTGTACGATGTATTAGTAGAACCCCTGGGATAGACGCCTGCTCCTTGAGTATCATGGGATTGAAGACCCCGACCTCCTAGAGCTCCGAGAAAGCTATTTCAGCCTTCCGAAGTTAAGGGCAATCCTACGTCCCTCATCGGTCTTAATCCCCACCCCCGCATAACACTTAATAGATTTTGAAAGAAAAAAGAAAAAAAACGCTTCACTTCCTGACCTTATTCTCGAGTAGGGAGGGTTCTCGCTACTAAAGAAATTTAGTTCAGTTGAAGTAGCTCTTTCCTGAGATGTCTTTCAAGCTGAAGAAGGAAGGGCGCTTTCCTTCGTTGAACACAAGACAGACGGGGACAAATCCAATCCCTTAATTTTTTGATCCCAATTCAATTGTTGTTTGATGTAATAATAGAGGTGTCAGGCTCAGACTCTGAGAAAGATGATATGTGGCTAGTCCCAACTCTTAGTCTCGTAGTCTTGAAACTCACCGTACTTCCTTTGGCTGGCCTTTCGATCCCCTCGTTCACAAAGGGGCGCAACTGAAGCTCATCTAACGATGTGATAGTGGCTGTTCTCTTCCTCTTTTTCTGCTTCTGCTAGGATTTTGTCCTGATAGCGCCGTGCTTGTTCAAGAAAGAGAGAGTCCCTTTGACGGAGAGAAAGACTCCGGGGATAGATAGTCAATGGCCTATGAGGAAGACATCTCCTCTGTTTTTGCTCTTCTTTTTGGCCTTTGGGCTTTTTGACTGTCCAACTCAATATCTTAAAATAGAAGTCATCATCTTAAAATAGAAGTCATCTTTCTTCAAAGGTCGTTGACTCTGCTTCCTTGATTGAATAATCGAAGGTGAATCAATCAGACAGGACGAACTTGTGATAACAACACTTGCTTTCGTGCTGGAATTCCCCTTGGCGTCACTCACCTCTCTTTCCCTTGCTTTGCCCCTGTTTACCACAATGGCTGTCCGCTGTCTACTAGAGCTCGGATCTGACTCAAAGTTCGTGTGTACGCGCCCTACCCAGAGCTAGCCTGAAAGAAAGTTCAATAAAAATGATTGACACTTGAAAGTAAGGTGAATACTCTTTCCCCTAATCCATCCATGAATATACTTTTTTCACTAAGAAAGCCTCTACTGGGCGGGCTACTCCAATCATTACTTTTTTCTGGGTTGTTTCATAACATAAAGTCATCTAAACAACAGCTTTTAGCTTGCTTCTTGATTGTGGCGATCCCCTTCTTCTGTTCTTGACTCGTACCTGAAGCTAAGCCGGACTCAAGGAGGCTTCAAAGATCTTCGTCTTTCATATAGAAAGGAGACCTCTCCTTCTCAGGTTATCCAATTTTTTGCTTGAATCCGGCCGTCAACTTCTTCAACTGCTGATGCCGCTGACCTATATGCTCTGCTTTTCTTTCCTTTTGCTTCGAGCGCTCTTCCCCTTCTCCGCACTCAAGTTGTTGTCTTTCCTATGGCTTGGACCCTTTCGGTGCATCTGAGGAAAGATTCTCGCTACTCAATTTCTTGAGTAAAGGGCTTTCTCAGGTCGACCTTTCTTTAGGTTAAGTGGCGTGTAGCTAATCTCGCTAATATCTCAGATCGGGGGATGAATCTGTCTCCGCTTCTACTCGTGCACTCGTTAAAGCAAACTCATGGCCTAGTTCATGAATGAGCCTACAAGTGGTAACCGCTTTGTATCCGTCATCTCTTTTGAAGAAGCTGCTGAGCTAGATGCGGCGCTTTCAAAATCCCGTGACTCTTAGTCATCTATCTTCTTTTCACCTGAAAATGTTGGATTGGGGGAAGGCTTTCCTTCTTTGTTGACTTCGACTGATACCGCTCGATAGCCCAATCTCTTAGTCTCGAAACTAATTGTCTATCTAGTAGCCACTCCTTGCTTTGATGAGTTAAGTGAAATGAAAGTCGATTTTTATCCTATATCGCAGCATCATGACTCGTCAATGAAGCCGACATGGGGCTAGAGTCATCACATCATGTATTGGGCACGTGGGTGAGTGAACTCTAGTTGTGCTTGAGTTGCGATCCACTCCGGTGAAGTCGAACCTTGCCAATTAGCTTCTGGAGATCGGGTTCTCACTACCATCCAGGTGGGAATTCTTCTAAGAAAGCCCCTTCTTCTAGTCTTTATCTTGAATCTTTCTTATTGTCTTTCCCTTTCATCTTGATATCAACTCTGACATTAACAAAGCATCAGGCGGGGAAGCTTTTAATATTATGATGAAAGAGACTATCGGAGAAGGTCCCACTCTGCTTGCGTCCGCTAGCTGACGACGTGTGTAACGCATGCTCCTGTTCTGCGGTTGGTGTTATATATAGAAGTTCTTTGTTGAGAGTATCGGGTCTTCAATTAGGGCTGATCTCCTCAACGCATCCGCTATTCAATCATCTGCTCCTGATGGTCTTGTTGTCGCAGACGGTCTTCTGTTGGCAATTTAATCAACTCTTACTGCTCGAGTAGACGGTCTTCTTGGTGAGTGAATCATCTTCATCCTATAATAAATAAGGACATTTAAACCACCCATTACAGGTCAGGTCCTAAAGCTATAATGTAATTCCCTGTGACTATTGACAGGAGATCCTTCTATGCTTTCACCGATAATCACATCCAACTACATCCAGGAATCGCATCTGCCAGATGTGGTTTCGGGACCAGGCGTGTAACCTCGATAGCATGTGCCCTAGCCACCCAAGCCTATTAGTCGCTTAGATAAAGAAGGAAGCCCTTCGGAAGCTATTCTTTCCCTGATATTGGCAGGACTTACTAGCCCCTAGCTGTTTCAATGGTAGGAGCAGGGGATTGAAGAGAGACATCCGTGCTAAGAAGAAGGGACTGCAGCCCCAAGGTGTAGCATCAGTTCCAGACAATCACTCAAGTTCAAGCAAAGGCTTCTGTCCTAGGAAGAAAGGCTCGAAAGCCTAAAGCTATGATTTATACTTGCTCTCTCCCTGAAGTGGATGTGGAAAAGCGGGCGCTAATGCAAGGAAAGGAGGTGTTGTTCGTCCACTTCTGCTCCAGCTAAGAAATTACCTTGTAGTTAGAGGAAAATCAAACGTAAGCTAGAACCGGAGAAGATAAGATACTTTAGGTTTAGTCCTATTTCCTGGAAGTAGAGGGGAGTTCACTCACAGCCGGGGCTGCTTCATTCTCCTAAGCCCCAGAATAGACACCTTGCTGAAGCCCTAGGAGGGGAAGGAGTTAGTCTTCTAGTTTATCCCAGACTTATTGGAAATGGAAAGCCAGGGAATGCTACCAACTCCCTTTACTCCCACATTGGAAAGCATATGAGCTTGACTGAACTGAATAACCAGTGGGGTAAAAGAAGAAGGGATAAGATAAGACAGTACCACCCACCACTCTGTCAGTAGAAGGTTATCCAGTCGATCTTCGTAAGTAAGTAAGTAACACTTTCATCGATGATTCCTCTAATCCTCTAAAGGCTTAGAATGGAGCTGAACCGTTTATCTCTATGAAATTCTGGACGCCTCACTTCGCTCGCCTCCCTTCCGGTCGCCTCAGCTTCTGAATCCAATCTTGAACGTTCAGTTAGGCATTCACAAATTCACTTCTCTTTCAAGTTCCAATAAGATTGTTATGCTCGTGGTGACTTCTCAGTATCATTTCCCGGTTACAGGACTAGGGCCCTACTAGCCTCGGCTGATGTATGCCGTCTCGTGATTCTTGCGTTTATGGAGCAAAGGAAAATAACTCCAATCCTTCTGCAGGGCAACATGCTATATTATATGATATATCTTGGGAGTTGAAGGTCGTAGTCCCTTTCCCTCAGGCGAGTTCCTCATTTAACTTAAAAGAGGAAGGAGTCTTTGCGAATTCAGTAGCTATGCTATTTAATACACACCTGACTTCTACCTTCGTGTGTCAATGGATCTTTCACAGACTCCCTTTTTATTATGTTTCCCTATTGGTCTCATTACCATACCAAACCCTCCCTCCGATTGCCTCGTTCCCTTGCTTTGATCCTCTGTCTCTCAAACCTTCCTTAATGAAGTGGAGAATTCCTTCGTACTTGAGTGTCGCAATAAGCCCGTAGGCAAGGTCCTTACTATTTTCACGCATGACGTGAGGTTGTCTACCTCACTAGTATTTGAGCTGGAATGCTAGGCGTAGGAGTGTAACTGCCTTATCGCGCTATCTGACTTGTATGTGAAAAGCATTTCGTACTCGTAACTGATCCCTTCCTAGCGAAAGGTGTGCTCCAATGAAAAGTACACAACGCTAGTAGTGCCCCTTTTGACGACCAAGTCACAATGGAAACAATGTATCTCTCTGGGGTTGCGAAGAATATTTGAAAGCACTTTGGAACCATCACACGGATTCCAACCCAACTGCCCATGATATGGTAAGAACGGAATGGAAAGGAAAAAAATTCTATGCGCAGACGTGAAAACTCTATCAAGAGAACTAGCTTCTTTTTATTTAGAGGGGATGGTTATTCACGCACTCTTCCTCCCCACTAAAAAAAGCGATTGAGAATCTCGAGAACCTAAACAAAAATGCAGAAGTGAGCGTACCCCAAGGCTCTCCTCTCTCCCTCTTTTTTAGCCAACATCATCAACCCCATTTTTCACCTTGAATGAGTCAAAGCCAAAAATCTGATGAATAGAAGGAAAGGAGATCAGAAAAATAGGCGGACGACTTATAGTATAGGTCGGATGTTTCCGTGAGCAGTAAGCAGCAGATCCCCCCTTATTTTGGGAAAGCTGGTGGCCGCGTGTGAATTCTTTCAAGGCAAGGGGCGGCCTGATTCGACATTGTTGTTTACTCTGATCCGGTCGAGGTGGTTTTCACCAGCGCGTAGGTGGTCTAAGTTCCTATGACCAAGTGTTTCTGGCCCCTGTGAACATCTTCTCTTAATGTATTAAAGAGGGCCTCTCTAACCGGTGAAGGTGGGTGTCCACTAACGGCCATTCCTGGCTCGGCTCTGATAACGCAATTCCGGGAGGAGTCGGTAGTTGGGCACTGGATCCCTTCGGACCTGGAGAACGTGTGACGCTGAGTCGGGGTTTGGTGAACCAACAGGTCACTCCTCTAGTTGAAGTATCGGGCCCCTTTTTTGTTGCCTAGGTTACACCTTCGGAATACCCGAGAAGGGAATTTTTCTCTACTTCCCCGAATCTTCACTTTACGCCACGCCGACTCCCCTTTCGTCATAAGGCGTGGAATTAGACCAAGGGGAATCTCCATAGGAACAAGTCCCTTAGATTTCGCACATAGGAGATCGAGACACAGCCCCAGGGCTATGGGGAAAGATGTAGATCGATCACCCTAGATAGACAACTACATAGAGGGTCTCTACAGGTCAGTCTATATATTCTTTGATTTCGTTCCCCCCGTAAGATCAATATCACAACCAATGAGGTCCGCAAGTTTCACATCTAAGTAATACTCGATCTGATAGTTTACGATATAGATAGATATATATTTAACAACAACATTATAAGAAAAGATATTAATAGATATCGGTAGTTGTCCGATCGTACCCAAACAATAAGATTCCTGAGGAAAATGCACCTAAGATCAAATATTTCGAGCCGGCTTCCATGGAAAATTCAGACTTTCTTTTTGATGCTGGGATCACATAAAAACATAAACTTTGAGGCTCAATAGCTAAATACATGGCAATTGAATCATAAGCCGAGATCATAAAGAGCATACTGTGAGTAGGAAGTGGAATTAATACAATGGATTCAGAAGCATCAAACCTCTCTTGTTCGGAAGAATCGAAACACATCGAAATGGTACCAGCCGTACTTAATAATAGAAGGATTTGGCAGAAATATGTAAAATTGTCCCTCCTAAAAAGATTATTCCAGAATAAATGGGCAATAGTTAGGAGAGGTGCGCCAGCGGCGAGCAGAAGCAAGGTTATTAGATACCTCAGGGAAGCCCGGCCAGAACCACACGTGCAAGTTTCCCTGCATGTGGCTCGTCCATGATAACTTCTTCGGATTTGCGTGAACTAGCGGACCAATCACTAAGTGGGGATGCTCCCTCCAGCATGAGCGAACCTTTTCGAAAGTGGTTAGGAATGGGTGCCCCTCTCCCAGCCCGGATCCAGCCAGGTTCTATTGATCATGTCCCCTTCCCAACAGTTGGAACTTGTCTTGGGGCGTCTTTGGCTTTACAAGAGAAAGCTCGCCGTATAAAAAAGTCTTTCTCTTCCCGTCCCGGGTCATAGGTGCGTCCACATAAGAGAAAATCGCAATGCATCTTGCTCAGCAGGCGTAGCTTGGAGTGAGAGTGTAGCGGGGGTAAGGTAAGGAGGCCGCTAGAGAGGAAGGCAAACCGGCCTATTAAGCGCAGCTAAGCTTATATACGCCAGAGAAAGCCAGGTGCTGTAGGTAAGCTCTATTCGGTCCGGAGCATTGATTCCCCATAACGAATAGGCTAGCTCTATCTCTTAATTACCTATCCTGTGTTCGAGAAGGTCCCTCAGTTCCTCGGCAGCACCTCGAGGTGCATTTAGTTGTCTTACATGAGACTCGGGATATTGCCCACTCCATGGCATGACACCTTTCGCTCATCCATTCCGCCCGCCCGCCCAGACGCGACGCCTTTTCTCATTATCATCTACCGCCCTTTCATTTCTCCCCGCTATTCACGCATGAAGATCGTCGTATGTATGCTCGACTTCGGGTGTCGGTGCTATAGTATAGGTAGGAGTACATTATGGCAGGATCCATCACCCGAGCAAACCAACCCTCCTCTAAGAAGAATTGTGCTATGCCCCCCGATCCCTATAGAGCGAAAGAGTTGCCTGGTGATCCCTAGGTTGCAGCATGTTCGGTCGTTAACTCCTCGCGCAGCTGCCGCCGTTTCTAGGACTGACCGACGCCTCACCTGCACAGGTACCTACCTAGTGTCGGTCGCACATTCAACATAGCGTTCGGACTCATGTGCCTTCCAGAACCAGGGGTCTTCGAGCCTGCTGCGTACGATTAGCCAGCCTTGCGGCGGCAAAAGGATTCTAAGCCCCCCATGCTACGGTTCCCTGCGGTCCAAACCCGGTGCTGCATTAGGTTAGGGAATTGGGCGATAATAGCTCCTCTGCATCCCAAAGCGCGCTGCCCTCCTAGGCGCGCAACACTAAGTAATCCAAGCCAATCCACATTACTGACTAACGGTGGATAATCAAATTTCTTAGACGTACTAAAGACAACTCCATGAATGAGCAAAATGAAGGTTGCATTAATGAGAAAGATCTCTGGGGAAACCGCTAAAAAAAGATTGAACATGTGGGAGGATCCGAACGAATTCTGCTTTCATTTCCCACATATGGAGCACTGAGTTACTTACGGAATCTCAAATCTTGAGGCTAATTAGGGCCCCTTTGATGAAAGGTAAGCGCTTTGGCTGGCTACCTATAATATAAAGATCCTTCACTACACACTTTAGATATCTCTTTCCATCCAATAAAAGACGGCGAAGCGCCTCTAATCTAAAGGCCAAAGAGTGCTCTTTGCGCTACTACGCATCCTTACTCATAGTATAGTGCAAGTTAGGCTTGGGTATAGCAGGACTTGAACCTGCGACCATTAGGTTAAAAGCCCAATGCTCTACCAACTGAGCTATACACCCCAAAAAAATGTATTAGTAAATAAGGATTGGTGCGGAAAATCAAAGAGGGCGGCCCCTCTTCATCATATTAAAGGGGCGCGGCTTTGTATGGGCTCGTACTGCAGAGCAAGCAAAGAAAAGGTAAGGGCGGCGCTAGTACTCCTGCAGGAAAACATCCTAGCTAACGCGCCCCTTATTGAAAATTCAAGGATATTGAATGATCGATATGAGAAAGAAGTGCTCAAGCATTCGAAGAAAGCCGGCCTTACTGAACAAGAACCTTTCTTAGCTTAGTAAGGTTGCTTATTTCCACTCATTGAAGATTCTATCTAGAAAAAAAGGTCAAAGGGGGGTACTAAAACGGCTCTCACTGACACCATCTACGAGAAGGTGAGGTCGTCTTTATTTCCAGCCGCCATACGGTTTGCCTTAAAGCCTTAAAGACGGAGAAGGGGAAGAGCAGTTATCTATGTAATTACGGTGTTGGCCGGGGCGAGCACTCTCTTTTCTTTGTCAAATTCCGTCTTACCAAACAAGACTGACTTCTTACCAACCCGTGAAGGGTTGTGAGGCTGGACCAGGTATGAAGAATGAATCTATATCTGTGCACGGAAGGGCCAGCGGCCACTCAACTGTTCGAGCGCAATGCAGTGGTATTGGTTCGTTCGACAAAGGTAGAATGCCTGGTCGAAGGTCCAGTACAGTAGGTAGCAGGCGTGTTCGTTTTGGATCCCGAGTGAGAACGAGAAAGAGGCGATGCATCATCCTTGCTGCTACGTACGTTGACCTTGACTTGACAAATTCATCCAATTGAACCCAAACTCAAAGGAGGACCACAAGCTCGGGTGTCAACGAAAGAGAAAGTCTCGGCATTAATAAAATGGGGTTAGATGTGAAAGAAAGAGCCCGTCATTCAATTTTGAATATTCATAGCTGAGTTTACTGAAAGAGGGGCCAGCTCATCATAGTGATTAGAGGACACCTCTGATCATTCACCTCTAATGTGACACGTTCCCTCCCAGTTTGATCAACGGGATCAGTCGGCTAGAGAGCGGGGCTATTCTTCTTCTTCTGAGGAGACAAAGTAATCTCTTGTACTGACCGAACCCTCAGTTCGGAAGTCTTCGTCATCATGTTACAAAGCTCCAGTCTGGCGGTCAACTTGATGCGGGAGAGGCATGAGTGCAGTTCGATCTTGTGGTGTATTCCTTTGTAGTGAGTAGGGCCTCTTTCTCGTTGATCAGTCTACCTCCGCTCTATTGAAAGGTCTCCATTCCTACGGCGGTTTTGTCAATGAACCTGCGGATATGTAGGCCTTTCTTGTAGACCGATCTTCTGGCGAGTTCCCTCCTTTGTAGTAAAATATGATGATAGGCTTTGGCGATGTTACCTACCAAATAAAAGGCCTGCTAGGTGATCGAAATCGCTCAGGTCAGCGAGGACTCACTCACCTACTCCTTATCTAATACTTTCTTCTATCTACTGAATGAAAAAGGCAACCCGGCGCTGGGCTATAAGATAAGATACAGTGTACTACTTGATTGGTAAGAAAGAGCTTCCGTAAGAACTGGAAGACTCTTGTATGTACGGTAACCCTATCTTCCACTACAGGTGGACTGTTGCACATAAAGGCCGACAGAAACAACCTTTCTCAGTGCGCTTTTCAGGCGCTTAGCTTCTGCCATAAAAAGTAAGGCCATAAAGTAAGTGAAGTTGCAAGCCTAAGCCAAGAAGGTACGAATGAAGTGACGGGCCCTTTTAGAGATAGGGGCGGCTTTCTTGTGGTAGTCATTGTGAACATCTCTCCTCTTCTCTTAGCGTGCACAGTTTGCTTACGCCTTAGGCACATCTATCTTTCTTAGTTTCACGCTGGCCTAATGGATTGAATATGAATAAAAGTTAATCTTTTAGTAAGCATATATAAGCAGTTGTTTAGTTTATAAGCAATTCTTTAGTGGTCGCACCGGTACCATGGATGTTGGTTGAAGATGATGTTATGCGGCGTTCAGAACCAGTCTTGAAGTGAATGAATTAGAAAGAACGAAGAAGTAAGGAAATGAGACGACTCTTTCTTGAACTATATTATAAACAGACCTTCCCCTCCACACCAATCACGAGTTTTTCTCCATTCCTCTCATATATCGTCGTAACGCCCTTAATGCTAGGTTTTGAAAAAGACTTTTCATGTCATTCCCATTTAGGTCCGATTCGGATCCCTCCGTTGTTTCCTTTTCCTTCCTCACCTTTTCCTCGAAATGAGAAAGAAGATGGTACACTTGAATTGTATTATTTAAGTGCTTATTCCTTGCCAAAAATCCTACTTCTACTATTGGTAGGTCACCGGGTTATTCAAATAAGTCATGTTTTCCGTGGTTTTCCCATGTTACAACTTCCGTACCAATTCGGTCAATCCGGAATGGACCTGTTAAACATTCCGTTAGTGAGCCTGGTCTTGACTTTTCTGTGTGGTATTCATTCTCGTTCGGCTCTTGGAATCACATCGAGCAGTGGTGGGAATAGCTCGCAAAATCCAACCACTTCACCTACTTCATTGCCCCCAACCCTTTCTCGTACCTCTATTGAAACAGAATGGTTTCATGTTCTCTCATCGATTGGTTATTCCTTTCCGTTCGTATCTCTTTCTCCAATTTCGGTCTCGATTAGTTCACAAGATTGAATGGGCCAATTCTCCTCCGGACCCTCGATTCGATTGTTTTCTAAGAAGGTTGAGCCGGGTACGTAAGCCACGTATCTGGGAGGAACTTAAAAAAAAGAAGGGCTTTCGGTTTTTTCACCTCGTTTTGTGGTCTTGCAGCTATTTCAATAAATAAGAATATAAAAATATAATAGAAGACTTTTAGAAGAAATATTCTATATATGTCCAATCCCCAGTGGTGGTGGGACCAACCAAGATGTATGTCGTCCAACCCAACCTCAGACTCTTTCTTCCCGACCTATTTGACTCTCTAGCCGCAGTTATAGTTATTTAGGTGGTATCCCGAGATTGAAGAGATCGAATTCCTCCAGGGAACACATGAAACAAAGATATGAAGTGGGTAAATAGAAGCGGAAAATAGATGTTTCCAATTCATCAAAATGAGAAGCTTTTTCTACATCCATATGATCTACTAAAGTAGATCGTATTGCCCCATATAATAAAAGCAGATCTTGGTCCATGGAATCCCAAGAAGGTAAGAACTCCAACCTGTCCGATACTTCTTTGGCCAAATACGTTATACAAGTGGGACCTGCGCTATGCGCAAGCTGTGCGAAAAACTGCTTCTTTTTTCCGGTTCTGAAACAACTTGGGCGAAATTGGGTTCTACCGGGAAACCATGGATTTTTTAGTTTTCGCCATTGGTTACTTGTTGAGCCACTTGAATGGAATGAGATAAGAATCTCTGGAGATCTTTCCTCTCCACTTACTCGTAACAGGCTTTCTCTCTGTAGACGACTTCTTCCAAATGGCATAATTGGGAGATTGATTCCTCGATCTTCAAAGAAAACTGACTCCTCCTACTCCCTCTTCTCTTTTAGGATAGGATCATCGTTGGTCCTTCTTTCACTAATGATCTAATGATCTCACCATTTTCTAGTAGTTCTAGCGAACGCGCGAGGGACTATCCTTTCTATCGCTTGCCCTTTCTTTTCACTCTCAAGACAAGGCTCTCTCTCTTTTATAAAGCGAAGCAAAGCGCATGGCGCTGAAAGCTCAATAAACACAGACGAACACGATGTAGGGCATAGCATAAATGAAACCGCTGATCATTTCATAAAACATATATGCTTTCCCTTTCTCGATGATTTTTTTGGGTGACTCACCAACCGACCCATTGATCGATGACATAATGGTACGAACAAATCAAAGTAATTGGATTTGGTAGTTCTCCATCTCTCTTTAGCCCTTTGTATATGTTCATAAATGGGTGTGCACCTCCAGATGGGCGGGGGCCAGCCTCCCACTCTCTTATCTTATGCATCATTTATTAGCTTAGCAGGCTTGGGTGGAATCGTGCAATAAGCCTCTCTCGACCCTCCTTTTCTCATACGTCTTTATGAAAGCCTCTCGCCTTTCGAGATCGGTCCATCATCAGCCTAGTCAGATCTTCTTGTTTGCCCGCTTTGATTAGGCTTCCTTTAATGGATTTGATCGGCATTTCGTGCCTTCCTGCTGATTTCAACCTTTTACCAGGGTAGTGTAGTAAGGTTAGAGGCACAACTAGAAGAGTTGGCCCTCTTTTGATTTTTTGATCAATTCGATTGCAGTCTCCGAAGTCCTTCTTGATCGATGGCCCCATTAGCATTAGTGCTAATTAGCAGTCGCTTTTTTTGGAAGGCGAGATACTTATGTGTGACCGCGGATTCCACGGTAGCAGTAGTTCTAGCTCTACATTAGGAGCATGGGGGCTCTATCTAAAGGAGGTAAAGACCCCTCCCATAGTACAGTACGATGCAGCTGAAAAGCTAAATAGTCTACCGCGCTTCGCTTCGCTTTTGTTGTGGAGCTCACTGCTTTTAGAGTAGTGCTTGCAGCTTGCTGCTTTCTGTTCAAGCGGAGCTCGCTGTCTACTCCACGAGTCGCCATAGCTTCGCCTACACCACTTGTATATAGACAACAATAGCGCCCAGGATTTGCCCTTCGCGTAGTTTCATTGAACCTTCCAACTTCACTTCATGGCCTGTGCTAAAGAAGCGTGTCTTAACTAATTCCTTTGAACTCATTTAAGCTATTCTACCTCTCGATATCTCCTCACCTTGCACCTTTTCTTTCTTTTCCTCATCCCATGATCATTTCCCATGTCGTGGAAGTGCAGCAGTGCTCCTTCATTCTTCATAACGACTATAACCAAGCTGCCAACCAATAAAGCAAGCACCTTCATGGACTGAGACCGTGGAAGCTCCGTTAGCACCTTAAGGCTGTCTTTATCCTGAGAACCCTCGGGAATATTCAGAGACTCGGCTGATGCTTCTAGGCCCACATTCAGAGACAGACCAAGCACCTCTCTTACCCACTCACTATCTAATAATAATAAACCGGACTGGCTTATTATCCGAATGAGATCAGAAAGAGAGGAGGTAGCCCAAATCTTCCAATAGGCGCATACGAAAGGTTCTGAAAGAATTGAAAAAGCTCTGAAAAGAAACAACCTAACCTGAGGAACTACCAACAACGGAAGAACTAGCAACAGCGGGAGAAACCTTTTCTAACCTCAGCTTCACCCCCTTCCTCGGGATTCTTTCTTTGATGATATGCCCTAAGCCCCTTTCAGAAGAACGAAGTCATTGGTGCTTTGCATAAGGGGTAAGCGTGCCATAAAGACTATTGGTACCTATCATAGACTTGACTCATTTTATGGGCTTGAATTCCTTTCCCCGAGTTAGAGGGGTTTTCTGAAGGTCTTCCTCAAGGGCCACTTGGTTCTCAAAAAGACTGTTACCCCCGACAGAGTAGAAGTAGGCAAACGGATGTTTCTAGGGGGAACTACGGGAGACGGAGACAGGTGGTTAGGCGATATTCTAACTTCTGGCTCATCGCAATTCCATTTCTTAAAGTGCAAGTCCAGTTTTCTCTTTTTATGAAAGTGAAAGTCAGGTTAGCCCCTTCTTTCAATTCCAAAGATGCTCTCAAATTGCTGTTAAGATTATTTTACCCTAAGGCTTCTCGCGGTCAGGCAAGCGTGGCAGAGCGTAGCATGTATCCAGCCATCCGAACTACTTACTGAGGGGCAAGCACCAACGAATTACTCACTTCATTTACAGCGCGGGGGAGAGATAGAGAGGGGCCAGTAATAACTCACATCCGGGGTAAAAAGGTCCTACTTCCTTACTCACTCAAGTCATTGCTTTGACCGAACCATAGGCAGAAAAGAAAACATTTTTTAAATACTTGTTACAGGCCTGACCAAGAGCGCAAAAGAGCTTTATTTATAATTAGAGTAAGGGCACGCCATTTGCAATGCCTTTTCTTGCTTTCGACAGGACCCCCTTCCGACAGGATAAAAAAGATTACGTCAATGCCAATTGCCAATGATATAGAGTTTCTAGCGATTACGACTATAAAGGGTAGGAGATGAATGAAAGAATTGTACTACAACTGCTGAAGAGAGATCAGAGCTAGTACTAGAGAAAGCGATAGCGGACAAAAGAGCTCAAAGCCTTAGATTTCATGTCGACTTTGGACCAAACCGCTTTCTTTGGCAGAGCACTAAAATCAGTAGAGACACAGGGGATATGGCAGTTAAAAAGATCTCTTTTTGTGTGAAACATACTTGTCTGATCCATTTGAGGAAGACTTATCTTCTTCCGCTGTGAACAAATCCCCGGCATCATGATCCGCTGCTCAGATGCATCTATAAAAACGAACATCGCTTCCGCAAGCCATTGGGGGAAATTCCAGAACTTCCATTTTCTTTCTTCTACACTAGGAACATAGTCGCGGTTGTCGCTTCGCTTCCTTTGCCACCGGCCATCAAGATCAAATCAGAGCTCAAACCTAGATTGCGCGAGATCCTTAAACGAGGAAATCAATGATAGAGCAAGCGCGAGCCAAAGAGAAAAAGAGCCCTTTCAAATCGAATAAAGAAGGGGTCAGCTGAGCTCTAACTGGTTAAACCCGCTTTGGTGGCCTGCCCCAAGTCTTGCCCATAGCGGACTTCTTTGCTAGATGATATTGAATAGTATGACTAGAGTTCAATCCCTCATAAAGTCATAGTACGACTACAGGGAAAGAGATCTAAAAGTAGCCTTTTACCCCGTTATTCGATGGTGAATGCAGCCTAGCTCTCCCCGTTCAATAGGCTAAGCCTATCCCTTTGCCGTAAAGCTAAGACAGAACTCAGCTAGGACCAAAGAGTGGATTGCCAACCGGATGAAAACCGAAGAGAGCATTGCCAGTTTCATTCAAGTGTTTTCTCAATTGAGAAGTCAACCAACAGGTCAATCCTTCCCTTATATCATATCCATTTTACACAGTCTTTGTTTAAATAGTGTAAATAGTGCGAGACTTTCAACTAATGAAATATAAACCAGCTAGTTCAGTCAGATACCCGGCTAAACAACCTCTAAAGCAGCTATCGGAGCAGTAGCAGCTTGAAATTCGCATAGCAAAGACGATGGAATTCCCCACTTTCTAATGCAATACGATAAAGCTTAGGGAGTCAGCTAGTCCAACATCAGTCATTCTAATGGAATATCTGGAATATCGAACTAGGAATTGAAAGACTTTCTTTCTTTATATACGAGTCAATTACATACGGAAATATCGAGCAGTAAATGCTATACCGGAAACACGATATCTAAAGTCAATCTCAGTGAATTCCGTACCAAGCAGTCCAACCAAAACCTAACAGTATTTCAGATCTATCCTATAAAGGTAGTCCAACACAAGTAATCGATACTACGCCTTCGACCTTTGAGAAGTTACTTTGTGAAATAGGATTGATCCCTTGTACAATTTCTTCATTTTAGATAGCTAGAGCTAAGCCTGTCCTAAGAATGAGTCGGGTAGTTGTTCCGTAACACCGCTAGTCTACGACTACTAGTCGTTCCATTGTTGCACCACCCCAATGTGTGTTGCGTAGTAACTGCCTAGCTGTCTGTTACGTTTTCAAACCCTTCCGAACAACCACCTCTGACGCAGAGACTACGAGTGACGGACAACTAAACGACAATGAGTGGTTGCTTTACCGTCTTGTTCCGTCGCATCAAAGAATCCGTCGATTCCAATTCCACTATAGGAAGTGCTGTTATGATATATTTTCCTTCTCCTCTTCATTAATAGCCTGGGAACTGAGATTCTTAATTAGAGTATGGCAGGTCCGTCTTTGACCTTTGACCGGTTCAGGTTCGGGACTCGTTCTATGACCGTACTCCTATGTTTTGGGAGTCTGAGAAAGCTCTTCGTCCGCATTCCTTCTATCAGGCCAAGCCTAACAAGCCTTGGAAGTCGGCTAAGGCGTAATGCTCCCTATTTTCTATGCTAGCTTTTGGGTCTGCTAGCGCTTCGATGCTTTCGATTCTTCTTTCTAGGCTATTTCGTACATGTAAGCTTTCGAAGTCATATATCAAATGAGTGGATATCAGGAATGGTCCCACATCCCGTTCTCCCTTCATGCTAAGACCACTTTGTGTACCGCGTCTTCTATCGCTATCTACAGTGATTCTCCCGTCTAATTAGAGTGAGGACTCAGCAGGAATAGCCGGACGCGAGAGAAAGACAAAAACAAGGTTTCTCGCGGCCCTATCGAATCCGTTCCCGAGTTAAGGTCACTTCACAAGTTGCCTTCTCTGGTCTTGCGGCGCACTCACTCCCTTTCCTTCCGCTCACTTCTGGACCTTTCGCTCCCGGTTAGTTCTCTTTGGCCCGGTCTATTATGTCTGATATGATATCATATAGCTAGGAAAAAGGGATCTACTAGTCATCGCCTTTGAGCTGGGAAAAGCATTTACCTGGAGTCGGCTATTCCTGATTCAGCAAAGTAAAGAAGCCTTGATCCCAAGACTAGCTGCGTCTTTTTCGACTAGTGCGTTGTTGCCTAGCCTTGGTCACTGACTCGGTCATGAAAGACCTTTCGAGTCGAACTCAAGTGGAAATAATCAGACTGCTTCCATACCTTATCTCAGGTTATCCTTTAGTGCAGGTATGGGCACTATCCTCGCAGTAAGGGAGAGGGGGATACTTGTTTTCTAACTCTGATAGCAGTCAAGTACTAGCTCTAACTGCTTACTGGAAGAGCAGAGAGTGCTTTTTATCTTTAGTAGAGTTAGTCGACTTAAGGGGGGCACTTTCAGGGAATATAATATCATCACCATTAAGAGAAAAAAGCTCAAGTGATTGTCTCTTTGCTAGAGCAGAGCCACTGGACACTGGAAGGGAAGGGAGGAAGTCTACTGCTCCCTTTCCTTAAAGACGAGTAAGTGCCGATACTACACTTTACTTAGCCGAGTCAGTCCCATTCATTAAAGATGAGAAGCTTGTATTGGAGTGCGCTGTTTCAATGACTAGAGGAGCAGCAAGAGCATCCAGTGTTTCAATAGTAGGGATAAAATAACACTACAGGCAGAAAACAGCATAAGAAAGAGAATCAGTATACTAGAAAGCAGGAAAGAAGCTTGCTATAAAATCACTTTTCCTCGGAAAGGCAGCAAAGAAGTCGATTTAAGAGAGTACGGGCAGATCAAGTGAGGAAGATAGAAACAGGGATTAGTCTACAGCTTTAAGGAGAGATCCTTTTGAGTAGGGCATCTAACTCAACAATCACGAATAAGAAGAGAGTAGAATCTAGTTACAGTCCAGCTATTACTTGGCATACAAAGCAGAGCGAAAGTGATTGATTGTCTCAATAGAACCGAAGTGTTGGAAGGGAAGCACCAGGAAGAAAAGCCAATCCATAACTAAGAATAGCAGTAAAGCTGGAAAGAACAAGAGAGCATCAAGTTCGAAAGAAGAGATTGCAGTGCCTTATAACCTAAGAAGATGTCTACAGCTTATCCCTTTCCCAAAAGAAGGTTATTTAAGTGCTAGTGCAGGTATGGGACAGTTTGTAAACACTGGTTCGTTTAGAAAACTCTTATTGCTTGAAAGCACACACAGCACACAGTAGGAGAGTTCAAGTGTGAAAGCAGTGTACTCATGCCCCTGAGATAAGGTATGCTTTTAGTGTGTTCTCTAATTAGAAGAGCAGGAGCAGCAAGCACGGCTTAGGCGGAAGCAGATGTTGATGCTTGCCTTGCTGACTCTTCCATTGATTAGTGAAGTGGACTACGGAAAGGCAGGACATTCATGTTGATAGATTAGTTTAGTCAAGCGCCGAAGCCTGGGCCTGGAACTGGCTGGGGAATACTCCATGGATAATCGAAAGTGAGTGCTACGTTCCCCCGGTTCCGGATTAACAGTTAGGTCAGGTTCTAGGGAGGCATTGATTACTTGCTCGTATTGGTTCCGTACCCTCTTCGCCAGATGGATCAGATGTAGGTGGCTTGGAAAAAGCAGTTCCGCTCTTCTCTCTGGTTCTTCACCAATGAGAGAATTGATAACTTCTCGTAGTGCCGGGAAATCGCGATCAATAGTTGTATGTAATGTTGAGGAAAGAGATTCGGATGAAAGAGGAAACGTTTAGTTGAGTGGCAGATCAAATCAAAGCTTGCAATCCTTTATAGTATAAGCTGTTAATAGGCTCTAATAGACAACCTACCCATCTACTCTGGATAAACCGTGGCACCTTCCCTATGTGTCAGGGCCATTTTTCTCTAAGGCTTAAAGCCAATCAGTCATAGCTTGTTGCCAGCGATCCACGGCTTCCAAAAAAGGTTTGAGGTTCCCGCATGAACACTGGAAAGAAAGGCATAGATATATCAGAAATCAGGTATGGAATGATAGATCAATCTGAAAGATGAGGCATGAATGCTAGAAGGCCAGAAACCTTCACTTCCAGTCGTTCCGGTAAGTCAAGTTCTGTTGGACCCTCTTTGCCCTCACTATTGAAGCTTAAACAACGAACCTCTCACGTTTCACTGTTTAGTGCTTAGTCCTTCTCAAAAGCCTAATTCGTTCACCAGCTGCCGGCTGTTCTATCATTCGAATCTTCCTTCCTCCCGTCTTGCAGGATCCTGTACCTGCTCTTGGTAAGGGAGGCTTTAGTCTCGGAAGTTTCCTAGCATTGGAGTTGGATCGAATCTTCATTCATTCTGAAGGCATAATCTTTCGTGAAAAGTGGAGGTGAAAAGTCAATCTCCCTATAGGTCAACACCAAGGCAAGATCGATTCAAGTACAAGCAATTGCATCTATGCCTTTTCAGAACGGACTCCAAGAAATTCAATAGCAGCTCTTCCTCCAACTGCATCGGAGTCGTTGGCAGCCACTTTATGGCTTACATGTCCTTCTTTTTCTTCCTTTTTCGCAGCTACCTATGAGTGAGATGAGGATTCGTTTCACTATGTTCAACTCATATGGTCAATTCAACTAGAGTTCCGACATTCTATTGATTGATGCCCTCCCTTTCATAGCTTTCGGGAAGACTGAACTAAGAATTGGTTCTGAAGGTTGTGGTGCTTTTGAGGAGCAAAGAGGAATCTGATCAGAGCTTAGATAAAGGTTCACTTCACTAGGATAGATGGGCCCTTCCAGTCCTTTTCAGATTGTAGGACTGTAGTACAAGAAGAATAAGTCAGCACAAACAAGCACTACTACTATGATTCAAAGCTCTATTGTTCTAGTCCCTTTGGTCTTTAAACAAGGCATTGTGACCCTCCAATGTTTTCATTGAATAATAGGATCAACTACTAGTTGCTTTTCCTGTGCGGTGGTCTTTGATGAGTCACATCTGACTTGGGATTTGAGAACACTCAGACTGAGTGGACGAAGGCAGGCAGGGATGGTTCAGCAGATGAACGAGTGATTAATACTACAAGAGGTATCTCGTTCGACTTGCACTTGCATTTGAGAAGTATATCCTTAGCTTTCTCTCGTCTGAGCCAGGATCACGAATTACGGGCAGCAATCAACTTACAGAAAACTAAGAACAATGACTACGCCCTCTACCATGAAATCGATTCCTGCCACTACTTTTTGAGTATCCCACTCCTCTATTGGTTGAATTCATACAATAAAGTGAAATGAAAGAAAAGAGGGAACGCGACATCACAATGAGATCTTCATCTAAAAACTAAAAGAAAGGGGGATTGGGGAGGGGCTAAGGATTATAGGGGAATCCGAAGACTGCGTATAAAGGACTGTTTTTCCACGTGCATCAATCTGGGCTGCTTTTAGGAGTGATCTGTTTATCCAACTAGTTTTATCGTAATAGAAGAAGAATCAGAACGTCCAAAGAGTCCCATGCCTTTCTTGGTCGGACCAAGCCAACTATTTCCGACAAGTCTTTCCTCATTTTTCGAGCAAGAAGCGGTAGAAAGAATAGAAAAAAAAGAATGAAAAGAAAACTCCTTGTGTACCAATATGGTTCGAATTTTCATCCTAGTGCTCCCTCTAGGTATTCCCCCAACGATTGGGAGGAACTTTCGTTTTCCAAATCCTCTCCATCGGAACGGAGTACTTCCGTAGGGGCCCCTAACAGTCCTGCATCTGATGCAGAAGCTGCATTTGACCAAGGGGAGCATCTTTTCTCAAAGATTTATAATGAACTAGAGCATCGGATGAATGACGCTGAATGGAACTTCCTGACGGGAGCAATTTGGATTATTTTGTCCGTGTGAATTTGCTGCGCGAAGAAGAGGTAGGGCCGCTAGACCCCTCTTTTCTGGCCGAAGTTATCATGGATTTGCAACTTCCCAGTCCAATTATCAGTTGGTATTGGGAGGAAGCCTTCAAATTCATCCTCTTACTACACGGGTTCCTGTTGTAGTGTGTAGTTTTGCTGACATGCTAGGTCTTTTAGTAAGAGAATACCATCAAATCTAGAGAATATATATCGTAATGTTACATGGGTTAGGCAAATTAATATTGGATCGGGAATCAAAAAGGGAAAAAAAAGGAAATCCGATTTCGGTAAGATTTGATCTGAATCGTAGTTCAGATTCAAGTCGGTTCGTTGAGTCTACAATTCATGCATCTATTTTTTTCATCCTCCTTTCGTTGACCTTTCAAAACCAATTAAAAAAGGGGGGATTTCTTTGACTTTGTTAAAACACGCTCTTATTCTTATCTTTATTCTGCTTCTTTCAGTCTTTTTTATGAATGAACTATATAACGCAGTCGTTCCTTTCCTAGCTAAGTCGGGGGACAGCGGAACTAATTCACTGCCGGGTCCCTCCGATCAGAATTCCATCTTTCACTTAATAGAGGAGGGGGAAGTTCCTTCCGAGAGCCGGCCTAAAATCAACAGAGACCCGGAGTTCTGTATCAGCTTTAAGAATGCTTGCGATTTAGAAAACGATATTTACGAGATAATGGAATAACTTTTGTGCGAAAAAGGAGTAGTTGACTTGAGTCAACGTGAGATCAAAGAGAGGCGGAAAGCTTTCTTTCAAACGTTTGGGATATGGAACCCATACCCCCGAATCGAAGACTCACAGCGATTTTAAAGAGCCTCCGCTCTAGGGGAGTGAATAGCAGTAACTTCAAACAATTTGAAAAACACATCAAAAAGATTCTTGTTAGAGAATGTGCAGTTTGATTCTAGTGTGAAATTTGGTTAGATAGAGATAGTGGGTTTTATTCATGCCTTTCCATAAAAAATAAAAAGGGAATAAAAATAGAAAGATGAAGGAACAAAGTTGACACAATCCCTTTCTTTCCGTTGGTCAATAACCAACAAAACAAAATCGTTTAGTTCTTCACTACTCGTATAGGAAGGCCTCTCTTTCTGTATGGGGGATCCTTTATTCTCAATAAAGATGCCTCAACCGGATATATTCACTTATTTCACACAATTCTTCTGGTCATTCCTTTTCCTCTTTACTTTCTATATTGCCATATGCAATGATGGAGATGGACTACTTGGGATCAGCAGAATTCTAAAACTACGTAACCAACTGCTTTCACACCGTACGAACAACATCCGGAGCAAGGACCCCAACAGTTTTGAAGATATCTTGAGAAAAGGTTTTAGCACCGGTCTATCCTATATGTACTCCAGTTTATTCGAAGTCTCCCAATGGTGTAAGGCCGTCGACTTATTGGGAAAAAGGAGGAAGATCACTTTGATCTCTTGTTTCAGAGAAATCAGTGGCTCACGAGGAATGGAAAAGAACATATTCTATTTGATCTCGAAGTCCTCATATAGCACTTCTTCCAATCCTGGATGGGGATCACTTGTAGGAATGACATAATGCTAATCCATGTTCCACACGGCCAAGGAAGCATCGGTTTTTAATCTCATTATGACATGGTCGTTCAGAAGAGATTCTTTCTCGATCAGAATAGTGGAATGGAAGACACTACAAGAAAGATATACTCCTTTTCAAATCGCCCCGTGAAGACAGACGTTCAGAAAGGTTCTCGAGATTCTCAATCGCTTTTTTTAGTGGGGAGGAATAGTACAGGAAGGGACTGAGACCAAGCCGAGCCACTAGTAGAGTAAGCCCTTCCCACCTGTCAAAATGAATTGCAGCCTCAACTAGAGAGATCAAACTGCGCCTTTGATGTTAGGCCCCGGCGAAAAGTTTTCTGAAACCGAACTGAATGGAATTGTTACTTTTAAAAATGCTTTCTCAAAAGAAAGAAGGTCTATTTTCCCACGTAGTTCGTCGGTCAAACCAAGAATTCTCTTCTCGAAGTAATAGCGAGATCCTTTTCTAGTTAGACTTCTTGCAATGAAAGAACCATCCCTTCCTATTTGTTTGTCCTGTCAGATAGAAAGAGGGACCCCAAAGAGCCTTCTTTACCACTTTAGGGGGCGGGGGTGAAGGGGGGGGGGTTACATGCAACCGAGGAAAAGTTGTTTATGATTGAATCTCAGAGGCACTCTTATCATTTGGTAGATCCAAGTCCATGGCCTATTTCGGGTTCACTCGGAGCTTTGGCAACCACCGTAGGAGGTGTGATGTACATGCACTCATTTCAAGGGGTGCAACACTTCTAGTTTGGGCCTAATCTTTATCCTATATACCATGTTCGTATGGTGGTGCAATGTTCTACGTGAATCCACGTTGGAAGGACATCATACCAAAGTCGTACAATTAGGACCTCGATATGGGTTTATTCTGTTTATCGTTTCGGAGGTTATGATCCTTTTTGCTCTTTTTCGGGCTTCTTCTCATTCTTCTTTGGCACCTACGGTACAGATCGGAGGTATTTGGCCCCCAAAAGGGATTGCGGTTTTAGATCCTCGGGGAAATCCCTTTTCTTAATACTCTTAATCCCCTTTCATCCGGAGCTGCCGTAACTTGGGCTCATCATGCTATACTCGCGGGGAAGGAAAAACGAGCAGTTTACCCTTTAGTAGCTACCGTTTCACTGGCTCTTGTATTCACCGCCTTTCAAGGAATGGAATATTATCAAGGCCCTCCACAATTTCGGATAGTATTTATGGTTCTACCATTTTCTTAGCAACTGGCTTTCATGGTTTTCATGTGATTATAGGTACTGATGCGGGCCCAAGTGTGGAGGAGCGGGCCATGTTATATTTGGAGGCCCAAGATCGCGTGACAAATGGGGATTCACTAAAATGGCTTTAACTTGGGCTACGGGGTCCGTTTTGGGCGTGCGACCAGTCAAAACGATGTGAGGAAAAATCCCATTTTGCTGCAAACGCCTTTGGCGGTTTGGGTGGACGTTCGTGCCCAAAAAAGGCTTATTTCTATGAGTATTTTTCATTTTTATGTTTTTTGGGCTTTTTGCCAACTTTTGTTTTGTTTTAGTTTTTGGCCCAAGTGTATTTTGGGGCCTGTTTCGAATTTATAACTGTATTTATATGATGGTTATGAGGTGATAATGAGGGGATTTCAGTTTTGGAAAAAACAGTTTTTCACTTCAAATTCCGTGCCCTTTGGGTTGAATTTTGGGGTTTGGACAAGTTCATCACGGGTATTCGTAGAATCAACGTGATTGATCTTACATATCGTTTCTACTCTACATCAGGTACTCTTTTCTCGATCGTATGTGGTATACGCCAATATCTTGGTCATCTGACCAAGGAGCATCACGTTGGCTTTGAAGCAGCTGCATGGTACTGGCATTTTGTAGACGTGGTTCGGTTATTCACATTTATCTCTATCTATTGGTGGGGAGGTATATGAAGGAACGAATCAGTGGATTGAAGAATTCAAGCTCGAAGACAAAGATAAGCGGGCTTTTCCAAAGAATTACTGCAGCTTTCCCACTCCCTTTGATTATCATATACATATAAAAAGTCTCTTCCACTTTCTACTATCACACCCTCAATTTCCACTTGCGGAGTTTTACCGTGAGGCGTGTGATCAAACCAGAATCTGAGACACTAGTAATATCGAACGACTCTATATGATTTATTTAAACGTTTTCCAAAAACATTTGTTTAACCATTCATAGTTATTTTCAAATTGTCTTAGTTTCAAAGTTGAGCGGAAGCATTAGAGTAAAGTAAAGTAACGGGCGCCAACATAACCGCCAAAACCAAAAATCCCAAACAATATTCATAAATAAGACTCGATAAAAATGTCTTGATCAAATGCAAGTGAGTGCACCTAGCGCTCCTAGCGTCCTGAGAAACATGTAAAAAGTGTCAACATTAAAGAAGAGGGAGTTCACATGTTTTTATAAGTTCACAAGTTTGGTTAAAAGTTTTGTTTTCCCCGTTATCCCTAACCCGGGATAACGATATAGTTCCATTATTCCTAACCCGGAATAATAATGTTGGTTCCATTATTCCTAACCCGGAATAATAATGTTGGTTTGTAATTAAGTTCAATGTTAACATGTAGGTAGCGAGCCTAAAGTTACGTCACATAAGAGTTCGCGATCGAAGCTGACTGTTGTTGTCTCAGTGTTGCCAGGTCTATCACTAACCATGGCGAACGTTAGGCCAAATTAATCATCCGTTGACCATTCCCGGTCGGCTAGCGCGACTAGCTCGGGTGGGGCTTGTCGGGCCCAGTGGTACTACTTATAATTTCCCCGCTATCTAACCCAATACTAACGATCTGAGGGTTTGTTGAGGACTTCCGTGATATAGCTGCTTAGTGACCATAACGTACATTAACATTAACTTAGTTACCGAGTAGTTTAACGACGTTAATTTCGCATAACGTAAAGATAGAGTTATAAAGTGTATACATGTTTCTCCCCCTGTTGTTTAAACCGGATAAAATAGGGGCCGTGAACTCGCCTTTAATTGCTCGGTTAGAGTAACACAAAAGTAGCAAATGATGGGACCGCTAATCGCGTCCTAATATGTCAACCGATTTAAAGTTAGTGTGTGAACACACTGATACAAAACCCTACGCATAACTAACACACAGTGCGGCACACGCAATAACCAATTCGAAAACACAATCATGCATGCAAAGTATCATCATACCGAAATAATGATCAAACCAACTTGTCATAAACACAGATTAACTCATACAACACTTTGGTACACACAAACGCAAATTATCATGTTTCAGCTTGTACGCCCATAATTGGGCTGTTTTCGAGGATTTTTATAAAATAGTTCCAACGTTCCAAAAATTCCAATTTTTTACAGGAGGTGTCAACTAAACTGTAGAATTTTATGTAAACTTTTTAAGTCCTAACGCTTTACCAATTATTTATAAACATTTATATACTAGGCTGCAGTCAGATTCGTCGTTTTCTGACTGCAGTCCACGGGAAAAATCATTTAAAAATCATCGTTCGTCCAATTAACAAAATTTCAGAGGGATTTTTCCAGAAATTCCTGTCTCCAGTTACTGTACAATTTTCGTGACCCAACCCTCTACAGACTATGAGATTCGACTCGATAAACAACTAGCAAATTTTGCAGAATTTACGCAGCTTCAGCTGCTGCACTAAATTACCACTTAAAAATAGCAAACGACCTCAAAAAAATATGATCTGGCACATTAGAAGCGTTTTTCAAAAATACACGTTTTAGGCTTCAGAAAATCCACTTTCCGATAAATAATGATCAGGTTACAGCCAACTGAAGTTGGCTGTAAATGCCATTCAACAACCTGTTTTCGACTTTTATCGCATTAGAACATGCTTAAACGATCAAGACGCTTAATAATAATGATCAAGAACAGGTTTATTTGTCAAATATCATCATTTATATCAATATTCATGCAAACCCTAATCATATAACATGATCTTTATCGCTAAAACGCAGCCTATGATTTTTGTATTCATCATAACATTACAATCGCAAAAACTCACACAATTATCCGAACTAATCATAAATCATAACACTTTTCAAACCAATGATCCTACCATTACCATAATCATGATCAAGATTACACAAACCCTAATGTGATTTGCAAAACAATTAAACCATAACCTTGAAACGATGATGATTAGCGAACCGGGACAAGATTGGAATCAATCCGGAAGGTTGGAGGCTTGCGATCGTGAGAGAGAGGGGGGGGGGCTGCCATCGGTTCTCTTAGGACTAGGTTTTCTTGTTTTTTTTTTAAACACAACTCATGCATACATGTACATATATAGCACACGGGAAAAGAAGGGGAAAGGGGTAGGGGGCGGTTTGGGTAAGTAGCTTGGGCCTCAAGTTTAGGTTAGTTCCTTGGGCCGCAAGGAGGTGAGGTCGACACGTTTCACGGCTCGGTTCGGTTCGGCTATTTGGTTATTAATTTTTTTTATATAACTAATAATCGCGAAATCAAAGCGTGATATAATAATCCACCAAATCTACAAACGTCTATTAACACATAGCACGTAATTCACCCAATGAATTCACAAAGTTAGCGTCGTTATTGCGAGCGTGTAATTTAATTCTCCGAATTAAATTAGCGTAGGAATGAATAACCGTGAAGTAGCGCGTTTAAGATACCTGAAAAGCCGGGATGACACATTATCCCCATGTTGAAAGAATTTTCGTCCCGAAAATTGAGTAAACGCGGTTTAGAATGCAACACACAAAGATTCAGTTTGTTAGCAATGGTATAAGAAATTCCCAGGCTGTCACATCATCCCCATGTTGAAAGAATTTTGTCCCGAAATTTAGTTGGTGTTAACGTTAGATTGCTGCTCAGCTGCAAAAAGGTGTGGATATTTGCTTTTCATTTGGTCCTCTCTTTCCCACATGAACTCCGGTCCACGCTTAGAGTCCCAACGAACCTTGACAATCGGTATCTTGCTGTGCCTTCGTGTCTTAATCCATGATCTCGATAGGTTGTTCCAAAAAATGCAGTTGCTCATCCACTTGAATCTCATCCAATGGAATAATTAGGGTCTCATCTGATAGACACTTCTTCAGATTGGACACGTGAAAAACGTTGTGAACTCCACTGAGTTCGGCAGGAAGTTCTAATTGATAAGCTACGGGCCCGATACGCTTCGAGATCACAAATGGGCCTACGTACCGTGGGTTTAGTTTGCCTCGTTTCCCAAAACGGATTACACCCTTCCAGAGTGACACCTTTAGTAGGACGCGGTCGCCTACTTAAAATTCGAGCGGTTTGCGTCGTTGATCAGCGTAGCTTTTCTGTCGATCTCGTGCTGCTGCCATGCAGTTTATGATTTGCACAATCTTTTCAGTAGCCTCAAGTATCAACTCAGGACCTGTGAGTTGACTGTCACCGACTTCTGCCCAACAGACCGGTGATCTACATTTGCGACCGTATAGTGCTTCAAATAGTGCTGCCTGAATACTCGTATGGTAACTGTTGTTATACGAGAATTCCACTAAAGGCCGATGGATTTCCCAATTGTTCCCGAAGTCTACCAGACATGCCCTAAGCAAGTCTTCCACGGTCTGAATGGTCCTTTCACTTTGACCATCCGTCTGAGGGTGATAAGCTGTGCTTATATCTAAGCGTGTACCTAATGCTTTCTGAAGTGACTGCCAAAAGTTGGACGCGAAACGAGCATCTCTGTCTGAGATGATGGACGTTGGCACCCCGTGCCGAGAAACTACTTCCTTAATGTAGATGCGAGTCAAATTATCCATCTTATCTGTTTCTTTGATCGCTAGGAAGTGTCCGGACTTAGTTAGACGATCCACGATTACCCAGATGGTATCGCAACCACCTGGAGTTCGTGGGAGTTTAGTGATAAAGTCCATCGAGATTGATCCATTTCCACACTGGGATCTCAGGTTGTTGAAGTAGCCCTGATGGCTTCTGGTATTCCACCTTGACTTTCACACAAGTCGAACACTTGCTCACGTAGGTAGCTATATCCGCTTTCATGTTGGGCCACTAGTACGCGGCTTTAAGGTATTGATACATCTTATCTGAACAAGGATGGACAGAGTATCAGGATTTGTGAGCTTCGTCCATAACTAGCTTTCTGAGGTCTCCGTAGAGAGGTACCCATATACGATTCATGAAATACCGGGCACCATTGGGTTTCACTTCCCAATCGCGTTCCATCTTTCCCACAGATTCGGCCTTGATGCTTTCTTCCTTAACTGCTTCTAGCTGCGCGTCGCGTATCTGTTCGGGTAACCCCGAATGAATCGTGAACTGTAGTGCTCGTACCCGACGAGGTTTCAAGTGCTCCTTTCTACTGAGGGCATCAGCTACCACGTTAGCCTTACCCGGGTTTTACCAATGGCACATTCATAATCGTTTAGGAGTTCGACCAAGCGACGCTGTCGCATGTTCAACTCCTTCTGGTCAAAGATATGCTGGAGGCTCTTGTGATCCGTGTAGATTGTGCACTTTGTTCCACATAGATAGTGTCTCCAAATCTTAAGTGCAAACACAACTGCTCCCAATTCCAGGCCATGTGTTGTGTAGTTTTTCTCGTGAATCTTCAACTGTCATTTTGTAGACGTGGTTCGGTTATTCCCATTTGTCTCTATCTATTGGTGGGGAGGTATATGAAGGAACGAATCAGTGGATTGAAGAATTCAAGCTCGAAGACAAAGAGAAGCGGGCTTTTCCAAAGAATTACTGCAGCTTTCCCACTCCCTTTGATTATCATATACATATAAAAATTCTCTTCCACTTTCCTACTGTCACACCCTCAATTTTCACTTGCGGAGTTTTACCGCGAGGCGTGGGATCAAACCAGAATCTGAGACACTAGTAATATCGAACGACTCTATATGATTTATTTAAACGTTTTCCAAAACCATTTGTTTAACCATCCATAGTTATTTTCAATTGTCTTAGTTTCAAAGTTTAGCGGAAGCATTAGTTTCAAAGTTGAGCGGAAGTATTAGAGTAAAGTAAAGTAACGGGCGCCAACATAAACGCCAAAACCAAAAATCCCAAACAATATTCGTAAATAAGACTCGATAAATATGTCTTGATCAAATGCAAGTGAGTGCACCTAGCACTCCTAGCGTCGTGAGAAACATGTAAAGAAACAAGTGTCAACATTAAAGAAGAGTGAGTTCACATGTTTTTATAAGTTCACAAGTTTGGTTAAAAGTTTTGTTTTCCCCGTTATCCCTAACCCGGATAACGATATAGTTCCATTATTCCTAACCCGGAATAATAACGTTGGTTCCATTATTCCTAACCCGGAATAATAATGTTGGTTCGTAATTAAGTTCAATGTTAACATGTAGGTAGCGAGCCTAAAGTTACGTCAATAAGAGTTCGCGATCGAAGCTAACTGTTGTTGCCTCAGTGTTGCCAGGTCTATCACTAACCATGGCGAAAGTTAGGCCAAATTAATCACCCGTTGACCATTCCCGGTCGGCTAGCGCGACTAGCTCGGGTGGGGCTTGTCGGGCTCAGTAGTACTACTTATAATTTCCCCGCCATCTAACCCAATACTAACGATCTGAGAGTTTGTTGAGGACTTCCGTGATATAGCTGCTTAGTTACCGTAACATACATTAACATTAACTTAGTTACCGAGTAGTTTAAAGACGTTAATTTCGCATAACGTAAAAGATAGAGTTATAGAGTGTATACATGTTTCTCCCCCTGTTGTTTAAAACCGGATAAAATAGGGGCCGTGAACTCACCTTTAATTGCTCGGTTAGAGTAACACAAAAGTAGCAAATGATGGGACCGCTAATCGCGTCCTAATATATCAACCGATTTAAAGTTAGTGTGTGAACACACTGATACAAAATCCTACGCATAACTAACACACAGTGCGGCACACTCAAAAACCAATTCGAAAACACAATCATGCATGCAAAGTAACATCATACCAAAATAATGATTAAACCAACTTGTCATAAACACAGATTAACTCATACAACACTTTGGTACACACAAACGCAAATTATCATGTTTCAGCTTGTACGCTCATAATTGGGCTGTTTTCGAGGATTTTTATAAAATAGTTCCAACGTTCCAAAAATTCTAATTTTTTACAGGAGGTGTCAACGAAACTATAGAATTTTTTGTAAACTTTTCAAGTCTAACGCTTTACCAATTATTTATAAATATATATATACAAGGCTGCAGTCAGATTCGTCATTTTCTGACTGCAGTCCACGGGAAAAATCATTTAAAAATCATCGTTCGTCCAATTAACAAAATTCCAGTGGGAGTTTTCCCGAAATTCCCGTCTCCAGTTACTGTACAATTTTCGTGACCCAACCCTCTACAGACTATGAGATTCGACTCGATAAACAACTAGCAAATTTTGCAGAATTTACGCAGCTTCAGCTGCTGCACTAAATGACCACTTAAAAATAGCAAACGACCTCAGAAAAATATGAATCCAGCGCCATTAGAAGCGTTTTCCAAAAATACACGTTTTAGGCTTCAGAAAATCCACTTTCCAATAAATAATGATCAGGTTACAGCCAACTGAAGTTGGCTGTAAATGCCATTCAGCAACCTGTTTTCGACTTTTATCGCATTAGAACATGCTTAAACGATCAAGACGCTTAATAATAATGATCAAGAACAGGTTTATTTGTCAAATATCATCATGTATATCAATATTCATGCAAACCCTAATCATATAACATGATCTTTATCGCTAAAACGCAGCCTATGATTTTTGTATTCATCATAACATCACAATCGCAAAAACTCGCATAATTATCCGAACTAATCATAAATCATAACACTTTTCAAACCAATGATCCTACCATTACCATAATCATGATCAAGATTACACAAACCCTAATTTGATTTGCAAAACAATTAAACCCTAACCTTGAAACGATGATGATTAGCGAACCGGGACAAGATTAGAATCAATCCGGAAGGTTGGAGGCTTGCGATCGTGAGAGAGGGGGGGGGCTGCCGTCGGTTCTCTTAGGACTAGGGTTTCTTGTTTTTTTTAAAACACAACTCATGCATACATGTACATATATAGCACAATGGAAAAGAAGGGGAAAGGGGTGGGGGGGGGCGCGACCGCAAAGTGGGGTGGGGGGCGGTTTGGGTAAGTAGCTTGGGCCTCAAGTTTAGGTTAGTTCCTTGGGCCGCAAGGAGGTGAGGTCGACACGTTTCGCGGCTCGGTTCGGTTCGGCTATTTATTTATTAATTTTTTATATAACTAACAATCGCGAAATCAAAGCGTGATATAATAATCCACCAAATCTACAAACGTCTATTAACACATAGCACGTAATTCACCCAATGAATTCACAAAGTTAGCGTAGTTATTGCGAGCGTGTAATTTAATTCTCCAAATTAAATTAGCGTAGGAATGAATAACCGTGAAGTAGCGCGTTTAAGATACCTGAAAAGGCGGGATGTCACATTATCCCTATGTTGAAAGAATTTTCGTCCCGAAAATTGAGTAAACGCGGTTTAGAATGCAACGCACAAATATTCAGTTTGTTAGCAATGATACAAGAAATTCCCAGGCTGTCACATCATCCCCATGTTGAAAGAATTTCGTCCCGAAATTTAGTTGGTGGTAACGTTAGATTGCTGCTCAGCTGCAAAAAGGTGTGGATATTTGCTTTTCATTTGGTCCTCTCTTTCCCATGTGAACTTTGGTCCACGCTTAGAGTCCCAACAAACCTTGACAATCGGTATCTTGCTGTGCCTTAGAGTCTTAATCTCACGATCCATGATCTCGATAGGTTGTTCCACAAAATGCAGTTGCTCATCCACTTGAATCTCATCCAATGGAATAACTAGGGTCTCATCTGATAGACACTTCTTCAGATTGGACACGTGAAAAACGTTGTGAACTCCACTGAGTTCGGCAGGAAGGTCTAATTGATAAGCTACGGGCCCGATACGCTTCGAGATCACAAATGGGCCTACGTACCGTGGGTTTAGTTTGCCTCGTTTCCCAAAACGGATTACACCCTTCCAGGGTGACACCTTCAGTAGGACGCGGTCGCCTACTTGAAATTCGAGCGGTTTGCGTCGTTGATCAGCGTAGCTTTTCTGTCGATCTCGTGCTGCTGCCATGCAGTTTATGATTTGCACAATCTTTTCAGTAGCCTCAAGTATCAACTCAGGACCTGTGAGTTGACTGTCACCGAATTCTGCCCAACAGACCGGTGATCTACATTTGCGACCGTTAAATGCTTCAAATGGTGCTGCCTAAATACTCGTATGGTAACTGTTGTTATACGAGAATTCCACTAAAGGCAGATGGGTTTCCCAACTGTTCCCGAAGTCTACCACACATGCCCTAAGCATGTCTTCCAAGGTCTGAATGGTCCTCTCACTTTGACCATCCGTCTGAGGGTGATAAGCTGTGCTCATATCTAAGCGTGTACCCAACGCTTTCTGAAGTGACTGCCAAAAGTTGGACGTGAAACGAGCATCTCTGTCTGAGATGATGGACGTTGGCACCACGTGCCGAGAAACTACTTCCTTAATGTAGATGTGAGTCAACTTATCCATCTTATCTGTTTCTTTGATCGCTAGGAAGTGTGCGGACTTAGTTAGACGATCCACGATTACCCAGATGGTATCGCAACCACCCGGAGTTCGTGGGAGTTTAGTGATAAAGTCCATCGAGATCTGATCCCATTTCCACACTGGGATCTCAGGTTGTTGAAGTAGCCCTGATGGCTTCTGGTATTCCACCTTGACTTTCGCACAAGTCGAACACTTGCTCACGTAGGTGGCTATATCCGCCTTCATGTTGGGCCACCAGTACGCGGCTTTAAGGTCTTGATACATCTTATCTGAACAAGGATGGACAGAGTATCGGGATTTGTGAGCTTCGTCCATAACTAGCTTTCTGAGGTCTCCGTAGAGAGGTACCCATATACGATTCATGAAATACCGGGCACCATTGGGTTTCACTTCCCAATCGCGTTCCATCTTTCCCACAGATTCGGCCTTTATGCTTTCTTCCTTAACTTCTTCTAGTTGCGCGTCGCGTATCTGTTCGGGTAACCCCGAATGAATCGTGAACTGTAGTGCTCATACCCGACGAGGTTTCAAGTGCTCCTTTCTACTGAGGGCATCAGCTACCACGTTAGCCTTACCCGGGTGATATCGAATGGCACATTCATAATCGTTTAGGAGTTGGACCCAGCGACGCTGTCGCATGTTCAACTCCTTCTGGTCAAAGATATGCTGGAGGCTCTTGTGATCCGTGTAGATTGTGCACTTTGTTCCATATAGATAGTGTCTCCAAATCTTATGTGCAAACACAACTGCTCCCAATTCCAGGCCATGTGTTGTGTAGTTTTTCTCGTGAATCTTCAACTGTCGGGATGCATACGCGATGACCTTATCACGTTGCATAAGCACGCATCCCAATCCCTGAATGGAGGCGTCACAATATACCACAAAATCATCTGTCCCTTCTGGCAAGGACAAAATGGGTGCACTGCAAAGTTTCTGCTTCAGCAATTGAAACGCTGCTTCCTGCTTGTCACCCCAAGCATACTTAGTGCCCTTATGGGTGAGAGTGGTAAGCGGTTGTGCGATCTTGGAAAATCCCTCGATGAAACGTCTGTAGTAACCAGCCAAAACAAGAAATTGGCGGATCTCTGTCGGTGTCCTGGGTGCTTCCCAGTTCTTGATAGCATTGATCTTGGCGGGATCAACGTGTATACCCTTTTCATTCACAATATGCCTGAGGAACTGAACTTTCCGAATCCAGAAATCACACTTCGAAAACTTGGCATATAGTTTCTCCTGTTGAAGTAATTCCAGCAATAATCGTAGATGCTCAGCATGTTCTTCTTCACCCTTAGAGTAGACGAGTATATCATCAATGAATACGATGACAAACTTGTTGAGATACGGATTACACACGCGGTTCATGAGGTCCATGAACACCGCGGGTGCATTGGTGAGACCGAAGGGCATGACCAAGAACTCATAATGGCCATACCGAGTACGAAATGCCGTCTTGGAGATATCCTCATCCCTGACGCGTAACTGGTGATAACCGGACCGTAGATCAATCTTGGAGTAGTAGCTTGGCCCTTGAAGCTGGTTGAAGAGATCGTCGATGCGTGGTAATGGGTATCGGTTCTTGACGGTAACCTTATTGAGTTTCCTGTAGTCGATGCACATGCGGAAGGTCCCGTCCTTTTTCTTGACAAAGAGGACCGGAGCTCCCCATGGCGAAGTACTGGGTCGGATAAATCCTTTTTCCAGCAACTCCTGAAGTTGGGTAGACAGCTCTTGCATCTCTGCTGGAGCTAGGCGGTACGGGGCCTTGGCGATAGGAGTCGCATGGTTCACCAATTCGATTTCAAACTCCACTTGTCGATGTGGTGGAAGACCAGGTAACTCCTCTGGAAACACATCGGAAAAGTCACGGACAACGGGGATATCTTCAATCCGCTTCTCGTCCTTAGGCTGCTCGGTGACCAGTGCGAGCAAAGCGAAGGAGTTCTTTCTCCGAAGATACTTCTGAGCTTGCATGTAAGAGATGATGTTTGTGATGGCGCCTGCCTTCTCGCCTTGCACCATCAAGACTTCGTCGTTATAGAGCGGAATACGGATAGCTTTCTCGAAACAGAGAACTTCAGCTCGGACGTTGGATAGCCAGTCCATTCCGGCTACCACGTCAAAACTACCTAGAGTAGTTGTCATCAGATCAATGGTAAAGGTGTGACCCGCGAGTTTAAGTTGACAGCCGGTTACTAAATGGGTCACATCTACAGATTTACCATCAGCTAGTTCTATGTCGTAAGGGGTCTCTAGGGTTTTAGGCGTGAGATTTAGGTTCTTCCTAAAAGACTCAGATATAAAACTCTTATCCGCACCCGTATCAAAAAGTACAGTAGCAAAATGATCGTTAAGGGGAAACTTACCGGTGACCACGTTCGAGTCGTTTCTGGCCTCTCCGCGGCCCAGCGTGAATGCACGACCTTTGGCACCTCCTGTGCCACCGTTTCCATTGTTGCCATTGTTGTTATTGTTGTTGTTGTTGTTGTTGTGGTTGTTGTTCCCACCATTGTTGTTGTTGTTGCGAAGCTGCGGGCAGTCTCGCTTGAAATGGGTAGTGCTACCGCACTGGTAGCACCCCCGGTTAATACCTTACTGTTGAACCTAGTGCTTATTTTGATTTTGTCGAGACATGATTTCCCCGCGACAATCCTTTGCCGCGTGTCCCGCTTTACCACATCGTTGGCAGCGATTTCCGGCGCAAGGGCCGTGATGATGGAGGTTACAACGATTACATTGCGGCTTTCGACCCTCATAGCCACTTAAGTTCTGGGTGTTATTGGCAGACTGATTATTGTGACCCCGATTGTTGTTGAAATTGTTGGATCGCTTCTGGTTTCCTTGTTGTGGCTGGGCTGACAAAGACTGTCGAGCAGGTGAGTCTTCAAATTTTCTTTTGTTATCTGGGACGACTTCGGTTTCACCCCGAGGTGGCAATTTCCTTTGCTCCACCGCCTTATCGGTGAGTTTATGCACCAGCCTAATCGCTTGATGCTCCGTCGTAGGGTTGCTAGACATTACCATGCCCTGGATCTCAGGGACCAGACCCCCAAGATAAAATTCAAGTCGTTTTTCGAAAGTGTTAGCCAGATCGGGACATAGGAACACCAGATCATGATGTTTGGCCGTGTACGCTTCAATTTCAGACCCTACCATCTTGTGGTTCCATAACGCTTGCTCCAACTGCTGAACTCTGTCCCGTGGACAGTATTCCTCCTTGATTAGGGCCATAAACTCGGTCCAGGCCATTGTGTTTGCCGCAACAAGTCCACGCATTTGGACTTGTGCGTTCCACCAGGTTAATGCCCCCTCTTCCAACGTTGAGGCAGCATATTTGACTTTATTGGCTTCAAGGCAATTGCACATCTCGAACACCGATTCAGACTTTTCAATCCAACGGACCAGTCCTATGGGTCCTTCCGCACCCGTGAACTTGCTCGGTTTTGCATCAAGGAACATCTTGTAGGGGTTAAGACCCCCTCCTGCTGGTGGGTTTTGAACACCTGCCAGAGCAGCATTCATGTGTTCTTGGATCATTGCGGCTAATTCTTCAGGTGACATGTTGAGGTTTCCGCGACGTCCAGTTGCCATTTCAGATCTTCGCAAGACAACACAAACACACACCGATAAGTATATATATCCAATATAGTTATCATATTCCACACTTCAATCATCGCACAAGTTATGTCAACCCAACAAATTAAACAATCAAAAGGAACATTCCATTAAATAAATTGCAACGTCTCACAAAATACCAACCAAACATCTCAGTTCAATTATAAAATTTCAAGTTTAAACATAAGTGGAAAACGAACAAACTAAAGAAAACAAAGCGGGGATTGGCGAGACGAGTCAGTCTTCTACGTCTCCATCTCCCAAATCGCTATTGTTGCCGTCATCCTCTGCGGCGTTTTCAACTTCAACAGCTGGGTCCAGTTCCGGCTCTTCTTCCTCCGGATCCTCCTTCGGGTATTCCTCTGGATCCTCCTCTGGGTCTTCCTCTGGATCCTCCTCTTCTTCCTCTACCGGCGCTGGAGGGGCCGGTGCTGGTGCGGGTACTGGGACAGGTGCTTGATTCTGCTCCAGTTCTTGAATCCTCCAACTGGACTCAAGAACTCTGTCTTCGAGCCAGTCAGCCCTCAGCTGCTCAGCACGAAGATCCTTAGCTAAAATGTTTTGAACTTTCCTATTCTCATGTTGCTCTTCCTCGAGCCTTCCAGTTTTACCAGTTAGTTGACGTATCATCCATCTCTGTGCTTCGATAGTCTCCTGCATTCTCTCTAGTTTTTCCTGTTGTTTTCTTAAGATATCCCTAAGTAGGTCGTCCCCTACTTCTAACGAGTTGACCGGTTCGACCGGTATAGCGGTGGTCGGACGGGAGGACGACTCCCCTCCTAGAGCGAGTCTTTTCCTAGCAGCTGAGCGTGTCTCCACGCCATGAGGTGGTGAGGGTTCAACCATGGGTGCCTTCCCCGGCGCCCTTGGTTGTTGAGATTTGCCGGATGATGATGATGACATTGCCTGCTGGGTTGGTGTAGTTAGTTACGTGTTGCGTATATACCAAAATACATATATATATATCACATAAACAATTGTAGCATAACACATAACAAGATATCACAGTTCGGTGCCAACTAAGTCTAGTGTGGTGTAACAGCCATAGTTTAGGTCTACTTTTAATGCAAAACTGGTTCTCTATAGCTAGAGGCTTTGATACCAATCTGTCACACCCTCAATTTCCACTTGCGGAGTTTTACCACGAGGCGTGTGATCAAACCAGAATCTGAGACACTAGTAATATCGAACGACTCTATATGATTTATTTAAACGTTTTCCAGAAACATTTGTTTAACCATTCATAGTTATTTTCAAATTGTCTTAGTTTCAAAGTTTAGCGGAAGCATTAGTTTCAAAATTGAGCGAAAGCATTAGAATAAAGTAAAGTAACGGGCGCCAACATAAACGCCAAAACCAAAAATCCCAAACAATATTCGTAAATAAGACTCGATAAAAATGTCTTGATCAAATGCAAGTGAGTGCACCTAGCGCTCCTAGCGTCCTGAGAAACATGTAAAGAAACAAGTGTCAACATTAAAGAAGAGTGAGTTCACAGGTTTTTATAAGTTCATAAGTTCGGTTAAAAGTTTTGTTTTCCCCGTTATCCCTAACCCGGGATAACGATATAGTTCCATTATTCCTAACCCGGAATAATAATGTTGGTTCCATTATTCCTAACCCGGAATAATAATGTTGGTTCGTAATTAAGTTCAATGTTAACATGTAGGTAGCGAGCCTAAAGTTACGTCACATAAGAGTTCGTGATCGAAGCTAAATGTTGTTGCCTCAGTGTTGCCAGGTCTATCACTAACCATGGCGAAAGTTAGGCCAAATTAATCACCCGTTGACCATTCCAGGTCGCCTAGCGCAACTAGCTCGGGTGGGGCTTGTCGGGCCCAGTAGTACTACTTATAATTTCCCCGCTATCTAACCCAATACTAACAATCCGAGAGTTTGTTGAGGACTTCCGTGATATAGCTGCTTAGTGACCATAACGTACATTAACATTAACTTAGTTACCGAGTAGTTTAACGACGTTAATTTCGCATAACGTAAAAGATAGAGTTATAGAGTGTATACATGTTTCTCCCCCTGTTGTTTAAAACCGGATAAAATAGGGGCTGTGAACTCACCTTTAATTGATCGGTTAGAGTAACACAAATGTAGCAAATGATGGGACCGCTAATCGCATCCTAATATGTCAACCGATTTAAAGTTAGTGTGTGAACACACTGATACAAAACCCGACGCATAACTAACACACAGTGCGGCACACGCAATAACCAATTCGAAAACACAATCATGCATGAAAAGTATCATCATACCAAAATAATTATCAAACCAACTTGCCATAAACACAGATTAACTCATACAACACTTTGGTACACACAAACGCAAATTATCATGTTTCAGCTTGTACGCTCATAACTGGGCTGTTTTCGAGGATTTTTATAAAATAGTTACAACATTCCAAAAATTCTAATTGTTTTACAGGAGGTGTCGACTAAACTGTAGAATTTTATGTAAACTTTTTAAGTCCTAACGCTTTACCAATTATTTATAAACATTTATATACTAGGCTGCAGTCAGATTCGTCATTTTCTGACTGCAGTCCACGAGAAAAATCATTTAAAAATCATCGTTTGTCCAATTAACAAAATTCCAGTTGGAGTTTTCCGAAAATTCTCGTCTCCAGTTACTGTACAAATTTCGTGACCCAACCCTCTACAGACTATGAGTTTCGACTCGATAAACAACTAGCAAATTTTGCAGAATTTACGCAGCTTCAGCTGCTGCACTAAATGACCACTTAAAAATCGCAAACGACCTCAGAAAAATATGAATCCAGCGCCATTAGAAGCGCTTTTCAAAAATACATGTTTTAGGCTTCAGAAAATCCACTTTTCGATAAATGATGATCTGGTTACAGCCAACTGAAATTGGCTGTAAATGCCATTCAGCAACCTGTTTTCGACTTTTATTTCATTAGAACATGCTTAAACGATCAAGACGCTTAATAATAATGATCCAGAACAGGTTTATTTGTCAAATATCATCATGTATATCAATATTCATGCAAACCCTAATCATATAACATGATCTTTATCGCTAAAACGCAGCCTATGATTTTTGTATTCATCATAACATCACAATCGCAAAAACTCGCACAATTATCCGAACTAATCATAAATCATAACGGTTTTCAAACCAATGATCCTACCATTACCATAATCATGATCAAGATTACACAAACCCTAATGTGATTTGCAAAACAATTAAACCCTAACCTTGAAACGATGATGATTAGCGAACCGGGACAAGATTGGAATCTATCCGGAAGGTTGGAGGCTTGCGATCGTGAGAGGGGGGGCTGCCGTCGATTCTCTTAGGACTAGGGTTTCTTGTTTTTTTTTTAACACAACTCATGCATACATGTACATATATAGCACAAGGGAAAAGAAGGGGAAAGGGGTGGGGGGGCGCGCGACCGCAAGGGGGGGCGGGGGGGGCGGTTTGGGTAAGTAGCTTGTGCCTCAAGTTTAGGTTAGTTCCTTGGGCCGCAAGGAGGTGAGGTCATGTGAGGTTGTCACGTTTCGCGGCTCGGTTCGGTTCGGCTATTTATTTATTAATTTTTTATATAACTAATAATCGCGAAATCAAAGTGTGATATAATAATCCACCAAATCTACAAACGTCTAATAACATATAGCACGTAATTCACCCAATGAATTCACAAAGTTAGCGTAGTTATTGCGAGTGTGTAATTTAATTCTCCGAATTAAATTAGGATAGGAATGCATAACCGTGAAATAGCGCGTTTAAGATACCTGAAAAGCCGGGATGTCACACCTACCAAATCTCTCTTTATTCTGGCACATAAATGAAGGGATCGAAGAGATTATGGCAGATCATATTCACCATGAAATGACCTGAAATTGGATCTTGGTCTATTTGAGATTGGTCCTTTTAATCGTAATAAAAGATGTTTTCTTGTCTCCCATTTCTTTTCTGAACAAATCGAAGAACCTAATGGATCGAACTCTCCATGAGATTCATAGTTGCGTTACGTATAGCTCCCTTGTTCGTAGACAAAGCGGATTCAGAATTGTCTTTCATTCCAAGGCCTAATTTGTATCCATGCGCTTCATATTCGCCCGGAGTTTGCTCCCAGAAATATAGCCATCCCTGCCCCCTCACGTCAATCCCATGAGTCTCTTATCCATTCTCATTCAATCACGGCGGTGTAGCAAATCAAAATGAAAAACTCACATTGTTAGGGATAATCAGGCTCGAACTGATGACTTCCACTACGTCAAGGTGACACTCTACCGCTGAGTTATTCCCTTCCCTGCCCCCATCGAGAAATAGAACTGACTAATCCTAAGATAAAGGGTCGAGAAACTCAACGACACTATTCTTGAACAACTTGGGGCCGGGCCTTCTTCACTTAGTCATCTCTGCCTACAACTTTTTTCTTTCTTGACCCTGCTCGCCTAGCTGCCCCTCGGGCACCTTTGAAGAGGGTGCCGACCTTCCACTAAGCCTTCCTACATATATTCAAAATTAGTACAAAGGCAAGTATATATTCTATTTTGAGGTAAAAAGATAAGGAAAAGATGGACTATGCCACATGGCCGCTATAAATAAAGGAAAAGTCTTATGCGAGTGATACCAATCGGACACACTTGGAAAAAAGGAATCATCAGTTACTAATACAGCTGAATCATAGGAAAAGAAGTGAAAAAGCGGGAAGAAGTTAATGTGAGAAAGCAAAAAAGGTAACGAGGCGACCAGATGAGGGAAAAAGGAGAAAAGGGGTGGCTAGCAACTCGAAGGGATGTTGTGCCACCTAGGTACGCCTCTGAATCTGCCTTGGGTTTTGTCTTTGTTTCTATAGGATCTGCTACTCCAACCGTATCTACTTGTGGTGTACCTGGGTTGGTTTGGCCTCTTCCATAATCCTTGCCGCTGATGGTTATGGGTAAATCACAGTAAAGCAGAAAGGAAAGCCTCCCGGAGAACGTTTCCGTCGCTGTTAAATCCGAGAGAGAAGTCTCTAAAGCTCCTATGGTCTAGGCTCTCACTCACGTCGTCCGCCCCGGGTACTCCATTATGCTGCTCTCCCTATTAGCCGGCGGAAACCATGAGAATTCATTCATTTCAGCCAGTCCGGGTTATATATTATATGGCGAAACTCGCTAATAGAGATCTATTTTCTCAGGAACCAGACCTGTATACACGAAGAAGAACATATCTCTCTGGTCATATTCTTGTGGAACTTCTGTCGTCCCGTTCATTGTGGTTCTTCGGCCCTGCTGGCCATTTGCTTGCTCTAATTGTACACATTCAAATAAGGGGCAAGCTAAACAAGCAAGCAAGCCATCCAATTTGATTTTATAGAGTCTGAGGTTAGGAAGAACTTGGGGTTCCCCTGTGACTAACTTAGCGCACTTCCGGTGGTAGCCATTGGGCTAAGTCTCTATAAAGAGCCACTCACATATTTATTTATAGTTCGGTGTGAGATCAGCTAAATTAAGCTACGCTCATCATTTATGATCCACGGCTCACTCAATTAGAGAACTAACTACTTCAAAGGAATTCGCCCCAAAGACGCTTTTAATCGCTCCGCTGGTGCGATCTGGTCGATAGGTTGTCCAGTCATCTCGGTGAGGAATTTTGCTATGCCCCCCACTGACCTTTCATTGTGAGTACTGCTGCAGTAAAGCCAACGGGAAGATCAGTCCCAGGGCTCAATCTAGGCTGCCAGCCAAGATGAAGACGGATTGAAGGGGTTGTCAGGGAGCTTCATAGGGAATTGTAGGATCCATAGCTGGAAAGACTGCAGGAAAAAAAGGGGAACATAGTCGCTAGGAAATCAGATTCCATAGTCAAAGCTGAGACAGGCCCTATGTTTACTTCATGATAATCTTAGCTCGACATTGTCAAGCCATACTATCTACCAAAATCTATTTTTTTCTGACATTCTATCCTATATATCGGAGATATAAGGTTTGAACTTCCACTTATGGTAATCGAACTTGGTAATAAAACTCTTTCCCGGCAAGAAGATAAAATATTTCCTTCGGGCTATAGTTGGGAAAGGAACGGACCACAAACTTCGCGCTCTGCCTTTCTTGTATTTGGACTCTTTAACGTTATATGCTGCTCTTTATGCACTCTTAGCTTTCTTTTCTCTTTGCTATCATGCTATTGCCGGCTTCCTTCTCTTTAAGACTAAGACCAAGAGCTCTTACAGAGTGAACACATCTTATTTCATTTTTATAAATATGATCTTTTTCATTCCCCAAGGGGCAAGGTCTCTACTTCTGCTTCAGGATCAACTGAAGTAGATCTTTTTTCGACTTCCATCCTGTCTGGGATTTGAAAAAGAAAAGTCATTACTTTGACTTACCCGAATCAAGTCAAGGCGATGAAGCAGGCTCAAGGCCCATTTTCTTATAAGAGTTCTCTCTCTCTCCTCGAATCATAGCCTAGTATCGTATCCCAAAAAGGGAATCCACTTCTGACCTGACCTTCTGACGAGAATCCTTCAAACTCTTTTTTTTCAAGTCAAGATTGTGTAAACCGAGGCCATTGAATCTGCTGCAGATGTCATCATAGAAGAAGAAGCTGTTCTTCTTTTTTCTACATCAGCTACTAATCATTTGGAATCGATCTAGCTGCTTAGCTTATCTTATGTGGTTTGGGCATACGGATTCGACTAGCATTTCGTGGAAATCATAGTTGGTAGTGGACAAGAAGGAAATTCCTTCTCTTCTGTTGTCACAAGAAGGGACTAGGTTCCTAGCCAAGCCAGGGAATCTACGACCGATTGTCAAAAAATCTCCTACAACGGGGTAAGAAGCAAGGAAGGAGTGCCACTTTCAAGAATTCTTTTTTAGTTCAATCACCCGCCGAAGCGAATCCTTCGAAATAGCCAAGCCAGTAAGTAGAAGGGCAAGGTGACTACAGGGAAAGGCATTACCAGAAGGAAAGTAGTCCAACTCAATGTCTTACGCATCAGTGGCATTTGAGTGAAAGCAGTAAGTCAGTGGCCAAGAATCATCGATTTTAGAGTTACCAGCTCAAGGCAGCTCATGGGAATTTCTTTAAGTAAGAACGATCCCAGTGTCATCCTCTTCGTCTTCTCTTTAGGAAAGCAAGTCCCATCGAGTTAGCTCTTGGAGTCAAGGCATGCCTTAAGGTAGCGACTGACTTTCAGGTGAGATGGTTTAATAGTAGATTAGATAAAGACTCTTGCTACTTCCCACGAGGGAGGAAAGTAAATAACGTAGATAAGGAAGTGGCTATTCTTGTTTATTGATGACTCCGCTGCGCTCCTATTTCATGGAATAAGCGCCTTTCTCTTACAGACAAAAGAAATAGATTTCTTCCGGCTAGCTCGAAGGGAAGGAAAGAGCGCTATAAGAGAAAGAGTGCCTCGATCATGGGATTTTTACTGAAAGCAGAGGAAGCATTCGATGCATCATAAAAAAAGAAAAAGAAATAACATAAAAAGAAAGTGCAGCTGCCAGAGCCCGTATTTACCAGCGGGGTCCCGAGATATTCTATGATCAAAGGCTTTGTGGTTGTCACGAACAGGATTCGAACCAGCGCCTCCGGGAGCAACAGGGCCGCAAACTACCATTCATTCTGATCGCGACTTTGTTTACCTGGTTCCCCTCGTGGCTAAAAGGTACATCCGGGCCGCTCGCATGGACCTATCTACCTTGCTTGTAGACCAGCTGCAGAGCTAACCCTTGTTCTATTGGTTTGATGCTACCAAGACGATTTCTTTATGCCCATCAAAACATCGTTCATGTCCATTTTTAGGGCTTCTTTTGTCAACTTGTCGCTGAGTTCTTCAGTCACCTGAGACTTTCGATGTTTGTCCCGCATATCACTAGATCGATCGGTATCTTTACAAATTGAGAAAGCCTTGTCAATTCATACTTAGCCGCGAGCAATCTACGTTTGTGATCTCGTATATTTTGCTTCTCCGACATCTTACTGACTTTCCCCCTCATCTTTTTGAAAAAAGCCGCTCCACGGTGGTAAAGTCTCATCTTGTGTGTTGGCCGAAGTTAAAATAGTGACATGGAACCCCCTAATATGTTCGAAGATCTCGAAATGATCTTCCAGTTCCAGGGAGAATTCGCAAAACTCCATTTCCATCAAGAATTGAATGGACTTTTCCTGTATTTCGACTGGAAAATCTAACAGAGACATTACTACGGAGATTTTTACCAAAAAATGAGACATTCCATAACCTCGGAGAGTGCTTTGCCGTGCTAGGTCACTGACATATCCTTTTTTTCTTTATTTGACCCCAAGAATGGATTGGATCGAAACGACTTTCCTGTCGAAGCCCTTTGTGTCTGTATTAATTTCCGCCCGCACGAAATCTCCATAGCCAATTTTCCATTTTTTATTATGAAATCAGAAGGTGCTGCCTTTGGTACTACTATTATTTTACACGATCCAGGAACTTCCATAACTTTGGCGTGATTCGGTTTGAGCAACGAATCCTGACGTGATACATATTCGTAATGAAAATGGAGTGTAAACATTCTCTGATTGCCTTTCTTTGATTCCCCCCATACAGAAAGAGAGGCCTTCCTGTACGAGTAGTGAAGAACTAAACGATTTTGTTTTGTTGGTTGTTGACCAACGGAAAGAAAGGGAAAAAGAAATGCCAGTCACTTAGTAAAAAGGCTCTCTAAGAGTTTGGGGTCCTTTCTAAAAGCGAGAAGAAACTCCTCGTATTCAGAGACAAAGTCTAGCTCCAAACTTTTGACGATGTTGGAGGATACCTCCATATAGTGGTCATGGGTCTGTGAGAATTGCCATGGCTTCCAACCTCTTTCGGTAAAGTGAACTAATCGGTCCTTTACAAAAAGGGTCATTTCCGCCTTTTTTGTCTCCACACGGAGAGGATCCATGTTAGGATAATAAGGCGAATCTACTTGTCGCCTTCCCGAGGAAGGACCGACGTCCTCTACGGGATCAGGCATCGATCTTGTTTTCAAGAAGTGGGCTCCCCTTCGATGCCCTGCCCCTGACCTTCTGAATCAGACGACAGGTTGAGGTATTTTTCCTTACCGCCAGAGTTACCCACCGAATCCGATCCTACAGGCATCATGCGAAGAGGACCCGCTAGTACTTCTGAGATTCCGACTTCTGTAATAAAGCCCTTCGTAAAAACCCCTATGGCCAAGATAAGCCCCATTAGTAGGCCTAATTTGCCTAAAGAATAGGCGAGGGCTCGACCCCCAGAGCTATTCCTATTTTAAAAGAGGGGCCTGAAAAATGCCTAGAAAGACAAGTACAAGTAGGCCCCCAGCAAAAGAAATAGAATATAAATCCTAAAAACCAGGGATAAGCTGATCAAACTACGTAAACTTTCCCAGGATAAATTGATCAAACTACGTATACTACTATTTAAATTTACTTCGCAACCCTTGAAAAAATTATCTAAACTTGTTAACTCATTTTTATGCATTTCATCAAGCTTCACAGTAAGGGGTTCTAGGGATGAGATCTTGCTCAATTCCCTTTCTAGTGCTCTAATATGGCCCGCCTTGACTGTACCGGGGAAGTCATAGCACGAATTCACAAGAAGCGAATTTAACTTTGCCAGGGGCGCGTCAGTTGCGGGGGTATAAAGATCACCCGGAATGAAAAGCGTCCACTCATTGAGGTTATACTTTACAAGCTCTTGACCAGACAATCCCAAATTACTCGGTACCTTTACAATATTATACAAATGAGGACTCATCGTTTGAAAATGCTGAATAAAGTCCTTCATAGTAGTAGTAGCCATAGTCAAGATCAATTTCTTGTAGTTCCGCTTCTTCTTGAAAAATGAGGAAAGACTTGTCGGAAATAGTTGGCTTGGTCCGACGAAGAAAGATATGGGAGTTTTGGACATAAAGAAAAGATGCTTCTAAAGCTCTCTTTCTTCTCTTATGATATTTCTAGTTGGATGAACAGATCGCTCCTAAAGGTTTAATAAGACATTAGATTCTCATTCATCAATAACTCGACTTCCAGCTTCTCACATGGAAGGGTCCAGTCCGGAAGAAGTGGAAAAGGAGTTCACCTCAAATCAAGGAACGCGCACTCAATCCATCCATCCTGTCTGATTGAGAAAGTCTTTAGGTTCCAGAGTTCCAACCTATAAAGGAGTGAAACCGCTTCCAAAGACTCAGCGATAGGGTAGGGCGTAGTGACTACTCAGATAAAAGCTTCGGAGGAAGCATGGTGTTAAACGAGGTCGGTGAAACATACCTTCCATCTAGTGCTATGTTTGCAAGAGAAGGTGTGATCGTAGGAGCTCAACCTGTTGCCGGTGGTTTGAGACATAACCACTGCTAGGGGAATAAAAGGTTTGGTCATATCCGCTTTTAGAGTGATCGTAGACTTAAGTAGGTCCCTGAGAGTCCTTGCATCACAGCCTGCTCTTATACAATTCCAAAGCATTCTTTTCATAGGCAGACTAACTACTGGATACAAGATAGGGTATACTGGTTCTAAGCCTACCTTTTCTTTTCCTTACTCGCTGACAACCTTGCTTACTTTGAACTTTTTCTTAAGCTTCGCAGACTAGCTCCTAACTTCCTTGATAGAGCGATGAGCTTACTTAAATAGAGTTCTATCCTCAGGAATTACTTAAAAGAGAACCTTGCACCAGAACGAGGGTCGATGTAATTGAGCTCTTACTTCGTTATAGCTGCTTTAGAACCTAACCTTATTTTGACTTCTAGGGTTTGCTGGTTCTAAAACCTTTCTCCCCCTTTTTTGAGGAAGTAAGGAAGTGGATAAATCTTATAACCCTGTAGGAGTAGGAGCCAGCTAATCCCTCTATCAGTCTAACCCCGCGAGCAAGGAAACTAGCTAAGCAAGTCATTCCAGGTCAGGAAGGGCAGAAGAAGAATTGAATAAAGTAAGGAAGTCCTGGGGCTGCTGCTATAGTAAACTGCCACAGGTACTAGGAGTAAGCCTGCAAGTAGTATTTATTAAGTTAAGCAGTAAGCCCTAGAGCTCGAGATTCTAAGTTTCAGGTACGAGTTTACAAATCGTATAAGCCGACTGTCTTTTGGTAAACTTATGTGCCCTCATCTCTCCTTTCTACTTGACGGCTGGCCCCCCTCCTAGTCTCCTACAAGCGCCTAATTGAGACGAATTCTCGGTAGGGCTGTCTCTGATCTGGTTTTTTGCTGCTGGCTTAAGGTATACTACTACGGTGTGACATCCCGGTTTTTCAGATATCTTAAATGCACTACTTCACGGTTATTTGTTCCTACGTTAATTTGGTTCGGAGACTTAAATTGCACCCTCGAAATAATTACGATAATTTCGTGTACTTGTCAAATAAATTATGTGCTATGTATTAAACGTTTATAAGTTGGTGCGTTATTATGTGATATCCGATTTCGTGTTTTATTTTAGTTATAAAGTATAGATGTAGTAAATAAATAAATGAATCGAATCGAGCCGCGACACGAGCCAACCTCATTTCCTTACGACTCAAGTAGTTCATCTAAACTTGAGGACCAAGTGTTAGACCCAAACCAACCCACCCAAACCATTTCGGCCGCGAGCACACACCCAACCGCAACCCTTCCCTTTTCCCTTTCACCTTTTTGCGCTTTATATACACATACATGCATGAGCCTTTCTTCACAAAACAGAAACATACAAACCCTAGTTGTGGAAACAGCCGACGGCAGCCTTTCCTTCATCATCCCGGTCGCAAACAGCCTTGATACACCCCTCTCGGTCGCAACAAATCTTCCTCACTCTTTGCTCTCGGTCGCGATCTTCTTCATCATATCCAAATCGGCTCTTGCCCAAGTCTCGGCTCATTGATCTTGTTATTAAAGGTTAGGATTTATCATTGTTTGCAAGATTACATTCGGATTTATATGTTTGAAGGTAGTGTTATGTTAGCCGATTACTTATGATGTTTGCAAGTTTGATGTTTTTTCGAAATCTGGAAACATAGGCTGTGTTTTGTTGATAAAAACTATAGGTTATGATTAGGGTTTGCATGGGTATGATATATATGATGATATATGATTTGTAATTCTGTTCTTGATCGCCTATGTTCAATGTATCGAGGGTTTAAGCGAGTTAGATTGTGATAAAGTGCTGAATCAGAATGCTGAATGGTGGTTACAGCCAACTTCAACTGGCTGTAACTTGGTTATTATTTATCGAAAAACGGATTTTCTGAAGTCTAAAACGTAGAGTTTTGAAAAATGATTCTAATGGCGCTGGATTCATATTTTTCTGAAGTCGTTTGATATTTTTAAGCAGCCAATTAAGTTCAGTAACTAAAGCTGTGAAAATCCTGAAAATTTGTTAGTTGTTTATCAAGTCGGATCTAATAACCTGTAGGGAGTCGAATCATGAAATTTATACAGCAACTAGATATGGAAATTTCCGAGAAACTCCCACTGGAATTTTGTTAATTGGACGAACGGTGATTTTTAAATAAATTCTTCCGTGGACTGCAGTCAGAAAGCGACGAATCTGACTGCAGCCTGGCATATTAATATTTACGAATAATTGGTAAAGTGTTAGGACTTGAAAAAATTTATATAAAATTCTACAGTATAGTTGTCACCTTCTGTAAAATAATTAGAATTTTTGGAACGTTGGAACTATTTTATAAAAATCCTCGAAAACAAGCCGAATTATGAGTATATAAGCTGAAACTTGATAACTTGCGAATGTGTGCACCAAAGTGTTGCATGGATTGGATTGTGTTCATGATAAATTGTTTTGATCACTATGTGCATATGAGGATACTTGCATGCATGTTTGAGTGTTAGGAATTATGATTGTGTGTACCGTTTTGTGCGTTAATTATGTGTAGGATTTGTATTGGTGTGTTCACACACTAACTTGAAATCAATTGAATTGTTAGGACGCAATTAGCGGTCCCATCATTTGCAACTTCTGTCTTACACTAACCGAGCAACTAAAGGTGAGTTCACGGCCCCTAATTTTATCCGGTTTTAAACAACAGGGGGAGAAACATGTATACACTCTACAACTCTATCTCTTTACGTTATACGAAATTAACGTCACTTAACTATTCGGTAACTAAGTTAATGTTAATGTACGTTATGGTCACTAAGCAGCTATATCACACAAGTCCTCGACAATCTCTCGGATCGTTAGTATTGGGTTTAAATAGCGGGGAAATTATAAGTAGTACTACGGGCCCGACAAGCCCCATCCGAGCTAGTCGCGTTAGCCGACCGGGTATCGTCAACGGGTGAATAATTTGGCCTAACTTCGCCATGGTCAGTGATAGGCCTGGCAACACGGAGGCACAACAGTCAGCTTCGATCGCGAACACTCACGTGACATAACTTTAGGCTAGCTACCTATATATATTAACATTGATCTTAATTACGAATCAACAATATTATCCCGGGTTAGGGATAATGGAACCAACAACGTTATTATTCCAGGTTAGGAATAATGGGACATCATTATTATTCCGGGTAAGGAATAATGGAACCATCATTATTATTCCGGGTAAGGAATAATGGAACTATCAGTATTATTCCGGGTTGGGAATAATGGAACTAAACCGTTATCCCGGGTTAGGGATAACGGGGGAAACAAACTTATAACCGAACAAACGAATTTATGAAAACCTGTGAACTCACTCTTCTTTAATGTTGACACTTGTTTCTTTACATGTTTCTCAGGACGCTAGGAGCTCTAGGTGCACTCACTTGCATTGATCAAGACACCTTTTATTGAGTCTCATTTACAAACATTGTTTTGGGTTTTTCATTTGTTTTGGCGTTTGTGTTGGCGCCCGTTCATCTACTTTATTTTCATGCTTCCGCTCAACCATAAAAACTAATGCTTCCGCTAAACATTGGAAACTAACTAAGACAATATAAAAACTACAATGAATGGTTAAACAAATGATTTTGGAAAACGTATTATCAAATCATATAGAGTCGTTCGACGTACTAGTGTCTCAGATTCTGGTTTGTTCACACGCCTCGCGGTAAAACTCCGCAAGTGGAAATTGAGGGTGCGACATACGGTGTAGGGTGTCTCGATTAGCGTGGTTCTTTGCTGTGTCTGCTAGGTAACCCGAGATGGGTGATTCCGAAGATAGCAAGTTTCCGAACTAGGTTTCCTAACACAGAACTCCAGTGACGAAGCATGTCTCCTTCTATCTGACCGGTGTCATTTTTATGTTCCACATGGCTTTTTTCATTAGCTTTTCCCCGCCACATGGAATTTTTGACCCTTTTATCTGGGTGGGCGTAGTTTGCCGTCTCTCATTTCTGTTCTGATCGTTGGCTGTAACCTTTCTATTTCCTAGTTTCCAGGGTCAACAACCCACAATATCACCACGCACCCTACAAGGGAGAGAAGCAAGCCCCTGATTCACTAGCCTAGCCCGGGTACATCACTTCCTATAGTGGAATTGAAAGAAAACGGCAGCTAATTGAATGAGTTATGTCGCACATGATTCACCTTCAACCGAGATTACATCACATCAATGAAGGAATGCAAGTAAGATCAGAAAGTCCATCATTAAGGCAAAGAATGCAATATCTTCGATTTAAAATTTGCGATAGAATGTCAAAGGTATTAACCTTATAACTAATAGACAGTGCTGCTATAGGTTCACTTCTGTTATTGGAATGCCTCTTTGTCACAGAAAGAGAGGCCTACGAGAGGGGACTTTTTAAAAAGGAAGCCTATATCTACCGACCCTACTTCACTTCCAACTAGTGCATTGCCTCATTATTAATGAAATGGAATTGGTAATCGCACATACGAGCCTTGTTGTTCCTTCTTGCTTAACGTAAGGCTTGCTGCTACCTTCCCTTCCTTCTCTGTCAGGGCGGGAAAAAGACCGGCTCTCTAGTTCTGTCATGGAAGGGGGCAAGGTGCTGATCGATGTCTATTAGGAAGCTGCTCCTCTTTACAAGAAGTGAGGATCAATAGAATATACATGGATAACCCCCATTCCTATCAGCGTGAAATGACATTCATTCAATCAGTCCTCTCCTCTGCTCTCTCTGTCCCTGGCTTCTACTTTCACATACCTTCTGGCCTCAGTCGTTGACTTTGCCCCTTCCGCTCTTCCATTTCACAAGAAATTGTGTGGTTGTTCGCTCCTGAACGAAGCTATTGGGACAGCGGCTTTGATAGAGCTTTCTCAATGAGAGAGATCCTATCATGGTAGAGCTCCTATCCGTGCTTTGACAAATCCCTCTCTAGCGTCATCTACTGGCTGACTGCACACTGCCTTCTGCCTGACTATGGCTTTTAGAAAGTAAGATCCCTCCGTTTATCACTCTATAGAAAGAACATCCCATACAGAGTCTTTCAACTAACAACTAAGCTATTCGAGCCTTTACCTAAGCTCTCATCGATAGAGCCCTTATTCTTTGATTCTTGTATACAAGTCTGGTAGTCAATTGTTCAATCTAGCAAGGATGGGCTAGTTGCCTACTCTCGCCTAACCCAACCCTTTGACTGATGATCAATATGACAAAAGTAATCTATCTTGATCCTTATATGACGCAATTCATAGATTTGGGCAAGTCAGAGTGAAATCAAAGTCAAGTTACTGGGGATCATACCTACTCAATGAGAATGCTCTCAAGTCCAGTCAATGTCTTTTTGATGATACGATTCTCAGGTGCGAACTCAAATAAGGAGGGGCCCCACTAGTCATAGTGTTCACTCTTCCCATAAGAATAAGAACTAAATTCCTGGGGTTTTTTCTTCCTTAGTAGCTTTGACAATATTCGTATCTGTGTGAGCCCTCATCTCATGCTCCTACTACCTCTTAACTTCAAGCGGGAGTGATGGACGAGTGAAGATCGCTAGCTCTTTCTTCCCCGTGAATTGACTTCAACTTAAATCGGACGGACCGGCTTCTCCCTTTGAGAATAGCATGCTTTTGGGGAGTAAGTCACTTAATATAGTATATTATGTTATAATCAATTCTTACATCACATCACAAATAGCATGTCTATTCTACAGGCAGTTCCTTTTTACCTTCTATTCATTTTGAAAGAGAAGGTTTCCTCTCACCTTAAGAATGGATCAGAGAACGACGGCCTACGCATTGCAGCCACAACATTACTGGGCAAACTAGTATAGATTTCGAAAACTCCGGATCCCCCTAGTTGAAGTCTATTGCCCACAATTAGAACCATCTAAAATAACGTATATGATGATCCATTACGAATGTATCGTCCCAGAAGACCATCACTTTGGTTTCACTGATCGAGCATCGCGGTTATTTCGCGGACCTTTCTGTTCCTAGTTAAAGTGTAGGCCTTTTGGACGTAAGCTGGGATTTTGTATTTCGAAGGCCCCAGGTTTACTATCATTTCTAGGCATCGTCTGTACTTAACAGTTCCCTTTAGTGTAGTTTATCGGAGATATCTGGATTCTTTTCAAGAAAAAAGGGACGAAGGAGAAGAAAAAAGGTAGTTTACTTGCTTAGTGCTTGTGCGCTAAGGGAAGAAAGATCGAAAAGTCGAAACTTTCGAAAGCGCACTCACTCTTCTCAAAATCTCTTATCTTACGAGAAGAAAGATCTATGCAACGAAAAGGAGCGAGCGGAGAGAGCATAAAGAGCTTACTTATAATGTACAAGCTTAGAGCCTTGCATCACTCTGGTATGCTAATCACTTCGTTGTACGAATCTGGAACGGTAGTCGCTTAGTGCCACAGCACTATGGGATGCCAAGAAGCTTCGTCACCTTTCTTTAGTTGCTTCTACTTTTTCATCGAGATTGGGTTGGTGTTCAGTGTACTGCTTGTGTAGCCTATGTGAAGCAAGCGGGTACAAGATCGAAAAGAATGCGTTGCATGGAAATGAGATGTCCAAGATATTAAGAACGAGGGGAAGAATCGAAGAGGAATCTAGACAAGAGAGGAATCTAGAACATCAAATCGTGAAAGAAAAAGAAAAGGCGTGAGGAGAATGATCAACTCGAGATGTTAGAAGGTGCAAAACTAATAGGGGCCGGAGCTGCTACAATTGGTTCAGCAGGAGCTGCTATCGGTATTGGAAACGTCCTTAGTTCCTCGATTCATTCCGTGGCTTGGAATCCATTATTGGCTAAACAATCATTTGGTTATGCCATTTTGGGCTTTGCTCTAACCAAAGCTATTGCATCGTTTGCCCCAATGATGGCCTTTCTGATCTCATCCGTATTCGGATCAAAGAATCAAAGAAAGAAGGTTGAAGTTTCATAAAGCAAGCACCTCTTTCCAGCCTTAGTCAAATAGCTAAGGAGGCAAGGGCGCAGTTCTTAAACAGAAGAATGGCGATAAGAGGAAATGATTCAAATTCAATAAAAAAAGAGTCGAATAGGAAGTCAAGTAAAAAGGAAGGAGGCTAGCCCCCGAAAATGCTCCGCGCCTAGGTTCTTTTGTCGTTGGGGCTTACATCTTGTGACTCATTCATTCGGTCGAGCGTTCCTCAGGCGTCGATCAATCCTGAATCACAGGCCGCTCTGTCATTGTCTGATCACACTCGAAATTATGTATCTACTTATCATATTTTTGCCCCTGCTCGGTAGTTCCGTAGCAGGTTTTTCGGACGTTTTCTAGGATCAGAATGAACCGCTATAATGACCACTATGTGCGTTTCATTCTCTTCGGTCTTATCTTTGATTGCTTTTTATGAAGTCGCACCGGGAGCTAGTGCTTGCTATCTAAGAATAGCTCCATGGATCTCATCGGAAATGTTTGATGCTTCTTGGGGCTTCTTTGGCGACCGTGAAGTCACCTGTTGAATTGCCGAGTAGATAGATCAGATCCAGACGCGGCTGTTGCTCCGCGGCGCTACGGACTCGACCCGCCCCTACCCACCCCGGGGCACCATAGCATGTCGGGAATAAGGGGGACATACTGGACGTAACCACTCCCTTGGTTGGGGCTGTGCCGCCCCGCTTTTCGATCGATACACAGTTGAGGAGGCCGATCACGAACGCTATAGGTGTGGGAGTGATCCTGGTCAGGGAAGGCTAAGACGGCCCCTCGCATATGGGTAGCAAGAAGGCGCTTATGCCCCGACAATGGGGTCTTAGGGGGAAGGGCCCAGCCCAATAGGGACAACACACCCCCCACTTCAAGCGCACCTCTGTATCGATTGAATCACTCTAAGGGTCTAATCGGTAGAACCGGTGAACCACGCGAGCCGGTTAGATGCGTGGGGCAGAGGGCTCGTAGTACCCCCTTTTCTTGATCCAGCCTTTTCTTAGCTTCGGTAGTGAATCACCTACTAAAAAGGGGCAGGCCCGCACGCCTTATTTGAGACTACTAAGGTAGGCGGTGGACTCTTTTATTAGGGAAGGGAAGAAGGGGCCTAAGCACGGCAGATGTCGTACACTTGAGTGGAAAAGGAAAGCGATACCTTACCTCTTTTTCCAGTTCTGTTCAGACATACGATTCCCCCAGAAGATCAAGTTGATTAGCCGTGTGATGGGAAACCTTCCCGCACGGTTCGGAGAGCACTGAATTAGAATGAGAGGTTCACCACCACATCATTGCATGCAAGGGGAGCTCGCTCGATTCGCAGATTGGTCCGACTCGTAATTCACTTCTGGCGCCGTGTTCGATAGCCCGACCGTAGTGATGTTAATTTGGTTACATCCATAAGTAGCTTGGTCCATCTTTATTCCATTTCATATATGTCTGAGGATCCACATAGCCCTCAATTTATGTGTTATTTATCCATTCCTACTTTTTTATACCAATTGCTGGAGATAACTCTCTTCAATTATTCCTGGGATGGGAGGGAGTAGGTCTTGCTTCATATTTGTTATTTCATTTCTGGTTTACACGACTTCAGGCAGATAAAGCAGCTATCAAAGCTATGCTTGTCAATCGAGTAGGTGATTTTTATTAGCTCCTTGGATTTCGGGTTGTTTTACTCTCTTTCAAACAATAGACTTTTCCACCATTTTTGCTTGTGCTAGTGTCCCCAGAAGTTCTTGGATTTCTCGCAATATGAGATTGAATGCCATAACTCTTATTTTTATTTTACTTCTTATTGGTGCTGCTGGGAAATCTGCACAGATAGGATCGCATACTTGGTCACCCGATTCTATGGAGGGTCCCACTATTAGTATCCGCTTTATTTGAATACCCATCTACGGCTTTGATTGTTATTACTTTTGCAGGAGCTATGACGTCATTCCTTGCGGCAACCACTGGAATATTACAGAACGATCTAAAGAGGGTGATAGCTTATTCAACTTGCATTCAATTAGGCTATACGATCTTTGCTTGCGGCATCTCTAACTATTCGGTTAGCGTCTTTAACTTAATGAATCACGCCTTTTTCAAAGCATTACTATTCCTGAGTGCAGGTTCGGTGATTCATGCCATGTCGGATAAGCAAGATATGCGGAAGATGGGGGGCTTGCCTCCTTATCCCTTTTACCTATGCCATGATTCTCATGGGCAACTTATCTCTAATTGGATTTCCTTTTCCACTGGATTTTATTCCAAAGATGTGATCTTAGAGCTCGCTTACACTAAGTATACCATCAGTGGGAACTTTGCTTTCTGGTTGGGAAGTGTCTCTGTCCTTTTCACTTCTTATTACTCTTTTCGTTCACTTTTTCTAACATTTTATAGGACCAAGTAATTCATTCGGGCGAGACATCTTACGATGTCATGATGCGCCCATTCCTATGGCCATTCCTTTAATACTTCTGGCTCTCGGGAGTCTCTTTGTAGGATACTTGGCCAAAGTGTGACTTGTTAGCCCATAAGTAAGTACTGTGATGAAGCGGTTGTTGCTCACCCGACACGATTGTACGAGGTCACAATTCACCAAAAACGATCATCCGGGGTGAACAAGAATTGGGGACGGATGCGGGTGAAATTCCCGCCAATGGCTGAGATGTTCAGTCGACTCCCTCCCCCTTTGTGGGGTCCGGACCCTACGAGTGAGCAGAAAAGGGAGGAGGAAAGAGGCCCTGGCGAACCGTCATAATTAGTAAACAAGTGTAAGCTTCGCTGCCTGACAGTATGGAGTACTGACCACATCCGAGGGACAGGCCCTGAAGCGAAGGACGGGAACGAGCGGAATCAATGTGTTCAAATTTCTGGCCTTGCACCGACCATCCAATGGACCATGGACTAAACAGCCACTTCCTGAAAGGACTATGTCCATGGGACCCCCCCCCCCACAAGGTACATCTTCGCCTATGGGCCGCTATAACTATCCAAGAATACACTCGAAACTGGAAGGATAAAAAACCCACCCGGTGGACTGCCGAGCTACAAGTCCTACGAGACAGGAGCGGGATTCTCTAAAAAGCCAAGGTCGTGGGTGGCCAAGAGAGCCTACTTGGAGACTTGGGATCTCAGCAAGAAATGCGAAGGTTGCTTAAAGCCGGCCGGCCAATAGGAGAAAGAGAATAAACTACTTCTGATCTGAGTAGGCTCATAACATACCCTAACCCTGGGAACCGGGGCCTGGCTATCCTTCGTTTCGTTAGACGTTCTGGCAAAGTGTGCCCGTCGACAGCTGAATGTTTCGATCTCGTTTGATTCATGGTCTCATCTTATAATACCTAAGGAGCTAAGGAAAGATTTTAGTAAAATGAAATTGTCTCAATTCCCCGGCAATCGCACCAAAAAATCGACTTCCTTTTTGATTTCCTTCTTGATAAATGACAACTGAAGCATTGTAATCATATCCTAAAAGGCCCTATTCTATAAAGCACAAGTATTTACTAGGACTGCTACGTGGGGTAAGCTAGCGAAGTTCTTTCTTTCACGGTGCCTATCTCGATTCTTAAACAACCTCTACCGTCCGGTCGAGTCAGCTTCGCTCCTTTATTCGTACATCTCTTTCTCGAATGGAAATTTCCCAATAGTCAAGGTAGGACGAAGAATAACATTAGTGGGTATAAGGAGAAGAGTAGGAGAAGGAGTGTAATCAATATTGAATGAAGTTTATGTAGACTGAAAGCTTAGTAAACTATCCCAATAGGCTATTCATGTAACTAGTTAAAGAAGAGAAGAGCTAGCACTAATCGTCTTTACAGCGTAAACTCCTGCTAAATGAATGCCTTTGCTTTGGCTCTGAAAGTCTTTGATTGATGCAAGTCTTTTTCCTTGTGTAAGAGATATTCCATCAAGTTTATAGAGACTGAAAGCTACCTAAACTGGATCAATATTCAGCCAATCCCTGGCAGCTTTATCTCACTTCTACTTCTCGTGGGGCATTGCGATAGGAAGGAATGCCTAGTATACTACTTGAGCCGAGTGATCACAGGTCGGGGGACAAGGTACTCAGTTGTGGAAGGGCACTGCCTCTATTAGTCTTTGTTACTCAGAAGTTGTGTCACTACTTCATGTCCTTCACAGTTCATATTGTGACAAGATGTGACCCAATCAAACACTTAATGTCTCGAGCTATACTATACTCATAGGGAGAGCTGCTCGGCGGTTCCTCACTCTAGCCGGCTATGACATGAAATGTGTAACTCTCAATGCAATGGAAAGTAAAGCCTTAGTTGATTTGCTTGCCCATTTTCCGAGTGGAGAATATGAATATGCACCTCCATCAGAGCAGAACTCTCGGCTACAGTATTGGGGGAAGCCAAAAACTTTCAGAAAACTTGCCTCCAATGTAAATTCTACCCATGTCCAGCAGAATGTGCCTTAGAGCATTATATTATATTATGAAGACTGGAGAAAGCCCTATATTTATTGTATTTATTTTCTGGATCACAAAATCCTTCCCTCTGAAAAAAAAAGATGTAGTTGGAATAAATAAAAGGGCATTTCGCTTCTTTGCTAAGCAAGGAGAACTTTACAAGAAGGGCTATAATGGCCATCTTCTCCACCCCTCGAGAGGATGTGCAGCAGGTTATCGAGGAAACCCACGCCCCAGGACATATTGGCGGCGCAAAGATATATGATCATCTGATGACCCTGGGGTACTATTGGCCAACTATGGAGATAGATTCAGCAACATTTGTTAAGAGGTGCAAGGTTTGTCAACTACATGGCAACCTCATACATGCTCCAGCCGTGGAGCTCCCTACCCATTTAAAACTTGTGCCCTCGATTTCATCGGGAAAATAACCACTCCCTCGAGGGGAAAATGTTTCATTTTAGTAGCAACATAGTTGTTCACCAAATCGGCAGAAGCCGTTTCACTACGCCGAGACAACTCTCCTTTAAGTTGAGCCAATGCACTTGTAGCTTTCTAGAGCGCTGTTGAAGTCTTGGCGTACTCCTCGAGATGATGGGTATCAAATCTTGCCTTGGCACTGCACCCAACCTGGCATGAACCCATCTCAGATCAAACCCAAAGCACCCCTCCATATCTCGAACGTCCTTCTGAATGTCTTCAAAGACATCAGCTGGTACCTCCCCCGTTACATAAGCAAAAAGTTTAAAGATTCTTGGGAAAAGCATGTCTACCGCGTATCCTAGAATTTCTCTTCTCTGGGGTTGGAAAAAGTTTAAGGGGAAGCTGCCCATCCGTTATAGTTGCTTCAGAAAGAGAAATTGGAAGGTTGGGCGATCTCCTATCCTGTCTGGTCGTTGTGGCAAGCGAATCTATTGAGAGATATATTGAGCCGTCAAGCGGGATTGACTTGCCGAATAGTGAGATAATGTCACGAAAAACGGCTGTTCATTTCGTATCTTGAAGAAATTCAAGCAGGAATAGATGGCCTGCCCCTAGCTCTAACTAATCTCTCTACTTTGATAGCACATGAGTGCTTGCTTTCATTCCCTGCCACCCACTTCTATAACTGGCTATTCCTTATCGGCATTTCAAGACAAAATCTTTCATGATCCATCCCGGAATTGATAGAGAATAGTTGGGATATTCAACAGGGAGGGAACAGAAGGGGATGACATCAGAAGTAGGATCGTCGAACGGTCTTCTGGCTCCGTGGCTCCTGACCCTGGAAGATGGGATTCCGAGACCAGGACCCTTTTTCATCACTTCTGCTCATTGCATACCTTGCTCCACTACTATACGAATAGCATTTCCCGCTGCAGTTTGAGCAGCAAAAGGTGTCCCTCTTCTTGTACCCCGGAATCCACAAGTACCAGCGGAGGCCCAATAAACCACCCGACCCCTCACATCTGTAACAGTCACAATGGTATTGTTGAAGCTTGCTTGAACATGAATAAGTCCTTTTTCTACGTGCACTCTTGCGTGAACCAAGACGTCCATTCTTACGTGAACCAGTTTCTTTTCTTTTCTTTTATTATTTTCTTTTTCTTTCTTTTTAATTTTTTATTAATTCCGGATAAAACCTCCTTGAAGTATCAACTAAAGGGGGAGGAGTGAGATTATACAACCCGCCCTTTCTCTTTTTTTCACAAATAATAAATTTAGGATCTAATTCGGATATCAGAATACCATATATAACATAAAATTGATCCGCCGATTCCTTCGAATCTAGCCTCCCGGTCTGTCATTATACCTCGAGAAGTATAAATAATTACAATCCCCATCCCACCTAAAATTTGAAGAATTCGTTTATAGTTAGAATAGATTCGTAGACCAGGTCGACTGATCTGTTTTCAATTTTGAAAAGTTCTGTTAGGTTCTTAGTAGCAATCGGCGACCTTTTTTTCTTTTAATTCACAGAGCTTTTCGTCTCCTTGATAGCTGGAAGTTCTCCAAAAGTATGAAAAGCTGGAGGACTTTGTACCATCCATTCCGGTGTGGTTGGATTTTGTTCAACAGCCCAAGGACTTGGAGCGCATCTTTTGTTGTTTCCACTGCTTGAAGTGATTGTTACGACCACGAAGAAACGACAAATCCCAACTACAGATATATAAGAGCCAGAACTGCTAAGGGCATTCCATCCAGCGTAAGCATCTGGATAATCTAGAATGCGACGTGGCATACCCGAAAGCCCTAAGAAATGCATGGGAAAGAAGGTTGGATTAACCCCGAAAAAAGTGATCCAAAAATGGATTTGACCTAAAGTTTCAGGATATGTTCGACCAAAGATTTTACCTACCCAATAGTGAAATCCTACAAAGCAAAAACGGCTCCCATAGAAAGTACATAATGGAAATGTGCAACCACATAATAAGTATCATGTAGAGCAATGTCTAGCCCAGAATTTGCCGGAACTATTCGAGTGAACCCCCTATGGTGAACAAAAAGATGGACCCTACAGCAAATAACATGGGTGTTTTGTATTGTATCGAACCCCCCCCCCCCACATGGTAGCGATCCAACTAAAGATTTTGATTCCAGTGGGGACAGCTATGATCATGGTAGCTGTGGTGAAGTAGGCACAGTTATCAACGTCTAAGCCCACAGTAAACATATGATGAGCCCAAACAAGAGATCCAAGAACACCTATACTGATCATGGCATAAACCATGCCTAGATACCCGAAGACCGGTTTTCCCAAAAAAGTAGAAACGATATGACTTATGATACCGGATCCAGGCAGAATGGGAATATACACCTCTGGATGACCGAAGAACGAAAGAGATGCTGGTATAATATGGGGTCTCCCCCTCCAGCAAGATCAGAAAAGGTGGTATTAAAGTTTCGATCGGTTAATAACATGGTAATTGCCCCTGCCAGTACCAGAAGTGATAATAAAAGTGGGAATGCTGTCACTAGAACAGACCACACAAATAGGGGTGATGTATGCATAGTCATTCCAGGTCCACGCATGTTGGAGATAGTTGTTATAAAATTGATAGAACCTAAAATGGATGAAATACCAGATAGATGAGGACTAGAAATTTTTGAATCAACTGCTCCTCCAGAATGGCTGGTAATACCACTTAAGGGCGGATAGACTGTCCACCCGGTGCCACTACCCACTTCTACTAAGGTTGGGCTTAATAGGAGCAAGAGACTTGGTGGCAACAACCAGAATGAAATATTATTTAAACGTGGAAATGCCATGTCAACCGCACCTATCAGAATCGGAACAGACCAATTACCAGATCCACCTATCATCGCCAGCATAACCATAAAATAGACATTAAAAAAGCGTGAGCCGTTATTAAAACATTATAAAGTTGATGATTCCCACCAAGAATTTGATTGCCGGGTCGTGCTAATTCCATATGAATCAGTACTGAGAAGCATGTGCCCATCACTCCAGCAATGGCACCAAAGATGAAATATAGAGTCCTATATCCTTGTGGTTTGTGGAGAACAGCCATCGGACCAGAATTTTCATCAAATTGAGATTCTTTCATTTTCTTCCTTATTAGAGAGGGGCCCCTTGTTGAGCGGGGATTCTTTTTGAAAAAGGGGGAGTTTTGTTAATAGGAACAAGAAGGTGTTTATAGTGATGCGGAAGACCCCGCATCAAGATTCTCTTTTCTCAGGGCTACTTTTTCGCTCAATGAAAAAAAAGCTCTAGAGGTCTTCCCGTCCCTATCGAGATCATCTAAAAAGCTATAGAGCCTTTTCAAGGACGACTCCCCTGTAGCGCTATTGGGGGAGTTGAGAGCGCGAGCCCCCAGCCGTATCCAATCTCCGGTCGGATCAAGAACCTGCATTCGCTGGATGATTTGAACCTTGACCTCGAGGAGGTCTTCCGCTTATGTACGGGCGAAGTAGATTTCTTCGGCACTAGGAAAGGAAGACCCCGCATCAAGATTCTCTTTTCTTAGGGCTTCTTTTTCGCTCAATGGAAAAAAAGCTCTAGAGGTCTTCCCGTCCCTATCAAGATCATCTAAAAAGCTATAGAGCCTTTTCAAGGACGACTCCCCTGTAGCGCTATTGGGGGAGTCGAGAGCGCGAGCCCCCTGCCGCATCCAATCCCTATCGGATCTAGAACCTGCATTCGCTAGGTGATCTGAACCTTGACCTCGAAGAGGTCTTTCGCTTGTGTACGGGCGAAGTAGATTTCTTCGGCACTAGGAAAGGGCTTCGAAGATAAAAGTCGCCTTTGGATGGACAAGACGGAATCGCCCCGATCAGCTCATCCGGTTCATACGGAAAGCGACTGGGGCTAGTTGGCACCTCCGTCAAATTAGAAACAGTATTCCCGTGGTGGGGTACGGGGCCTGCATCAGCAGAAGGGCTTGAGGTGCCTTCCGTTAATGTTTTTACGTGGTCCCCCCAACCATCGGGGGATTCATTTCCATTACGGGGGAGGTTCCCCTTAAAAAGAAAAAAAGCTCGATCGATATAGGTAGAAAAACAGCGATCCCCGAACTCCTTTAAAAAAAAAGTCCGCGAAAGCCCACGCACCAAGAGAGACCCCGCTTTTGCAAAAAAGTGATATAAAAGCGCTGGGGAAAGCGATCGTAAGAAAAAGGGTAAGCAAGAAGAATAATAATAAATAAATTGTGTTGTTAGTTACAGTTGTTTGAATCGTTACATAATAGTCCTTTACTATTTTCATAACCGGTGTGTGGTTAATAAAAAAATGTATTTCTTCATCAAATTGAGATTCTTTCTTGTAGTTCCGATTCTTGCTCGAAAAATGAGGAAAGACTTGTCGGAAATAGTTGGCTTGGTCCGACAAGAAAGACATCGGAGTTTTGGGCATAAAGAAAAGATGCTTCTAAAGCTCTCTTTCTTCTCTTATGATATTTCTAGTTGGATGAACTGATCGCTCCTAAATGAAGTCTCTCTTACAGTTCAAGAGTTTCGAAAGGATCTTAGCACGGGAAGGGTATTTTACTTCTTAAAAGGAGATAAACTACCTAGATCTTTGTATGTATGGGTCTCTTTAATTGAAGATAGGAAAAAGACAGAGGAAATGGCGGAGCGAGTTCGAGCTCTTGTTCCTCAAACACTAAGACTGAGATAGCAAGGAGCCTAGACAGCCTAAAGGCTGGTCTCTCACTCAAAAACAATACGGGAACCAAGTTCTTTCAGTACCGAAATTAGTCATTGTTGAGTCTCAAGGTAGTCTAAGAGATAGAACCGGTGTTTTTGGCTGTCTACTTGAATTATCTGTTACACCACCTGGGGCTAAGGCTGTTGAAGGCAAGTCAGTAAAGATAGATTACCGAGTTGAGGATGGGATAAGTGCCATAGAAAGCTTGAAGTTTCCTCCTGTAGGTAGCTCAAAGTACGGTTTTGAAGTCAACTTCCCTTATTCTATTTTATTTCGGGTAGCTAAGACTTGAAGTTCAGTTATCGGAAGAAGTTATGTCTCAAGTGAGTCATCTGATGCCAATCGTCGCCTCATAACGAGTGATGTCGGCAGTATCGATCGAAGGATAGGGATGTTCCAGAAGTAGTCTCAAGGAAAGTTAGCTATGTTTATGCCAAGGAAGAGGAAGAACTGGTTGGCAATGAGTAAGAGAATGAATCCCCCGCCGAGTCAGTTGGTGAGAAAGAGTCTGTTGCGGTGTCCATAGCTTTTTCAGGAGAGTCAGTCATCGGGAGAGAGGTGGCAGGCGCGGCAGTAGTCTTGTTGCATGAATAGCTAGATAGGATGGATATTCTAGTCTTTTCGAAACTAACTATGACACTACGTTCTCGTAAGAAATGGAATTAGACTGTTTACTCAAAGTATGGAATAGTTGTACCTTATTGAGCGAAGTCTGCTCTCGTTTCATCCGGGGGGGATATGGGAGTTTCACTCAAGAATGAATCTGTTGTTTTGTCTCATTCTTTCTCTACCTACTAGCATAAACCACTCCTGCTGAGCTATAAAAGAACCTCTCCTGCCGGAATCATAAACTCCAGATTCTTCTGCTATTCCTGGTGCTGAAGTCGGAATTGGAAAGATATAAAGGTCGTTGATCCATTTAGTAGCACGGAGTCTGTAATTGGATACTAAATTGTTTGGTTATGTCGTTTTAGGCTTTGCTCTCACGGAAGCCATTGCCTTGTTTGCTCTTATGATGGCCTTTCTAATCTTATTCGTATACTGAGATTTGCTACAGTCAGTAGCCTTCCTCCCAAGGCGAGCGAAGTGACATGAGGCGAGCGTCTGAGTGAGTTGAGTGAGGAAGTGAGGGCCCTGAGGAAGCGGAGGGAGCGGAAGCTAGATCGGGTTTCACTGTTGTGTTGGTTAATGGCCAACCACCTTCAAGAAGGCAAAGAAATCAACTCCATTATCAGTAGCAGCAGTGGACGAATCGAGACAATAAAAATACAGGTAGGAATTTATCTACTTGCCTTTCAACCTCAGAGCATTCAGTTCAGGTACCGCAACGGTCGACGACTTGGCTGGGGCAGATCTTCACTCATTATCCTTCTTCGGACCTTTTGGTATGTATTGCCCCCTAACTATAGATCAGATCCAGCAGACGAGAAAGAAAATTCAGCACTGCTGCTGAGTCGTCGGACTTATCCACCAAGGGATTCGTGGAATTTCTGTGGATTGCGTTGGGGGAAATCTACCAAAGCTAGGCAGATAGATAGACTCTTTTCCCGCTGCTAAGGGAGAGCAAGAAAGAGAAAAAATCTTGTTTTTTTAACCAGCGCCCCCTTTTGGGTATGCAGGTACTAAGAGTCCTCTCACTACCAACCAGCAGACATCATCTTGCTGGGTCTTGCCGGTATCAACAACGAGAAAAAAACTACCAAATGGAAACAGTAACTAACTATGGCTCTTGGTGGGCCTAGACAACGTCCAAGGCGTAGGGGAGATCGGAGCAACAGGTAACACCTAGACGACGTTTTCATTCCTGGGCTGCAGAAGTAGATTGAGAGGTTGTTTCGCCCCTTGTCCCCGAATATGGGTAATATGTTCTCATACAATGTTGCTCCAATCTGAACTAGCTGGCGAGCGATCCCAGTTCGCGACAGATAACAAGACAGCAAGCGAGCGTACCTTTGTTCGCTTCTTCTCTACCAAGCACGGAAGTTTAAGGATAACTGTAGGTCGGTGGCCACCTAAGGAAACTCCGATTCGATCCCCCCCCCCCCGGCTGGGAGGCATCTACCTCATCCCGATCACAAGGAGAGGTTCACTATGATGGGGGGTACTTCTTTTTTTCCCTTCCAGAAAGAATGAAATGCATAGGGGACCATCCTTTTGTTGCGGCATGCTCCTCAGATTTACGGATTCACAGGGGGCCTCAGGCCCTACTTAGTTGACTGACAATGACAAAGGCTTGTGAAACTAAGTAGGGCCTTTTGAATTGAATCTTAAGTAGTCTATTAGTGGTGCAAAGCTAATTGCCCCTTTTCAGTAGGGGGAGAAAGGTTAGACCTTAGAAAGTCAGCGAACAGTGGTTCTTCTATGTAGGTATGGCGTTCCCCCTTGACTCTCCTAACGTCGAGCTAAGTGATTTTGTAACCTTTTCGTAACGTAGTAGAATGAAGGCTACGCACTGACGCTCTCTTTTCTGTTAGCCTAACCGTCTTCGCTAACTCGCTCGCCTACTATACCCTACTATACCACTTTTAGGGTAGGCTAGGCTAACTCAGCAGCTTACTTCTACTAATGTAGGGCTAAATAGTGCCCTGCTATAATAATTCCATAAACACCTAGCGAAGATATGGCAAACAAATAAAGTAGCCCTATGTTCGGATCTGACAATACCATACCATAATCAAAAGGTACAACGGCCTGAGCGACCAGATATGGGTTGAAATGGCGAGAGCTGAGATGACGGGAAGAAGCAGACCCATCGAGAATCGAGGAATGACCATGTACTCCTTCCCTTTGGGGGCTCATGTAGTAGCATATTTCGAAAGAGGAAGATGGGGGTGAGAAGCCATAGCAATATTATACACATTTCGAGCCTCAGTTTCTGCATCATGATCCACCTAATATGGGTATTGTGACTGGCATATGGATTTTTATAAGGAAGGGGACTGATGTTTATTTATGAAGGCGAATATTGGATAACTGAAGTTAGGAGGATTGTAGAGTGACAAAGGAGCTACGTAGGAATGCCGAACGCATTGCAGACATGCCTTTGGATATGGTTTCCGCTGATTGGATTAGTCTTACCATCATCTTCTCTAACCTAGTCAAATCAAGACTGGCATTCATCTCCATAGCCCTTTTTCTTTAGCAGTATAGGTTGGCTGGTCGGGGTTATATCCTTCCGAGTTCTACCCCCGCTACAACAAAGAGCACTGCCCAGCCACCGCTTGAGGGTACCTCCGCTCCCCAACTGAGAAAAATGAATAAAATTCACGGGAAAGGAGAGAGAAAAAATGGAAGGTTCTGCTGAGACTCAGGTTCCTCTGCCGGAGCTCCCCGAACCGGAAGTAGAAGTCGAGGGGCTGCTCAGCGAGAATAAGCGTCAAATGATTCGGACAGTTGTCGCACTGGCGGAGTAGGGAGCCTACAGGGAAGATTGGGGCAATGAGGAGTTCAACGATTTAGCCCATCGACTACATCTATCGTTGAACTAACTTCCGAATCATCTACCGAATCGCATAATCAACCGGATCCACCTAAACCTAATAAATTTCCTCTAGACAGAATGAGGCTCTCGTTGAGAGATCCATTAGTGATTGGCCCACCCCTCCTGGCAAAGAAAGAAAGGCAGGTTCAGGCGATTGATCAAAAAAAGATTTCCTTCCCTTTCTTTATGACAGAGCAATTGAATGCAGCAGTGCAGGGCCTTTAAGATTATGAATAAGCTATTCATTTTCCTCCTATTGAATAAATTCGGCATGATGGTAGTAGAGTAGTCGATCTGATCTCGTGCGCGGGCGGATAGAAATGCCTATAGATGAGGTAGGCGAGGCTAGCTTGCCGGCAAAAGGCGATTGTCTTTTGTTTGATGAGAACGAGAAGGGCAATTGACTGCAGGCCTATTGGGTGGGGGCAACTGGAGGAAGACAGCAGGGGCAAAGCAAAAGGCAGAGCTTCGAGTGACTTTTTTCTTTGCTATTCGATAGCCCGTCACTCGAAGTTCCTTTGTCGCGCCCTAGCCGAGCGGTCATCGCGACCGGTTTACGAAACAAGGAGTTAAGCAAGCATATTAGCTCCATCATTCCATTATTTGTGCCAGGAGGCCTGGGCGAGCGAGGTAGGGTTAGATTAGAGGGAGGGGGGCTGCGAACGTCCGCCCCATGAAGCGCCGGGGAACCATGCATTCCTTTCGGGCTGAGCTCTCACGTGTCCGGGGTCCGATCAGATCAACCAGCGACCGGTTTACGGAACAAGGAGTTAAGCAAGGGCCAGGAGATTGATGAAAGAAACTGGCCGAAGTCAGTGTTGTGTTCAACTCCGCGGTTAGAAGGATTGCTTTCTGCCGTATGTCTTTTCCTTCTCTCTCTTCTCTTAGCAAAGTAGGCTCAAGTCAAACTTTTAGCTTGCTACAAGCTGGGCTCAGGGACTGCAGGCTTCCCCTGTAGTCGTCAGCTCGTTTTTGACAGATCCGATCGGGTGTTCATAATCCGGAGTAAAAGGATTCGAACCTTTGCATGCCGGTACCAAAAACCGATGCCTTACCACTTGGCTATACTCCATACGGCCTGTTTTGGACGGTAAACGGGGAGAGGGGGAAGGGGAAGCAGCGCTTGAAGAACGAGCTGAGCCCCGCAAGGACGCGGGGTAAGCATAAAGGTTCTCCCTTTAGGACCGACTACAACAAGCTCACGACTCTATTAGAAAGAAAGGGTAAGCTCTCTACTCTATTTGCTTGCAATGCTATGCCTATCAAAGTTGGCGAACGCTTCTGTAACCTTAGACCCGTTACGCTGTTCGACTGAACTCGTTGGCTCCACGTCCACCGAAAGTAGGTAACCTTCGTCACCGTTGGTTCCCGTAACCAAACCTTTCTTCTCTTTTTTATTTTTAGAAAGAAGAAGGCTCCTGAATCAGCACAGGGAAAAATCCGCAAGCAGGAGAACTGTACTAACCTGCCGTCGGTTACTTTATCAGGGCTCCGCAGGAGAAGAAAGAAGGTCCGGGTCCAATTTATAATGAAGCGAAGGTCCCCCTTACTCCCTATTCTCTCTTAAATTATAAAGCTCTAAAAACGGTTGGTTAAGAACTATTGACTATAAACGATAGCAGTTACAGTCACTCAATTGATATGCTCGCCTTTGGAATGAAGATGGATGAATAGGCACTTGAGCTTGGAACTGATGAAATTCGGGGAAAACATGGAACCGGTCACTATACCGGGGGGCGAGACATAAACGCGACTTAAGATTCAAGTACCATTGAAAAGACTAAAGGAACGAGGGAATGACTACCTGTAATAAAGCACAGGCTAATACGAGCCGACCAAAAGAAGCAACGCTTTAGATTACCAGATCCTGGACATAATCTTCCTAGAGATGGAGAGCCCCTGTCTTTTCTAACCTCTCCTTCTTGCTTGCTTACCTAGCTCTTGTCTTAGTGACTCTTCGTCTTTTCTAGGTTTTTCTGAGTGGGAAAATGGTAGATTTTTCATTTTCCAATGAATTGGATCCGCCTCGATTCGATCAATAATGGGATTCTTGGCTAGAGAAAGGTTCTATGACATGGACGCCCAACCCAACTCGGTCGGTTGGCCCACCTAAGATATTCAAAAATGATCGATCGATTTGATCAAATTTGAAAAAGTCTTTCTCACTATTCAGAACAGTGGAGCTTTCGATCAAGATGTTCTCGCCTCCCCCGTTTGGGCTCTCGCTCGAATCAGAACCGGTAGGCTTTCGACTCATTTAATAGCCTACCTATCGGGCGCCAATACAATAAAAGAGAAAGTTTGCGCATGGGCTCATTATCTGATGCAGAACCGATGCGAGAGGGAGAATCAATATGGGAGAAACGGGGATTGAAAGCTTTCAAACCAGTGGAAAGGAAAGACTTGTTCCCTGCATTCCTTTCTTTCCAAAGAGAGTCATTAGTGCTAGGGAATAAAAGCTTTGATTGAATGAACGCCACCTTGGTTGTATTGTTTTCAAACAAATCCAATGTTTGGCCGGTAATAGCTGAAGGCAAAAAAAGGGGGAGATAGAGAAGAGGAGATTCAGAATAGTCACTCCACTCCATGTATAGTGCACACAGATTCTTCTTTCATTTGCAATTCTTTTCGGGTCAGAAACGTGGGCTGCTGGTGGGGCTGTGCCCCTTCTCCCTCTTCTTCCGCTTTACACCCAGAATAAGGAACCTTAGAATTCACCCCGATGAAAAAATGGGATTTGAGAGGCTAGCGAATCAAAATTCGATGGAATGTCCTACTCCTGCCCGAGCTTTCCGATCAACCAATCCCCTATTTCAGGGACATCTGTGTTAGGTAGGCCCAGGGATCACTGATTAGTCGAATGAGCCCATCCCTCTGGCCTATCATTTATTGGTCGATCCGGCTGGCGGCTCCTGCGTCTGGGGCCCTTTATACTAGTTTGCTGCTAGGAGTCCCTCTAGTCGAATCCATAATCCATAGAAGTCCCAATAGAAGTTTACTAACATGGCTCTTCCATCGACGATCTACTGCTCCCTCTTAGTTTCAGATGCCCATACTTTGATTCGAAAGCCCTAGCCAGTGATAAATCCCCAGGAAGAGAGGACTATTGAATTCCTCCTCCCTTCAGTCCAGTTTGAACCCGTCCCAGCAACGAACACCTTCCTACTGCAAGACTTTGCTCTACCCTTTCACTAGAATCCACTCCGGGTCGGAGCAGCAGCTAGTCCAACTTCTTGAGCAGCCGAGACATTGAAGAACGAACATTTGCTTGAATTCCTTGCCTCACCCTGAGATGAGAGGGAAGGTTGATTTGACTCGAATCCTGGACCTGATCTTTAATCCTACACCGGTTAATGATGCGATGGGAGAAGTTTTTCTTTTGTCATTTTTCATCAATGCTGGCCCAGTCGTCCATGCCCAATCCCAATGGACAAACCTTAGCCCCTAGCTCTATAATCCACCCTACCCAGTCCCTGAAAGCCCTCCCGGGGGCCTAGCCCTTCGAGTCTTAAGCGGCTTTCATCGTTCCAGCGCTAATAAGACAAAGAGGGAGTCTATGCCTTGAATGAATCAGTAAAGTAACAACAGATTAGTGGAATGAGGGATCAAGAGACAGATAGGGGGAGAATGGCAATCATTGGTGGACCTTCCCTTGAATGAGTCACGGAGCTCTCAACGGAGCGGTTTAGGTTCTGGAATTCCATCTCTAGTTGGGGCTTTCGGTTCGAAGGTTATAAAATGTGGTGCGGGTTCATCTCTCTACCAGTTCAGGTTCAAGGGAGGGTGATCGAGGGGACCCAGACTTTAGATCTCTTCTCTATGGCGGGAGGTCTCTTTCGTATCAAGAGTGTTTTGGGGAGGCCAGGGGAGACGGATTGGATAGAGAGGCGATGCTTATACCTCTTCTTTATCGATAGGATTCCCGTCATTCGCAGTCTCCGACGAAGGAGATAAGGGCGAGGGACCGAACATGTTCTATCCTCAACCTCCATCCGTCATTAGTAATCTCAATTCGCTTTTCCTATTCACTAGTACAATGTGCGCTACAACTAGCAGCCCCTTACTAGTAAGGGAAAAGGCTAGCGCGCAAGGGCTGATGAAAAGCGAGCAACTTGTTAGAACTAGGTTTTGGCTTGCCCCTTTCTTATTATTAGGAAGATAGGTTTGGAACCCTATACAAGGGGCTGCTTGCTGCTCACCCCTATCTCTAAAGGGGCGCACACTTGTTACCACTAAACGACGAAGCCGAGAGTGGGAGGAGGGACTTGAACCCTCAACCTCAGCCTTGGCAAGGCTATGCTCTACCAATTAAGCTATTTCCGCCAGCTACAGTAGTGGCGAAGCACTACTGAGCAATTCACATATCACTTGATACGGACGACTTCTGTTTTTCCGCCGGACCACAGTCTTGACCTCCGATCGAGCTACGAACACGAGTAGGTAGGCGGCTAGGGGGCGGCAGGGCTGCGCCTTTTCAATCAATCTCCGGCCGCTCCGCTATTGGTGCGAGCTGTAAGGAGTCTTGATCCCGAGTCAAGCTGGGGCGTCATCTGTCTTTAAGTTAAGTCATTTCCTAAGACGGCTCCTCTTTTTCTTTACGATAATCCAAACTGCAAGCTCCACGAGTCTGCTCGGAACCAGTCGATTCCTAAGCCATTCGTTCTCCCCTCTCGGTTGGCCTTTGCCAGCCACTAGAGCAAGTAAGAGAACCTACAGTGAATGCCGCAGATTTTGACCGGATTGTACACCTTTGTGTCTGGCTATGTATATGGATGTGCATAAAGAAGGGACGGGGCATGTCTATCCTTTTTTGGGGGAAGAGAGAGGGAAGAAGCTGCAGCGGCACCTCATGAACTTCTTACTAGAGCAGTACTATAGGCTCGAGTGTTTGGATGCACGTCTTTTGTTCATATTCCTGCGCAGTTAAGAGAGAAATTGTCCTCAAGGAAACCACTTGTGTCTTTCTTGGATATGCTTAGTCCGGGTATAGACGTTATGACGTGAAATCCAAGAGACTCAATGTATCCTTGAATGTTCTCTTTAATGGGGGCGCTTCATCTTTTCTTTAACCTAATTAATAAGCCCCGGGGGATAATGATGATGGAGATGTATTGCGGCCTTCTCCTGTTCATCAACTCTAACCGCATTCTTCTACAGTTGATGTTACGGATCAGCCTCACGCTTCAAACAGCTTTGCTTAGCATCTTCTGCCGATTGTCAGCCTGTTCAGCTGACCTCAGAGGATTCCAGTCACCCGGCACAGCATGTTTATTCTCGGCAGCGATGACAGTCTCTTTCCCAGGGTCAGATTACCCCATAAGATCAGCAGTCTAGCCCAGTTGCTTCCCTTTTTGGCGCTTCCTCTAGTTAAAGAGTGAATTCAGGAGTTCCATGCAGGCGATAAGGGCTTCCGGAGGATACCATGAATCGTATAAGCCTGAACCCTATTAGTTATGTGCTTCCCCCTTCAAGAGCTGGGCTACTACCCTAATCAAGTTCTTCCTAGCGTATAGTATTGGGCAGATTGATCTTTCTCTAATGTAGTACCTAATAGTTCTATTAAGCATTAGGCGCAACTTCGGCTATAAAGCATCCCGTTAATCTCCTCTTTCTGTCTTCAAGCTTCAAGCTTTTTCCTAGGAGCTCGGATTCCAGTCCTATCGTTAGAAGGCAGCATAGTGGGAATTTATTCCTGCGGCGAATAAAGGAAGAGAAAGGGCTCTCTAATGCCTTATTTGTACGATATGATGCAAGCAAGGAATCCTATTAGAGTGATGCAAGTCAGCCTATAAGATGAAACCGAAGATACTAAGCCTGGAATCAGTCGCTCTCTATGTCATTTTATCTTTAGCAAGAAGCCCTGTGAAAGCTATCAGATAATGACTTTATAGAGGTCCCTCGCTGACGCCTTCATTTTTCTTTTTTTCATCTCTTTATGATATGCTATCTTCCTTTAGCCAGAGTTCCCGCATTACTGTGATCAAGAGGAAGCGCTAAGGTCTATCCTTCCCTTAAGTTAAGAGTGAAGGACGGATACTGGCTCTTTAGGACTGATAGTAGTTGCTCTTCTGGTAGTATAGTTGGTAGCTCTGCTTATGCTAGCTCTCTTCTTTCTTATGAGAGAGATTCGCAATAGGGGCATTTCTCTGTAAGAAGAAGGCATGTTACAGCTATCAGATATAGGGGATTTACTTCACCTTGAATCACTATCGAAAAATGGCTTTCTTTTCGGCCGCTTTCCTATTTCATTAAGGTAGATTGCTTACTTAGTGCTTTCACTAAGGTGACGACTTGAATGAAACTTGCATTGTTGATCAGAGGAAAGGGAAGACCTCGATAAGGAAGAAGAACAAGAGCTACATTGGCAGGATTCTCTCAAGTGGAAGGTCGCATAGGGACTCTCGGAAGCTCTTTCCTTTATACCAGAAGGAAGATGGTCGAGGAGATCAGTAACTAGAAAGCTCCTTTGGGAGAGCAAGGTAGCAAAAAGTATATTATAAAGTACATCACTATTAAGTCGACTACAGTAGTCTCATGAGCATGTAACTACATCCCCAAGCTTCAAGAGGAACCAAGGAGAAGAATACTCTGTAGTAGCAGCAGCAGTGGCCGAGCATCAGTCATCAAGTGAATCAGTAGATGCCCGCGCACGTGAGAAGCAATCACTCCATTGCAACAAGACAAAAGTAGCATATGTCATATGGTAGATCATATCCAAGCATAGGTGAACAAGAAGGAGCACAACTTCACTCAGAACTTGTGACAAAGACTTGGTATGCATTCAGAACACGACTGAAAGCCCTTGCCGCTTCTTCATTCCAGGTGAAGCTATCTTTATTCAATAAATTGGTCAGTGGCTTGCTGTTAACCCCATACCCATTTCAAAATTTTCGGTAATAGCCTGTTAAACCTAGAAAGCCTCTCAACCCTTGACAGTAGTGGGTTGTGGCCAGCTCAACATGTTGTCAATCTTGGTTTTATCTGCTGATACCCCTTCACTGCTCACCACATGCCTAAAATACTCTAACCTTGCCTGACCGAAAGAGCATTTTGATTTCTTCACAAACAATTTGTGTTGTTTTAAAGTTTCAAACACTATCCTCAAGTGTTGCAAGTGGCTATCTAGGCTGTCACTGTCAATCAAGATGTCATCAAAAAAACCATTACAAATTTTGTCATATAATCCATGAAAACATCATTCATGAAAGCCTGAAATGAGGCTAGAGCATTAGTTAAACCAAAGGCATAACTATGAACTCGTAATGGCCCTGGTGAGTTCGAAATGCAGTCTTGTGTATATCATCTTCAAACTCCCGAATCTGATGGTAACCACTTCTCAAATGAAGCTTCGAAAATATCCTGCTACCATGTAATTCATCAAGCAATTCCTCAATGGGGAATTTATCTTTCATGGTGATGGCATGCAGTGCTCGATAATCCACGCAAAATCTCCAGGTATTGTCCCTTTTTCACCAGCAACATTGGAGAGGCATAAGAACTCACACTTGCCCTGAGAATACCACTTAACAGCATCTCCTTGACCTGTTTTTCTATCTCAGCCTTTTGGACGTGGGGTATCTGTAGGGCCTTACACTCACAGGCTCACTACCAGGTTTTAAGGGAATGTGGTGGTCGTGATTCCTCTTAGGAGGAAAAGGTCAGGTAGTCGCTAAAGGCTTCAGCTTTACCCAAAGAAAAGACTTGATCCAAGGAACTATACAAGTATGGTGGGAGGGCTAAAATCTTTCACTTCACAGATCAGATAGAGATCTACTTTTTATTCCATGGCCAGCTCAAGAAAGAGGTAGGCTAGAAAGCATACGATCTGAGACTCTTACCTGAAGCCAGTAGGGTGGAAAGAGGGTCTTAGAGTGCTGGCTAGATGAGATAAAGCATATTAGTAAGCAATTGAGGGACGGCGAATGCCTACCCTCAGAATAGTATACCTTCTAGTGATTCGACCTGAAGTTACAGACTTATCTTATCTATAGAAAGAGGTTGGATTCCTTGTCCGACCATCCTATCCTCAAAGACAGCCTTCTAGCTCTTACCCTTCTGCCTTTCGAATACCCCTTCCTACTTCTTCATCCTAGCTCTCCAACTGATTGTCTTACTCCAACTTTCATTTTAGTTACTGATTCGCCTATCCTCTCCCTTCCGATCGAGCTAGTTTTTATTCCTCTATCTAGGTCAACATTCATTCTAAGACTTTCACCAGCAAGGGTTGAAAGAGAAGAGCAGGGGGTGGTAGGCTTAGTAGGCTCGAACCTACAATATCACCGTTATGAGCGGTACGTTTCAACCAATTAAACTATAAGCCCCTACGGACCTCTACATGCAATTCGCTCACTTCGCGAAGAGCTAACGGAAAGAGGAGGCCTTTGCTCTATCTGCTTCTTCCTCTTCCCAGGAATGAACAATTGGAAAAAGAAAAAGATTCTATATATCTTTTTTATAGATAGATATAGAATTCTATTTATTATATATATAATTCTTTTAGAATATAGAAAAATGAAGTTTAAGCAAGCGGCCCTTTCGCGACTAAAACTGCCGGTACGCTTTCCGGCTCGCAACCAATCAAACGGGTGGAGGCTCTCTATTTGCTTGCAATGCCGGCTCTTCGCCTTCAGTTAGAAGTAGAAGTAGAGGGCGCCGTTTACCCCACACTTCATAAAAAGTAAAAAATTATGGATGAAGTAAGAAAAAGTACATAAGGAATGAGAAAGGTGGATGTTCAGTAACTGTATACAGTTGTCCAACTACTTTCTTCCTCCGACTTCTTTAGCCACTTCCGGCTTCCCCACTTCCGCATCTGGGGAGAGCTTGCTTCGTGGCGGAGCATTTACCAATGCCTGGTGAGGGCTGGCTGTCTGGGGACATTTTAAGGGTTGGGCTTGCTTCTCATGAGATATGGTACGGGAATCAAATGGGCTCATAAACCGGGCTTTTGGGCACACGGAAAAGGGGAAGTGGATGGAGGGTGCTTCTCAGCTAGAGTTGGGGGTGGGGTCGCTATAGTGGCTAGGGTGAGTCTTCCTACACGGCTGGATGCCTGGCTCTAGACGAAGCTGAGGGGGTTACTACCACATCCTCTCCCAATAGACTCGAAGCTCTTCATAGTAAGCCGTGGTAGAAAATCTTCTCTCAAAAAGAGACAGACCAGAGATGACAGAGGAAGGTATTCGGTTCAAAAAAGATAGGGCAGTCAGAACAGCTTCAGTCCAAAATTGACTAAGGACAGAAGCAAGCTACAAGTATTAGCAACCGCTTTGCTTTAATCTTAAAAAAAACAAAAAAGAAGCAGCGAAGAAAACAAGACAGTAAGTTGTTGCGCTAACTCGCTAGCGCTAGCGCACTAAGGCTTTTTTGCCTCCTGCAGTTCATTCCATTCCTTTCGCTACACTCGACTTAAACCACCTACGAACTCACCCATAAGGAAACTTGTCAAGTAGGTCTTTCGAGCCTTTCCTTTTTTTTACAATCCGGTAAGGCGGGGTATTATCCTTAAGTCTGCTTTATAAATCTTTAGTCGTCTTTCAGTGCTGGCGAAGCTTTAGTTGAAGACCCTTCAGTGCCGTTTCGTTTGGTCCCTGGGTACCTTCTCCGCACTTACCTGTAAGCATTTCAAGTAGATAAAATCATAAAAGAAGAAATGGGAAGGAGTACTTACATTACGCGATGAGCTATTATTTGAATCAGAAGGTCAATCATTCCCAGTGAAGGTATGGGGGGAAGGAGTACGTTAGTCAAATAGAGGGCTCTCACGAGGGCGTAATCCACGGCTTTAGCCTTAAGCTTGGGCTGTAGTTCTTCTATTGGGCGAACCAAAGCGTTAAATAGCGCCGTTTAGTGGCGTGCAGGGGGTAGTCATCTTGTTGTGCTGGTAGGTGCGACTATGTGAGTTGACAAGAATACACTGCGGTATGTGTGAGTAAAGATTTTCCTTAGTAATCCAAAGGAGCAAGTAGAGTTACTGCAGACTGGCTTCCCCCCGTATACCCCGCGGATGCGGATTTCCTACCATTGAAGGAAATAGATCAAATTGCTAATCCCACCCACGCGATGCCCTACCTGATCCATTTCAAATCCAGCCAGAGGTCTTCGAGCCTTGTTACAAACTAAAGTTCTAAAGTAAAGCGCCCCCCTCCCAGCCCAGGTCAAAGGTCACCCCGCTCTTTTTAGGGGGTTCGTTACGATCAGCAAATAAGCCTCGCATCGTATCGATAGCGATTCAGATCACCTCCCCAAGCCCGCCTAACTTAATTGTGTGTGAGCAATCAATCGTGACCTGTAGATAGAAGCCATTTGCCAACAGGTAGACTCATCCTCAATGCCGTTTAGGCTCCCCAGTTCAGTCGGTTGTCCGTCGCTTTTCTTTCCCATGCCGGGTATGGCCGTATGGGTAGCAGCATCCCACAGAGATGGCTTTGTGGTCACCTTCTATTCTGCTTGTTGGAAGGTTCGTCCGGGCCCAGGTCAACCCACCCTCAACTGAGAATCATGAGAAGTGGTACTGGTTGAAGGATCGGCTTTGGAACAGGCCTATGTATGGTTTATCCACTAAGCTTTGATCTACGCGCGCTAGCTTTCTCGGCGACTAATACCCTTCCGCGGGTCTTTCGTTCATTGCCTGTGGTCTCCGGTAAGTTGTTTATAGTTCACTTTCGTCTATGGCCCTGCTCTCTCTTCAACTTAGTTATTAGTACTTCGGAGTGGTGCTGACTCTCCGACTTGGTTATTGAATGAATCTTATGCTTGTCAGGTCCACACTTGGATCTTATCTTGCCTATTGTCCACTTCGGTGACTCCAACCCAGAAACATGAACTTCCGGAGTCCCTATCTAATAGTTACCCCTCTCTTACTGACTAAGGCTAAGGTGGTGTCAACCAAAGGCGCAAGAAGTTCTCACATAAATAGACATTTGAATATTAGCTCAGTAACATCATTCTCTATTCGTGCTCGAGAGCATGTAGTTGGAAGAGGAACTGGTTGGCGAGCGTAAAGCGCGAGATGTCCTTTCATAGCGGAAACTCTCAAACAGAAGAGAAGGGCACAAGAACCCGTCATGCCTTCTAAATCATCAATTTAGAATAGAATGTCGTAGAGAAAGCAAGGACTTTATTCCCCGGCGATAACATAACAAGTTGGGTCCAGTGACAACATTGGTATTTGGTGGTGGGTTCTAGGGAGCTAGTCGGTTCCTGGCATCCGGTTACGAGCTTTATTGATCGGTCTCACTTGCCATCTTCGGCATTGGACTTTTCTTATCTACGATGAAACTTTCTATGCTCGTACCTACCACTTGTTCCTAAATCTTAGCTTGGGGTAAAGATTATCACTAAAGCCTACCTTGAGTAAAGGAGGTATTTTTGCTATCGCTAAGAGGATTTAGTTTAGGAAGGCCTCTAAATGATGAAATTGTTGTAGAAAGCTAAAACTATCCAACCTTTCGGAAAAGCGGCGTTCCAGCCTAGCAGAAAAGGGGTTGATGCACCTCCATCCAATTTCAGTGAAATCTACTCTAGTTATAGGGCAGACAACAAGAGAAACCCATCCTCTTAGGCACTACTACTGATCAGCATGACTTTCTTTCTTGAGTAAGGTAAAAGGGTACGGAAACATCCTCTTATCACAGCTTTAACGGGATTTGTTGTTGGGAAGAAGACGAAGTCGATTCAATCCAACTCCAACCGACTGGCAGGAGAGATATTTAGTCATGAAATAAATAAGAAAGAGATTATTCCCTAAGAGTTTATCCAGTACCTTTTGTGTAGAGTCTTTCTACTTTCTGTCAGCTATAACCAAGTTGCTATTTCGGGTTAAGGAAATGAATTGTCAGTCGCGTAATCCCCTTCCTCAGACTTTTTGAATTGACACGGGACGAGTCGCTATGATTCACTACGAAAATCAAAGTAGATGCACTAATCAATTCGAGCTAATTTACTCATCCCACCTCGAACTCTCATTTAGCGCATCGACTTTAGCACTACTTAACTACTTAATATGTAAGGTTTTTTGATTCATTCGGTGGAAGGCACGCCGAAACTACTGCCTGGAAAAGTATAGCTTAGAGCTCTAGTAGCACTGACATACTCAAGAAGAAACACCATCTCCTACTCGAACTATTCTAAAGTGTTAACACATCGAGTGTCAGAGGGATTAGATTATCAATATCCAGTCTCGTAGGTTGAAAAGATTGCTTCTCTAGCATACTCAATTGTATAGCCTCAGAACTAGACACCCACTACTCAGACTAAAGGAAGATAAGAGGATGGAAACAAGATGTTAGCATGCCTCAAGTGCCAGCTAGACCGTGTTTACTCATGCTCTGGTTACTACTACCCATCCTCAATTGCATCGCTTGGCATCCTAACTTGTTATTATCAACTGACTCAAGCTCATTTGCCATGTTACCCACAACGTTCCTTGGCATAAAGTTTATCAATAACACTTGTAGGGAACGAGCGAAAGGGCTGCTTGCTGGAACAGCAGATTGCTTAGCCCCGTTCATCTTCGGCGCAAGAGCGCTCGATCAGTGAACTATTACGCACTCTTTCAGGCAAACCTCCTGGCTGTCTGTGCACCCCTACCTCCTTTATCACTGAGCGGTCATTTAGGGGCTTTAGCTGGTGATCCGAGCTGTTTCCCTCTCGATGATGAAGCTTATCCCCCATCGTCTCACTAGCCGACCTTGACCCCTGTTATTTTGAGGTCATATCTAGTATTCAGAGTTTGCCTCGATTTGATACCGCTCTCGCGGCCCGCACCGAAACAGTGCTTTACCCCTAGATGTCAAGTCAACTGTTGCGCCTCAACGCATTTCGGGGAGAACCAGCTAGCTCTGGGTTCGAGTGGCATTTCACCCCTAACCACAACTCATCCGCTGATTCTTCAACATCAGTCGGTTCGGACCTCCACTTAGTTTCACCCAAGCTTCATCCTTGTCATGGATAGATCACCCAGGTTCGGGTCTATAAGCAGTGACAATTGCCCTATGAAGACTCGCTTTCGCTACGGCTCTTGTGGGTTCCCTTAACCAAGCCACTACAGTACCAAGCCTGTGCAGGAATTGTTCCAAGGGGGATAGGATTCTATGCTAGATTAGATGAACGCTATGCCTAAAGGTATTTTCATTCTTGCTTTTGTACTTCTTTCGAGATTAGATTGACTGAGTCTTTCGTGTACTTGAAGAGGTCAACCCTTTTGTTTGTTGAATTTAATATATAGAGTACGCCCATAAAGGATTTCATTGACTCTGCTTGGTGACATCCTTCATAGTGATCGGCTTCGCTTTAGCTTCGGCCCCGGCGGAGTTTGATTAACCGAAGCCTTGCCAGCCATAGATTCATTATCGGGATCAATAATCATCAAGGGTAAGATAGTCGCCTTTTCTACAAAATGATGGGGTCCTGAAGCAGTCTGACGTGGTTCGCTAGCCTTTCCACCCTGAGCACTAACCTTCTTCTCTTTTCCTGAAGCACGTTTTCCTTAGGCTCAATCGAAGGCCTGACCCACGTCAATAATGGGTTCTAGCGTGCATGGTTTGCGGGAAACTTATAAGAATGAAATCATGAAGGGATCAAACCTTGAGCTCTGGTAAGGACCCTGACTCTCGCCATTTCTTTTCCAGCCTTGGAGTCCTTCCCGCGAGTTATTCCTTCCCATAGCCTGCATCCAAGGGCCACAAAGTTCACTTTCGGTCCCACTAGCTACCGGAACAGATTGTGTAGGCTTATTATCACCTCCCAACGGAGCCCTACTCACCTCACCACTTCCTGAAGAGGCCGTAGGTTCCTTGGCAACTGATACATTCTTCCTTATCATGACCAAAGCGACCACAGTTGAAGCAGATCGATGGGAGACCCTCGTACTCAATACGCTGAACTCTACAATCAATTCCCAGACACGGAGTCAAGGATAACTGCAATTCTAGAAAACCGACCCTCCGTCGTATTGTAACCGATACGCACCAAACCTCTGCAATGAACCTAAGAAGCGCTTTGGTCTAGTCACGATAGTGCAGGCCCTGTAAACGAATCCAAGGATGATGGTCCATCCGCAGCCGCTTCTAGTCTGGTTCGAAAGTGCCACATCTGAGAACAACATATGAATTTGCAGCAGGAATGCAAGAAAGTGCTAAGATCTGTAATGCCTCATCTATATCGATTCCCCACAGCTATTCCGACTACATCCTAAAAGGTGGTATCAACGAGCCTTTCCGTTAATTTAATATATGTATCCTTCCCCTAGCCCCACTGCTCATTCTAATGCTGGGAAGAATTGCAGGCGATAACACTTCTTCCTATTTATCAATGATATCCGACGATCAAGACAATTCCCGTGAAAGTCTTTCGTAGAAGTGAATTCTGATTCTTACGAAGCAAATTACATTTCCTATTGATTTGTCCCCTGGACCTATTCTGATTCTGAATTATCCGTCGCTATGCTGTTCCCAAGGACTAGCAGAATCGAATAGCGAAATTCTTGGGTCATCTCAATGGGTTCAGAAAAACCTACTCATCAAAAAATCTGATGAAAAAAGAATGAAAAAAGGATTTCACTCTTCGAAAATTTTTGATATAGCTAGTCAGTCCTGCTACTTCCCCCGCGGTCTTCCCCTCTATTTCTAATTCGTCTACGGCCAAGTGTTTTGCAAAAGTCGCCATTTCGCAGGAAACTTCTGCGCGACCTTTTGGTCAGCACAGTATCTCCGCATGTGTTTTTCCAGCAAAGCCACAAGCCGGTTTTTCTCTTGTTGCTCGTCGGGTTAGCCTTGTTGTGGGGCATCCGCCGGAAGGAATTCCACACCGGAATTCCCAGGTGGGGGGTACCTGGGTGACCTAAACCCCCTTCCACGGGGCAAATTTGCGCAACCGCGTGGGTTAGCTCGTCCATAAAGACGTAACCCCCCATATCTAAGGCAATGCCTGAAAGAATCAGAACAGCCCCGATCTTTATGCAAAGGAGGAGCTTATCTGTGACTAGAAAATTTCCGAAAAACCTGCTATGGAACTACCGAGCAGGGGCAAAAATATGATAAGTAGATACATAATATTGAGCGTGATCAGACAACCAAAAATCAGACAATGACGGAGCGGCCTGTAATTCAGGATTGATCGATGCCCGAGGAACGCTTGACCGAATGAATGAGTCATAAGGTGTAAGCCCCAACGACAAAAGAACCTAGGCGCGGAGCATTTTCAGGGGCTAGCCTCCTTGCTTCTTACTTAACTTCCAATTCGACTCTTTTTTTATTGAATTTAAATCATTTCCTCTTTATTTCTTCTGTTTAAGAACTGCGCCCCTTGCCTCCTTAAATTTGACTAAGGCTGGAAAGAGGTGCGCAACTTCCACCTTAATTGGGTGAAGGTCCAGGACCCTATTCCGTTATTATTGAGATCCTCTAAAAAGGAATAGAGCTCTCTTAAGGATTCTTCCCCCATGGGGTTCCCCGTATTATCGAGGGCTCGAGCCCCCCGCCCCAACCAATCCCCATCTGGATCAAGATAAGCCATTCGTCGAATGATCTCAACCTTGACCTCGAACAGGTCTTGGGCGGTGATTCGCGCGATGTACTTATCGAAGGGCGAAGGCGCCGGGTTTCCCGACAAAAGTCGGGCCATGATCGAGAGGACCGAATCCCCTCCTATCACCTCCTCCGGATGATATGGTAGGGGACCCCTTGCCCTTGTGGGGGCTGATTCGATGGGCCAGCTTCGTCCCCCTGTCGAGCAACATGAGCCGCAGGCGGCACGCGCCTAGGGTCTGGCTGATTCACCGTCGCGTTGCTTTCTCCACTCTCCATTGATGTTGACCAGCTTTCCATCAACACATCGACCGCGAAAGAATCATCTTCAGGGCCCAATGGGCCGGAAGAAGCGGAAGGAAGAGAAAGCCCTCTTTCGGCATCGTTGCCCGGAGAGCCACCACAAAAGAATAAAAAGGAGCCAAAACCAAAAGAAATCAAATAAGATTTCAGCCAAGCACCCAAAAATGAAATTAGAAAAAAATAAAGAAGAACATAAGAGAATCCTTTTTTCCCCTGATTCTCCTTATTCGATAAATCAAAATGAAAGCTAGTAATAAAAAGAAATAAAGAATAAAATAATGTGCAGACACTCGAGTGAGGCCCTCTGACCCTATCTCACCCCAAAAACAATAGTTAACACTGTACCGAGAACCTTTTTTAGAGAAACCATAGCTTTTTCTCTTTTTTTTCCTTCCCCTTCTTTTTGCCCTATCACTAGTGGTTACTCCCGATCCAAAACACCATTTTTCCATGAAACCTCCACGAATAAAGAAACCACTTTTCTCTTTTCTATTTGTTTCGCTGCGGCTGTACGACATGAGTTTCAGTATCCCGTCAACCCCCGCTGAAGCACTGGAAAAATGTTAACCATGATTTCTAGCGCTTTTCAAATTTGCTTGCATGGAAGGTCATTGCTTTAGATAGTCCTAATTAGGTTCCTGTAATGGTATCAACGTCCCGGAAAGATCAGATATGAAATCAGATCAGGATCTAACCAGTTACCTTGCATTCAAGCTGAATCAAGTCTGTCTAACTCCTTACATGCTTTTACACACGCACCGTGTACGATCCTCTCGACTATATAATCATCTTCTCCGGATTGATGCTAACCTGAGCTCACTTTGAACCTTACCATGTCAGCGGTGAAATTGTTATGTGCTTTGCCTTACTACCAAAATAAGTCGGGTAGTGCCCGCGATGGACTTGCCTACCTATTCCTCTTTATTTTTGCAAAGTCCAGGTCTAAATCAAAGTTATGAATTGCACTCATAAGCCTTCTATAAGGCAGGCTACGGTGGGTCCCATAGGTATCTATTTGATTAAGGTGGTCCTTGTAGGTCTCTAATGAGAATGCCCTACCATTAGGATAGAATAGGACCCCCCTAATCTGGTGCCTTTTATCTAGAAAGTCATCTTCTTGAACCCTGTCCGAACGAAGCGCTTTCTCTATCTGAAGCTCTGTTCGGAATCGGGTTTCAATAATGTCATCAAAAAGACTATCGGGCAAGGGATGCCTGATAGTATTGATGTTCAGACGATGACTGAGCTCCAGACGACTTTGTCCGTCTTCCTGTAAGGGAAGATAAACCTCAGCAATAGGCGCTGCGGGTTCACCAAGATGGGTAGAGGACGGGTCCGGTGCTACGCTGGTCTCGGAACTTCCAGTGGAACTGCTTCCAAATAAATCGGTCCACCAGAAGCCTCTTCCCTCACCTGATCCTGAGCCAGAGGCCCCCGAAGGATCCATCATCTTCCCCATGGTTTCCGGATAAAAAAAAGGAATGCTAATACAATTAGACCCCCCGCCCCAAGCGACTAAAGAGGAAGTGGAGAGACTTTCCTAGAAGCATGGATTGGAGTTTCATAATAACCAGATTGAAATCAATGCCAATCAATAGAAATGCCAAGTAGAAAAAAAGAAGCATGAACAACACTATTGAGATTCTGATAAAATCATTCGACATTCGAAGACTCTTCTTAATCGCACCCTCATACATTTGACTCTGGTTTACTACACGTCTTAGCACATTTGTTTTCCCATTCCTTCGGCTAGGAAACTGCCCGTTTGTTTTTGTGTTGATGATGGTCATAATATTTTTACTTTTCATTATATTAGGTACAAGACAGAAGAAGTGGGGCCTCACCATCTCCGTGAGAGATCCGATCTTAGTTGTTTTCAACTTCATCTCCTTCTCAATCCCATTCATACCATGTCTACTTCTTTACTATGGATCATGTCTTCGTAGTACTGCCTCCCTAGCGGTCACCTCTGCCTCCTCCAAGTCAGCAACGGGCACTACGGGTACTAGTTTAATGGTGATGAGTTTTCACCTCCTTCCCCGTACACCTCTATGCAGACTGCAAGCGCAGAAGCTAATGGAACGATTGTCCTAGGGAGGAATGCCCGAGTTTCAGAGCAGAGGTGAAGAAGCTTTCATTCGACAAGAGGAAGCATAGGGGCGAGGATGGAACTCTACTTTACATAAGCTATACATAAGCTATTTAGAGCGATCCCCGTAGATTAGAGAAAAAAGGGAAATAGCAAGGAAAGAGCCGGTATAATAGAAGAATGAATTGTTGGAGAAAGGGAAGGCTCCTAGCGATTCCGCAAGTAGTGCAAGAGAGCAGGACAGCATAACTTGTAGGATAGCTATGACGACAATCTGTATACTCAGACGAGGGCCAACGGGGTTGAAGTGACAGGGTTCGCCTAACTCGATGTCAGGGGGAAGGCAGCAACCAGCCTCAGAAGACTAGCGAATATGAGGTTAGCGTCTTCGATCGTAAGGTCGACGGCAAAGAAGAAGACTTTCTTCTTTAGAGGATTCATTTCCCGTAACATCTTAGATTCGCTTTCCTCTCCTACAAACCAAGAATCGAATAATAAACAGTCGATCTTTCGTATCCCTCATTTCCACTTTCAACAACAATCGGACTTTTTTCTTTGTTAACAGCCGTTCTCCGGTCCCCAATACTATATGAGATTTGCTTTCTGATCCGGATGGAATTCCTTCTCTTTCATAGAGTAGGCATAGGTGAAGGAAACCGAGTCTCTAATTGCTTTGCCCTACCCGGGTTAAATAGAAGAAAGTGGTTCACTCTAATAAGAAAAAAGATGGGCCTGGCTCTGTCGTTGGGTCTCTTGCCTAACAGAATATTCGAGTCATGCCGTATCATAAGAATGAGTTGGACTTGTGTCCCAATAGAATTTGAGACTTGAATATGTCGGAACTCCTAATAGAAAGCGGGAAGATTACTCTTTCTTTTTAGCCGGGTTACTTGGCCTTCAACGACAAAGACATACATAACACATAATAACACATAAGACATAAGAGATTCGCGATTCCATCCTCATTCATTCATTTGTATTTCCCTCTGTTCAGAACCATCCTCAGGATAAATAAGTCAGTCAAATACCCACCCTAGAGCTTCTGTGAGGATACATCCCATCTCGATTGTCTGAAGTAGGTCGAGTGGTCTCAGTTCCGACAACGTTCCCTACCGCATATTGAATACCCACGCATACTCATTTACAGCGCTTACGTCGCTTACCGGAAGAGAACCTTATCGCGTTCTCGACTCTGTACTTTATCGTTCACTCCCGGATAGCTCCTTTTTATTTTACTGCTTCCTTCGAGGAGTGCGCTTTGACTATTTCAACTCGTTTAGCTACCGCTGCCTCTTCGATTCGCCCCTCACCTAATGGCAAGGTAATAAAAATACATACTTAAAAGAAAGAAAGGCTCAGTTCTTTTTCCGCGCATCCCGTGTTCGCTTAAGCGAGGAGACTCCAACCCCACCAGCCTTTATGCTGTTTCCGCGTCTCTATTTATTTATGTATCGCTCACTTCCCCGCCCAGGAAAGATAGGATCACATGCGCCCTAGCAGCCCCCTATTGAGATAGGAGGTAGCCTTGCTCATGTATTTCTCTGTATATTCCAGGTTTCCAAAGACCTCACCGAGGCAAGGAGAAGGGTATAATGGGTAAATATGGCAATCCTCACAGGACCAACTCGAGAAGAAGAGTTTCACTAACCTATCCCTTCCTTTATTCCAGAAACCCTGACCCCAGTCTTGATTATATTATTATGATTCTGCATGCTTACATATCTCCGAATGATCTAATCTAATGGCAGCCTCGCCTTTGGTTTCAATTTCTCCGCCATTATAGGCTCACTGTGTTCGGATTAGCAGCCACTATTGACAACAGATCTAATAGTTCTAGCAAGCCGAGCATGAACGAACACCCTATTCTATCTAATCTATCTAAGGAAAAGGGAGATTCCCAACCTCCGAACCGAAGAAAGAGTCTGAATAGAGTTCCATATCTAACACAATCTATTTTTGACCGGGCGAGAAGATGATTCTGGTATCCCTAAAACCTACTTATTTCCACGAACTGGCTTTTGGTATGAAGATGCTGCAACTATGGACATCAAAACCAGAGTTTTTCTATGTTAGCGAGTAAAGAAGGAAAGAACGAACCAGAACGAGCACGAGCGAGCCATCGAGCATCTGCCTAGCTACTCGAACAGAGGATCCCCTCGACTAAGGGAGTAGTAACCAGAATATACTTCTTAGTAAAGAGAAATTCACGGGTCTCGTCCGAGTAGACCAAAAAAAGGAGCCTTCACCGGTGCCCAACGGACGGAAGTTTTTAGTCAGCTAAGCTTTCATTTCCCCGGTCCGGGCCCAAGGCTGCCTTATCTTACGGGCAATGTCGTAAAGAGTAGCCATATCCAGTGTGACCGGAGCGGTTGTAGAGTTGAGAATTTTGATTTGATTTGAGGCGACGCCCTCTCCTTTGTTCCCAGTTACTCAGTCATATCTTAGATTGAAGTTCGATCATTGACAAGGTTCAAAGAAAGGGTGGGCTATTGATAAAGAATTACTGTAGCTTTCCCGCTCCCTCCGAAGAAATCGAAGAACCTAATGGATCGAACTCATCCTTGACAGCTAGGAAAGATGATTCTAGTCTAGTTTAGGAAGTTTTGTTGCAGTCGGTTCTTCTATCATTGGATTTTCAGTCTTGGAAGTAGTGAAGCGGTTGTCCGATTGAGTAGTCCATGGCCAGTGAAGGTGCTTTCAGGTCTATACCCTCTCGTCTAGGAGATCAAACTGATGACTCAAAGCCTATCGTCTCAGTCTTGGAGTCAGCGCCTAATTCATATGTCGTCCTATAGCTGGGACTGGGGTTCAGCTTGTAGTACCCTTGGCCATGCCTTCTAATTAATCAGCTCATCCTTCTAGCTGGAGTTGTTGTACCAGCTCAAGAAGCAAGTGCTTCTTTCTTCCTTTTGGTATTGAAGCGGCTCATTCTTTCCTTCTAGCTTGACTTGTTCTATTCAATATGTGGCTTTGTTGTAAGCGGACCTAGCAATCATCCTCTCCCTCAGGGGAAGTGTAGGCATCAGAGAGGCCCCGTGTAGTGCTTGCCTTTCTACCTCTCTCCTATTACATTCTTCCCCATCTTCCCGTTCTCTTAAATGAAGATATATTTATATATCATATAAAATAATATATAAAACGAATGTGAGCTCGAAAGGAAATGTGTCTCTCCAACTCGTACTTTGCTACCTAGACCGTAGTATGTACGGGTATCGAAAATGGAAGAGACAAGATCAAATAGGGCAATTTGTCATGCTCTCTTCCTTCCTGTCCTAAAGAAGGTCAATCTCATCGGCTACCAGGTACTCTGGACCCTCAACGATTGTTCCATACCAAAAGGTTTCCATGCTTAGCTCTTTTTCTGGTCTTACTGCACTGGGAAATAAGTTGCTAAGGATAACCACTTATATACCACAATGAAAATGACCCCATTTGAGCCCTTCCTTCTGCTAGCTCTTACCTTGTGACTAGGAGTCAAGGTTCGAGGCGAGGTTCTCACTATGTAGCTCTACCTAAGGCAGCGAGTGAGCGAATCCAATAGATGAGGGATGGGATGGTGCTAGAGAAGTGGAAGGTGCACGAGATGCTCCGTGCAATGGTAGCAAAAGGGTGCTAAGGCCCTGTCCCATGCCACTATAGATACGTTTCGTTAAGT